>JAZEWU010000028.1:119677-129920 GCA_036362915.1 Geotria australis | reverse complement strand
AAGGGGGCAGGAGGAGGGGGCGAGTGGGAGGGAGGAGGGGGAGGAGGGCGAAGAAGTGCTTCCTGCTATCCAGTGCCAGCTACTGGTTATCGGTTGCTGGTTACCGGTGCCGGTTAACAACTCTGAGCCAGACACGAAGGGGCAGACACGACGCGCGGCGACAAACACGCAAAGAGATGCACGGAGACCCGTAGACGGACGCAGAGCTGCAGGGAAGTGCATCAAAGGTGAGAGGGCTGGAGGTGAAGGAGGTAGAGGAGGAGGTGGCGGTGGAGGATGTGGTGGTGGTGCTCACCGTGGAAGGGCCCCTGCTGGGCCACGGCGTAGGCCACGGCGTTCACCGAGTCGTCGAAGCCGACGGCGAGGGCGGATGCGGCGCTCGAGTCGAACAAACGCTCGCCTGGCGCGGCGCGCGCCGGCTCCACTGAGAACCACCACGCCCGCCCGTCTGCACCGCACCACCACACCATACACCGTGGACTACCACTCACAGTAATCTAAACTGGACCACCGCACCGCCGCACCACACCACACCACCGCACTGCAGGTGCACACGAATGCTATGCCATGTGTGTAGCGCGTGTGGCATGTGTATAGCGTGTGTGTAGCGTGTATAGTGCGTGTGTAGCATGTGTAGCGTGTGTAGCGTGTGTATAGTGTGTGTGTAGTGTGTATAGTGTGTGTAGTGTGTATATAGTGTGTGTAGTGTGTGTAGTGTGTGTATAGTGTGTGTGTAGTGTGTATAGTGTGTGTGTAGTGTGTATAGTGTGTGTGTAGTGTGTGCAGCGTGTATAGTGTGTGTGTTGCGTGTATAGTGCGTGTATAGTGTGTGTGTAGTGTGTATAGTGTATGTGTAGTGTGGGAAGCGGTAGCCCAGTGGTTAGCGCACTCGGCTACGAATCTGGCGACCCGAGTTCGAATCCCGCTCACGGCCAACACCAGCCAACGAATGTCCGCTGGACATTCGTTGAGCGGAGTCCTTGACCATCTTCAAATCTCGTCTCAAAACTCACTTGTTCCGTAAAGCTTTCAAGTCCTCCGGCTAGGACTACTGATGCGCCTTCATAGGAAGATTTACCTTCTTCTGGCTTGGACTGTTGGTGTGGGTCAGTGGTGCCGTGCCGAGACGTTGGCTCTCTCTCTCTCCCGATCTGCGTCTGCTCGGGAAAATCTGTTCCCTCCTTGCTTGTTGGAGAATTACTAGTATTTTTATCTGCTGTCTTTATGTCATATGTCCTATAATGTATCGATATTGCTTGACTCTCAGTTAATCTGTCTTGATGTTATTGACATGCCCTTCTCTCCACAGCCTTGTGCAGCGCTTTGCGACCCTTGGGTGAAAGGCGCTCTATAAATGATATTATTATTATCAGTGTGTGTAGCATGTAGCATGTATAGTGTGTGTGTAGCGCGTGTATAGCGTGTGTGTAGCGTGTGGGTCGCGTGTGTGTAGCGTGTACAGCGAGTGTGAGCGAGGCGTGTCACCACCTGTGTGTGCGTCCCCATCTGGCCCGGCCGCCTCCTCCTCCTCCCTCTGGGCCGGGATGACGTTAGGAGCCGAGATGTAAACTGCAGTGCAAGACAAAGACAAAGATCCCCCGTGCAGCCTTACAGACTGTAGGGTCAAGTGCTGTTAGCAAGTAGCACCTATGAAGGCCGGCACGGCACACGAGGGGGTGGACTGCCTTTCCCTCCTCGGTGGCGATGTTTACACACCGCACCGGGCGCTCATTTGAGGCTGAGTCGAGCTAGGGGATGCCTAGGAATGGTTCACATAATTGTCAATGTGTTGACCATTAGCAGGAATCGAACTCAGGTCGCCATGGCGCGACCAGAGCTAATAATGCAATGATATCTGCATTGTCCTCAGCAGCTTGTCTTTTGGCAAACCTGGCTAATACTGGTGAGATTAGGCTATAAAGAAAGCCGTCTCTGGTGTGGGCCAATCAGTTTCAAGGACAATGCATACATTATCAAAGCATTTTGTTTGCATGTTTTGCCACAAGCATGTGTGTTTTTTTTGCAAACCACACACATTTGTGAAAGGTGTCTGTTTGGTTTGTTAAGATCACAATACTTTTATTATTGCCAGAAAGGGTAAAACCTTGTATCTTTTTACACCATAAGGTCGCCAGGTTAGGAGCGCAGTGCGATAGCCACTATGTTACCGCTCCCCATAAACACACACAAAGACAAAGATCCCCTATATAGCCTTGACAGACTGTAGGGACAAGTGCTGTTAGCGAGCACCTATGAAGGTCGACACGGTACACGAGGGGGTGGGTGACCAGCACCACGCCCGGCCGCCTTTGTCTCCCTAGTGGTGATGTTTACACACCGCACTAGGTAATCATTTGAGGCTGAGTCGACCTAGGGGAGGCCCAGGACCGGTTTCAGAAAATCGTCACTGGTGTTGGCCGGGATCGGGATTCGAACTCGGGTCGCCAGATTCGTGGCCCAGTGCGCTAACCATTGGGCTACCGCTCCCCGCACAGGCACATACACACTCGCACTACATTAATTCGCCATGGCTCCTGTACCAGGCTAGGTGCACAGCCAGGCCACGACAGCTGCTACAACCATCGTCTTTAACGACAAATTCTGCGGGCGGTACTGACGCTGCTGCTGATGATGATGATGGTAAAATAACACCGGTCAAGTTCACGTTGTGAGGAACCGGGTGAGAACCTGGCGAGGATGAGTCTCATTGGTCAGAGCGGCCGGGAGCACGAGATCACTGCCAGTCGGGGCAATTATTGCCGTGTACATAAAGTAAACAATAAACAAGGTTTTACCTTTTCTGGCAATGAGACAAGCGTTAAGATCTTCAAAACACCAAATGGACACCTTTTTGTAAAGGGTCCAGTTTGCAAGAAGCCACACATGAAGTATAAAATACGAAGTTTTTACACTTACCGGCAATAAGAACACAGTGTTGAGATGTTTAAACACCAAGTGAACACCTTTTTACAAAGGCTCCAACGTGCAGGTAGCCACATTTACTTGTGGCATAACCATGCAAAAATAAATGCAGTCGCAATGCACTATCCTTCAAGCTTATTGGCCAACACACAAGCCACACATGCTTGTGGCAAAGAATTGCAAACAAAATGCGATGATAATATATGCATTGTCCTTGAAACTGATTGGCCCACACTAGAGACAGCTCTCTTTACAGCCTAGTCTCAGGTTCAGTCAAGTGTTGCCGAAAGGCAAGCAGTTTTGGACGATGCAAATATCAATGCTTTACTAGCTCGTGATTAGCTGTTTTTTTGCCAGAGTACAGATAATGTAAACAAAAAACAAGGTTTTACCTTTTCTGGAAATTAGACAAGTGTATAATCCCAATTGAGTAATCCTGCGGGGTCAAATTTCAAATGTCTCAAATTTGGACCCTGACCTCGGCAGACTACGACTCCTCTCGCGCACGACATCAAGGCCTCGTTAGCGCCCGCCGGGCAGCAGGCGGCGCGGCGGACGGTCGCGGTCAATACGGGCATACCTCGCTAACACGGCGGGTTAGGTTCCAGACCTCCGCCGTAAAGCGAATATCGCCTTAAAGCGAATCACAGCCTTTTGTTCAATTGCCAGTGCATATAAAAGCCTAAAAACATGTTTACACGAAGTGCACAAACGCTGTAAACGGACTGAGCGCGGGCAAAAAACTGGCGCCGGTCGACTCGCTCGATTCAGCTCGGAGTTGACTAACGTGCGCGTCACCGCCGTAAACCCCACCAAGAGCAAGGCGAGCGGCAAAAATAATAAACACGAAGATAATTTAAAAGCGCCGTATTAGCGAAGTGCTCTAAAGCGAAGCACCTTAAAGCTAGGTACGCCTGTACTGCCGCAGTATTAACCAGGGCGGCCGCGGGATCCGAACCGCGAACCCTACGTGACGAGTGGCGAGCGCGGCACCACCAGGCCCCACGGGGGTCACTGCGGGGTCACCGCGGGGTCACCGCCAGGCCGCGGCTCGTGCCGCCGTCATCATCGCCGGCGAGGGCGGAGGTCGCGGCGGCGCTCGCCCTCACCCAGCTCCGCGTGCTTCTTCAGGATCTTGCGCAGAGAGCCCGTGCGATCCCTGAACGTCTTGGCGTTCTGCCTGCACGAGGAACACGGGGACACGCGTCGTCGCCACACGCACCGCGGCCACCGCCCGCCCGCCGCGATCGCCGCTCGTGCTAATCCGTGGCTTCGCCCGTAACCCCTCGTCTGCAGGAGGCGTTCATTTGTCCTGATGTAGGTTCCAGACAAATAACGATCTGAAGACCCTCCGACTAAAGGAGGTTGGTGTCAGAAAGGGCATCCAGCTGTAATATTCTGCTCGGATATGCCCCCACCACTAGGGGGCAACTGGGAAACCCGGGTCGACCCGAGTCAACCTGCTTGCTCACCGGCCGATTCCACTGGAAACACTGATCGGCACTGCTGCAGTGTACTCCGTGACTCGGCCATTACCAGCTACTGCCACCTCAAGCAATGAGTCGTTGACACCGCGACACTTGGGCACCGCACCGCGGATCCCGGCAACGACGGCTCGGTGTCCGCGACCCGGCCATGACGAGCCCAGCGCAGGGGGCCCCCACGAGGCCCGTGTCCCCCCGGCGCCGCTGGCCTCACCTGTATCCGTGCAGGCACAGGATCTGAAACGGCACGCACCACGCGCCGTCACGGTGGCGCAGCGGTAACACACACACAAGCAGTAACACGGACACAAGTAGTAACACACACACAAGCGGTAACACACATACAGGCGGTAACAAACACACGCTCCGGTCCGAAGCGGTTCAATTCCCACCTCGGGCGTCTTTCTGTGCAGAGTTTGTGTGTTTTCCCTAATGTTCTGTGTGGGTTTCCTCCCATAACTTACAAAAATACCCATTTTCGCGTGTTTGCCGTGTCGCAGGAATCCCGTAAAGAGCTTGCAAGGTCACTGGGTATTTGTCTGCTGTAATAATAAACATCTAAGTGGCGGTGACGTCCCCACAGCGCCTGTGCCAGGCCAGGTGCACCTTGATAAGAGCTTGTAATGAGTAGCGTACGGGACCGTGAGAGATGACAACCCGGACAAAACTATGCAATGAGGGGTCACAAGACATGTGGATCACCCTGTACAGTAGAGTGCCTGTGCCGTGATTGGCTGGCGTTCCATCACGGGTATAGCCCTGCCGTGCGCCCTGTGCCTGCCGGGAAAGGCTCCAGCTCACGGCGACCCTGTAGAGGATTAAGCGGTTTCTGACAATGAATGGATGGATGGCTACAGGGCCCCGAGATGAGAATGGGGCCAAGTGCCGGAACACCGCGACCCGGCTGTCGGGCCTCGTAGGCCACAGGGCCCACGGGCGCCGGACCCCGGTCTCCTCGGGGGCCCACACGGGAGAGAGGGGCCAGGGGGGGGAGGCGACGGGGGATCAGGGAGCCTGGGAGACGCGGGGCCCGGTTTTCGGGACTCGGGAAGCCGGAGCTTACCCGGAGAGGAGACGCGGCCCGGTCCGCGGCCATGACGGGGAGGGAGACCCCTGGCGGGGGACAGAGAGCACTGTAGACAAAGATCCCCCGCGTAGCCTTAACAGACTGTTGGGGCAAGTGCCGTTAGCGAGCACCTATGAAGGTTGACACAGCAGACGGCACACAAGGTGGGTGACCAGCATCACGCCCGGCCACCTTTATCTCCCTAGTGACAATGTTTACACACCGCAGTAAAGTACTCATTTGAGGCTGAGTCGACCTTGGGGAGGCCCAGGACCGATTCAGAAAATCGTCACTGGTGTTGGTGGCCCGTGAGCGGGATTCGAACTCGGGTCGCCCCGCAATTACACACACAAGGGTGTAACACATCACTCCATCCATTGTCAGAAATTGCTTAATCCTGTACAGGGTCGCGGTGAGCCGGAGCATATTCCGGCAGACACGTGACGAAAGGCAGGGCTATACCCAGGTTTGAACGCCAGTCCCTCACAGGGCACCGGGGGCAATTTAGTCCGCAGGCCAATTAACCTATGCAGCAGCATGTCTTTGGACTGTGGGAGGAAGACGGAGTGCCCGGCGAAAACCCACGCGGACACGGGGAGAGAACTGCAAACTCCACACAGAAAGGCACCTGAGCACAGCCCGCATTACTCTCACCTGTCGGGGCCACAGCGAGTCCTCGCGGCGAAGAGACAGGAGGCGGCTCCGAGTCGCCGCGGCCACGAGGGGGCCCTGTGGCGCTATCTCGACAGATACACTGCTTCCTGGAATCCCTGCCTACCTGATCAATCGCCTCCAACGTGTGCAGAATGCCGCTGCTAGAGTCCTCACTGGCACACCCATCCATGATCACATATCCCCAGTACTGATGTCTCTCCATTGGTTACCTGTTAAATACAGGATCGAATTCAAGATCCTCCTTCTCACTTACAAGGGTCTCACTGATGCAGCTCCGACATACATCCGTGACCTTCTTCAGGCACCCTCCTCAACACGACAACTAACATCCTCCAATACACGCTTGGTGTATGTTCCTAGGTCGCACCTGCATTCGATGGGTGACAGAGCTTTCTCGCGCGTTGCTCCAAGACTCTGGAATGCGCTCCCGCTGGAAACTCGTTCAGCGGAGTTCTTGACCATCTTCAAATCTCGACTTAAGACTCACTTGTCCTCCGGCGAGGACTATTGATGCGGCTCAATGCTGCTGTGCCAGGATGTTGGCTCTCTTCTACCTTCGCCTTCATGGGAACATTTATTCCTTCCCCTGGCTTGGACTGTTGGTGCGGGTCAGTGGTGCTGTGCCGTGGCTCTCTCTCTTCCGATCTGCTCGGGTACATCTGTTCCCTCCTTGCTTGTTGTAGAATTATTTTTATAGCTATTGCTTGACTCTCAGTGAATCTGTCTTGATGTTACTGACTTGCCGTTCTCCACAGCCATGCGCAGCGCTTTGTGACCTTCGGGTGAAAGACGCTCTATAAATGATATTATTATTATTATACAGGGCACAAGCAGGGCTATACCCAGGATGGAATTCCAGAATTAACATAGACAGCATGACTTTGGACTGTGGGAGGAAACCGGAGTACCTGGCGAAAACCCACGCGGAAAATGTAAGAACATAGACACAGAAAGGCACGCGAGCCGGGAATCGAACCCAATCCTTCCTGTTGTGAAGTGACAGTGCTAATCACTGCGCAAACATACTGGACCCCCCAGCCACCCCTAACTCCACCTCTAACCCTAACTCAGGGGGTCAAGGTAGAAGCGTTCACGTCGCGATCCCTGTCAGGTAATACTTGGTATTGCCTGCGAATTCTACCAAACACTTCGAGGCCGAGCTGAAAGACAATGATGTCCAGAGGCTGACCATCGTGCTTTGAAGAATCGCAAAGAGGAAGACCCTAACTCACAACCACATCACTAGCTATTACTCTATATCCTAACCCCAACCCATAACCCCATCCCTAGCCACAAACCCAGCTCTATCCCTAAACTCAACCCGTAACTTAACCCCTAAGCCTATTTCTAACTCCAACCCTATTAAAAAAAAAACAATCCTAACTCTTAACCCTAACTAGAACGGGACGATCAAAAGATGCTTTGGTCAGATGGGGCTACAAGACCGGCCCAACCACCTGCGATTGTGGAGAAGCAGACCATACTATGGGACACTGCCTTGTCTGTGCTCTACTACCGAACCTCTGCAGCTCAAAAGACCTTGCGGAGTTCAATGAAAATGCAAGGGGCTGTGTAAGAAAATGGGAAACTGTAATTTGACCATCGCGCTGCTTCGAAGAATCGCTAAGAAGAAGACCCTAACTCCAATACTTCCCGAATCCCAGCCCTGACCCCGACTCAAACCCTGACGCCACCTGTGCGGGGCGACTCCGCGCGCATTCTCGCGCCGACTCTGATTGGCTGAGGCGTTGTTTGTCGAGGCAGCAGTTTTACTGCCCAGGGTGAGGCCTTAACGTGACCTCGCTCATGGCCGTCGCCCCCAACCGCACTCAGCCACGAGGCCGGCCCAGGACACGCTGGTGGGACTGTGTCTCTCTAGGCTGGGAATGCCTTGGAATCCCCCAGGACGAGTTGGAGTGTCTCTCGGACACGCTGGGACTGTGTCTCTCTAGACTGGGAATGTCTGGGAATCCCCCAGGAGGACCTCGAGTCTGTCTGTAGTGAGAGGGAGGTCTGTTCCGCCCTGCTCAGCGAGCTGCCGCCGCGACCCTCACCAGCAGAAGCGGCGCTTTGTAAATGGCCGGATGGAGCGAAGATAACAGGAACACAATGCAGTTCTTCAGGAATCACCGATGGTTTGTTGCGTAATGCGCAGCGGCTGCGTGTGTGTTTTCACACGGTTCTGTGCGTTCTTTAAAACTTGTTTTTTCTTCACCATTTACAGATGTTATTGAGGACATGTCGTTCTCTCTGCAGCTTTGTGCAGCGCTTTGTGACCCTCGGGTGAAAGGCGCTATATAAATGCTATTATTATTACTATGTGGCTACAATTTACGAGGCTAGGGCGGCGTCTGCCGCCTCGCTTGTGTTCGCGCCAGTACACACACGATAACCCACCGGCGCGTCACGGGGAGACAGACACGACGGGTGGGAATCCGTGTGAAGGAGACGCGGCGCCATGGGGGCCGCGGTGAGCGGCGTCCGGGGCGTAACCGCGCGACACCCACGCAGCCGCCATGTGTGGCCTGAACATGCAAATGCACACTTAATAGACCGTTTTACGATGCATACTGTGCACGCACACACTCGCGTGCGTTCATAAACTGGTGCTCTATAAGTTACGCTAGCAGAGTACCCGACCCCCAAGGGTGATGATCTTGTTCCCAGCGTTGTAACACGTTCTTTTGTCGTCAAGGCCAGGTGCACCTAGAGGCCATGCAGAGCGCCGAAGGCTCGCTGACTCTGGCCGTGGATTAAGACGGCAGGACAGCCACACGGCCCGGCGCCGCGCTGACTAGCGCTGCCCCCTCACCGCGTAATCCTGTACTGGGTCTCGGTGAGGCGGAGCCTATCCCGGCATACACAGGGCGCAAGGCAGGGCTAAATCCATGATGGGACGCCAGTCCATCACATGGCACCGGGGCAATTTAGTCCACCGGCCAATTAACCCATGAAGCAGCATGTCTTTGGACTGTGGGAATAAACCGGAGTGCCTAGCGAAAACCCACGCGGACACAGGGAGAACATGCAAACTCCACACAGAAAGGCACCCGAGCCGGGATTCGAACCCGGGAGTTCTGGCTGTGAGGCGGCAGCGCTACTCACCGCGCCACCTTAAAGATTAGAACATTTGCGTAAACAAGGGTAAATACTCATCATGGCCAGGAGTCGAACTAGCGTCGGCAGGTTCATAGTCCGGATCGATAAGAGACGCCACACCAAAGACAAAGATTCCCGTATGGCCTTTACCAGACTGTTGGGGCAAGTGCTGTTAACGAGCTCCTATGAAGGCAAACTCGGCGCAGGAGGGCGTGGAAAATGTACGCGCTGCTCCTGGTAATAATTGAAGGCTGAGTCAACCTAGGAGAGGCCCACAAAGGGTTCAGATATTCGTCACTGATGTTGTGCCACCGCTTCCCACTGTGTTGTCCAAACAGGCACGCGACAGTGACACACAGTATGATTACACACAGACAAAGATCACCCGTATAGCCTTAACGGACTTTAGGGTCAAGTGCTGTTGGCGAACACATAAGGCCGGCACGGTACACGGCAGCGTTGGCTGGCCAGCACCATGGCCGACCGCCTTTCTCTCCCTAGTGGCGATGTTCAGACACCGCGTCAGGTACCGATTTAAGGCTGAGTCGACGTAGGGGAGGCCCAGTACCGGTTTAAATAATAGTCATTGGTATTGGTGGTGAGCGGGAATCGAACACGGGTTGCCCCGGGTTAGTAATACAGCGGGGCAAACCGCTACACTACCGAGCTGAATGACAACGATGTCCAGAGGCTGACCATCGTGCTTCGAAGAATCGCAAAGAGGAGAAGACCGCTCCCCACGCAATTACACACACGGACACGTACATACTATCACACAAAGCTCCCCCGTGTAGCCTCACACAGCCCGTAGGGTCAAGTGCCGTTAGTAGCGAGTAGCACCTGTGAAGGCCGCGCACACACACGGACACACACACCCACAGGGCGCGCATGGACGGGGGAGCCGCGACCCCACCGCCTGGCACCGCGCTGAGCAAAGTCCATCCCCGCTGTTTGCAGTCGCCTCCACCCATGTTTATGAGCCTCTCCCTGCTCTCTC
>JAZEWU010000028.1:86868-98129 GCA_036362915.1 Geotria australis | reverse complement strand
TCGAGATACAAAGGGGGCCCGGCGTGGTGATGGTCACCCACCTCCTCGTGTGCTGTGCCTGCCTTCAAAGGTGCTACTCGTTAACAGCACTTGCCCCTACGGCCTGTTGAGGTTATAGGGGGGATCTTTGTCTTTGTCTCGCGCTGGGCTGTTGTCGGGGACGATGATTGACAGGCTGGCTGCATCGCGCGCGTGCCTGGTGGAGCACGAGGGGAGGAGGGGGGTGATGGAGGAGGTGGGTGGCAAGGGGCATTGGTGGGATGGGAGGAGGTGATGATGCCGCGCCTGCGACGTGGTCTCCGTCCCTGGAGCGACCGGCGCCGCGTGGCCCCGCGCTCCCGCCACGGCCGGGGGAGCGCCGCAGCTCCATCTATCTGAATGACTCTCAAGAGCTGCTCTTTCGGGACAGCCGGGGCGATCGTTCCTCCTCTCTCCTTCGCGACGTTTTTTCCTCCCACGTTGTAAACACAATGAGGCTATTGGAAGCATCGTCATCTGGCTTATGATAGCGCTAGAACGCGGAGGTC
Organism: Geotria australis; assembly: GCA_036362915.1. Lineage (NCBI taxonomy): Eukaryota > Metazoa > Chordata > Hyperoartia > Petromyzontiformes > Geotriidae > Geotria > Geotria australis. Next base: position 97,602 of record JAZEWU010000028.1, on the reverse strand, counting down.
CTCATCCAGCAGTGGATTGACACGTGGGCGGCACGTGCTCGCGACCGTGAAACCGGGAGCCGCAAATCCTTGCTGCCAGCTGGTGGGTCGCGTCTGTCTCACTCTCCCACTCTCTCTCTCCCGTTCTCTGCCGCTAGCCTCACAGCACATAGAGGTCGAGATGCTCAGGAAATGCTGGGGATGTATGAATTTGGCCGAATCATAGGTTGTGCTGGAGCCTTCGGCGAAACGTCGCAAATCCAACGTCGGGTCGCGGCGGGCCCAGACGACACAACGCTGGCCGCACCGCTCCCGTTGGGGGGTCGGGGGTCGCGAGATCCGCTGCTCCAGATGACACCGGTGGATGCGCTCGCACGGTAAACGCATCGCAAAGGGTTTTTTTTTTACGGTTTTTAAGTCTTCCAACTTTATGTTTCATTAAACAAAAAAAAGCGATACGTTGTTTCTCAGTGGCATTTGTGGAAACATGGAAAAAACAAGAGCGGCTACGGAGAGCAATACGCAAGAACACGCTTGTTACATACGAGCTCTCGGAGCGTGTAAACCCGCGTCCGCCATACCCGCACACACGCGTGCGCGTCCGTGTGCGCGTCATGCGTGTTGCACGCGGTCACCGTCACGTGTGTCCCCGGCGTGCGCTGCCGCGGCGTCCCAGTGCGTGTGAACATACCCAGGAAGCACGAGCGCGATACTGTGTGTGTGCGTGTCTTTGTTGCGTTGGCTGGGTCATGTGGCCAGCATGCCCGACCCACCGGATGCCAAAAACAACTTCTGTTTGGTCGGATAGAGGGGGCCTAAACGGGCACAGCACGGGCTGGGGAAAAGATTTTACACAAGGACGTGGAGATGATTGGACTCGCCGATGACTGGTACCAGCGGTGTCAAGATCGACCTCTGTGGAGGAGGTTCGCGAAGGACACTACTGGGCAGTTGGAGGCAGTCGCCCTCCAACAACAACAGAGAGCAGAGGAGCGACGCTCACAACAGCGAGCTGAGTGCCGGGCGGCCAAAACTCAGTAATCAGGCATGGTGGGGAGCACAAGTGGTGCCCCAGCCAGTCATCTCAGTCAGGCAGCCAATGGCACCTGGGTCTGTCCTATGACCTCCTGTCGGTGAGTTTTCGACACTCTGCGCGGCCTCAAGGTGCACCTGACCTGGCACTTTGAGGCGAACGGCGGTTGTTGTAGTTGTATATGTGTGTACGTGTGTTATTTGACTGAACTTCACGACGCTGGTCAGTGCGGGTTGGTGTAGGCGGGGGAGCGGTCGGGTCGCGGTTAGCATGCTGCGCAACGAACCCGGCAGCCCCAGTTCGATTCCCGCTCATGTCCAACACCAGTGACGATTTTCTGAACCGATCCTGGTTTTCCCCTAGGTCGACTGAGCCTCAAATTAGTACCTGGTGTGGTGTGTAAACATCGGAACAAGGGAGACAAAGGCGGCCGGGCGTGCTGTTGGCCACCCACCCCCTCATGTACCACGCTGGCCTTCATAGCTGCTCGCTAACGGCATTTGACCCGACAGTCTGTTAAGGCTCCACGGGGGATCTCTGTCTGTGTGCGTATGTGTCATGTCACGCGAGGCCTGCGTGGCGCGTCTCTAGCTCCCGTCCTTCTGCGCCTCCTGCGGCAGCGGAACCTGCGAAGCGGAGACACAGACGCAGCACACGTCCCTCGTCACAGTTCACATCCAGCGCCCATTACAGGAGTACCTCGTTTTAAGGCGCTTTGCTTGAGAGCGCTTCGCTAATACGGCGCTTTTCAATTATATTCGTGTTCATTATTGTGGGCTCTCGCCTTGCTCTCGAGGGAGTTTTCGGCGGAGATGCGCGCGGTAGCCGATTCTGAGCTGAATCGAGCGAGGCGACCGGCGCCAGTTTGTTGCCCGCACTCGGTCCTGTTTACAGCGTTTGTGCACTTCGTGTCTCAGTGTTGTGTTCTGCCAATTTTCAAAATGTTTCAAACGTTTTACTTGTGTTATTTGTTATTATTGTAATTATTGTATTTTTTTAGGCCGAGCACTATTGCGCACTTAATACATGATAGTGTAAACATATTTTTAGGCTTTTATATGCACTGGCAAGTGAAAAAAAAAGGCTGTGATCTGCTTTACGGCAATGGTCTGGAACCTAACCCACCGTATTAGCGAGGTATGCCTGTATTGCTAGTAGCGGAGTACCCGTCCTGCTTTCACTGGATTGTCTTCCTGGTTTCCTTTTGGGGAATATTGCTGCTGCCTCTCTGACGTTTCAGAAGAGTAATCATCACTAAGTGGGAAATGAAGCTGAAATAAGACACGAAAGCCTTGGTGTTGTGCGGATAAAATAGATGAACACGCCAACAGTGGACATAATTGGAACATCAAAGAGCAGAGATTTGCGGAAGACCATTGTCACCAACGTCCTGTAGGATACGGTACACGTTGGAGGGTGAGAGAGCACGGGAGGAAACCGGAGAACGAAGACGCGTGGAGGAGACACGCGGAGGAGACGCGTGGAGGAGGCAGCCGCGCCCGCGCACACACACACACCTGGAAGATGTGCTCCCAGGCGAGGGCCAGGCTCGACACAAGGCGGCGCAGCTCCACGTCGCAGCTGAAGCGGAGATCCCAACCGAGCGCGCATTGCGAATCGGCACCCTCCCGCACCTGGTTCACACATACGGATAACACACGTGCCAGACACACGCACGGATAACGCACGTGCCACACACACACAGATAACGGACATGCCACGCTCACACACACACACACAGAGACAATATCCCGGTGAGTGTCTCAGTGTGTGCGTAAGTCTCGGCGAGCGAGCGAGCGTGCGTGCGAGTCTCGGCGAGCATACCAGCGAGCATGCGTGGCGTGTTGTGTGCGTGCGTGCCCGCACGATGCTGGGCAGCGGGAGCCGCCCGAGCGAGCGCAGGAAGCGCGTCTCCGCGTCCTCGTGGCACAAGAAGAGGTCGCGCCGCGTCAGCAGCAGCACGCCGGGCACGGCGGGCACGCGCACGCACACCTGCACACGGACAAAGGTCCCCCGTGTAGCTTTAACAGACTGCAGGGTCTAGCGCCGTTCGCGAGTAGCACCAATGAAGGTCGACACGGCACACGAGGAGGTGGGTGACCAGCACCGCCCCTGGCCGCCTTTATCTCTAGTGGCAATGATTACACACCGAACTAGGTATTCATTTGAGGCCGAGTCAGTCTAGGGGAGGCCCAGGACCGGTTCAGAAATTCGTTACTGCTGTTGGTCGTGAGCGCCACCGTGCCGTCGCCAGTTTGACCTTTTGGGCCTTGGGCCCGCATCCGCTGCTCCGTCACTATGTAGTCCAGCAGATGTTCTTGCTTGGACCCGGCATGCATCCGTGATGTTGTATGGATGTGCCGATGACGGAACAGCATGTTGGTGATTACGAGCCCATGGCTGCACAAAAGTCTAGCAGCCTCCTACCGTTGTTATTGAGCTGATATGGCCCATGCCTACCAATCACTCCGGCCCAGGTGTCTGCGTCCTGGCCCACTCGGGCATTAAAGTAACCTAGCAGGGTGACTCGATCCCGAGGGGCAACTTTAGCCAGCATCTGCGACAGGAGGTCATAGAAGGCATCTGACTCATCGGCCTTGCCTGCATCCCTCCACTGATGTTCGTCTTCGGTGGGGGGTAAGCCACCACCACCACCATTCCTCGCCTCCCGTTAATGGGGAGGCGAGCCCACAGTAGTCTGGGAATCACAGGTTCCCACACCTCACCGCCACGCTCCCACGCCACCTTCATTCTTTTATTCAAAAGAAGAGCCACTCCCTGTTGTCTGGCAGTTTCTTGCCCCGAGTGGAGGACTGTCCACCCCTCATGATGGCTGGAGCCAGAACCAGTCCACCGGACCTCCTGTATTCCACAGAGATCCAGGCGGTCACCGGTCTTGCTCCCGACAGAGGAGTGGCAGCCTCTCCTCCGCGACGAGGGTTCGCACATTCCACGTCGCCACACGCAGTGGCTTCACACACACACGCACGCACGCACACACACACACGTGCACTCACCCCGTGTGACACGGCCTGGCAGACGGCCTGCAGCCAGTGGGAGACGCTGAGCTCGGAGCGCGCGGCCAGGCGCAGCGGCGGCCGCCCCGTCAGCAGCACCTGAAAGCTGTGCGGCTGGTCCGCGTCGCGCACCCGCAGGCAGCCGCCACACCCGCCACCGCTGCACACCGCCGCCACACGGCACCGCCGCATGACACACGGCACCGCCACGCGGCGCCACCACGTGCCACACAGCACCGGCACAGAGTACCACCACACAGCACCGCCACACAGCACCGCCACTTGACACGCAGCACCACCGCAGTCATTCGCAATAATGCTAAAGTCTCGCCGCGACCGCTAGCACACCGCAACACGCCACTGCCACACAGCGGCGCCGCACAGCACCACCACACGGCACCACTGCATGACACGCAGCCCCACCGCAGTCATTCGAAATAATGATCACGGTTTATATTTCTTGAGGTTTCTCCGGAGGGCTGCTGGGCTCACTCTCCGTGACAGGGTGAGGAGCACAGAAAAAAACATTTAAAGTTCCATCCATCCATTGTCAGAAACTGCTTAATCCCGTACGGGGTCGCGGTGAGCCGGAGCCTATTCCGGCAGACACAGGGCGCAAGGCAGGGTTATACCCAGGATGGGACGCCAGTCCATCACAGGGCACCAGCGGCAATTTAGTCAGCAGGCCAATTAACCTATGCAGCAGCATGTTTTTGGACTGTAGGAGAAAATCTGAGTGCCCGGCGAAAACCCATGCGGCCATGGGGAGAACATGCAAACTCCTCACAGAAAGGCACCCGAGCAGTGATCATTCTTAATAATGATTTTCTCTGCAGGGTTGCTGGGCTCACTCTCCGTGATGCGGTGAGGAGCACAGAAAAAAAAACAGTTTAAGTTCACAGCAATAATAAACCTATGAACACAACAGTCATCGTCATCGTACTGATGTAGGTTTTCACGGCTCGATTCATGATGGTTGCTCGTCAGAGCTGTTCTTTCGGGATGGCCGTGTCGAGCGCTCTTCCTCTCTCCCTCACCACGTTTCGCCTCCCACATTAACGCCCGATGATGCTTCCAACGTGGGAGGTGAAACGTTGCGAGAGATGAGAGCGCTCGACACGGCTATCCCGTAAGAACAGCTCTGAAGAGCAACCATTAATCATCTTCAGCATCATCGACACTCAGTCGATTCGTACCGAGACTGTGGTAAAGTCCAAACCATCAAACATATTACCGACGGTGTTGCTTAAATCCACACTCCTACCGCCTCCTTGCATTTGTTGAAAAAACGTAGCGTTCAACTATAACACGTTTCGAAATTCTTGCTTTTCCGTCTGACTAGAATCTAGTAATTACCGAAAGAACAAGATCACGGATACAAGCGGCAGAAATTAGGTTTCTCAGCAGGGTTGCTGGGCTCACTCTCTATGACAAGGTGAGAAGCACAGAAATCTGGGAGAGCCTCAGAGGAGTCACTACTCGTTCGGATTGAGAGAAGCCAGTTGAGGTGGTTCGGGCATCTGGTGAGGATGCCCCCTGCAAGGCTCCCCCGGGAAGTCTACCAGGCACGGCCCACTGGGCAGAGACCTAGAGGCCGACCCAGGACAAGCTGGAGGGATTACGTCTCTCGGCTGGCCAGGGAACGCCTGGGAATCACTCAGGAAGAGCTGGAATCTGTTGCTGAGGAAAGGGATGTCTGGCCCACCCTCCTTAAACATTTGCCGCCGTTACCCTCACCAGGACAAGCGGTTTAGAAAATGTATGGATGGTTTACATTTCGAAGCACCTTTCACCCTGGGGCCGCAAGGTGCTGTACACATTGCTAGATAAAAAATGTAAAGAAGTGAAAATGCAGCACATGTATGTGGCAGCCACTCCAGTGTGCCTCCACCACAGAGGGCTGCCCAGTGCATACCCGCCACTCTGCCCTCACAGCGCATCTAGCCTGGCACAAGAGCTACGGAGGCTTTCCCACTTCGTGTTGGCAGGGAATGGCTGCTGTTGCGTGTCGCCGGTGTTTGTGAGCCGCGCGTCACCTCATGCTGAGAGACATGAGCGGGGCCACGCCCGTGCTGTCTTCGTACTGGTACAGGATCCCGCCGCTACAAACACAAACAGCGGCACGGCGAGCGGTCAGCACACGCAGGGGAGAGAGAGAGAGACGCGGGGAGGGAGGCAGCCACACGATGGCGACGGCGTTCAAAACGGTCTCCACAGATGCGTCCATCACAGGGGAGGGAACGATCTGGCCCGCGGGCCCGATGCGGCCCCGATACGCCGTCTCTCCGGTCGGCCACAACGTCCAGATAAGATTGATGCGTTTTGATCAAAATGGTCACGGAAACACGGTCGGATCGTACGGGCCTATGATTGGTCGCCACGGTTATGTTGCTAATGTCTCTGGGGTGGGCCGGTCATGGATGAGCCGCGCGCTCGATCGGCGTGTTTCAGTGATCGGACAAACAGCGCGCTCGCTGTGCCGCCCACCGACGCCAGGACGCACACCGCACGGCTAACTTTTGGTTTATCCCATCGCAATGCATAACTGTATTTTTATTTGTTTATTTGACAAAATTGCGCAATGATGTGTAGAAATGTTTTTTTTGTTTAGTTAATTGAATATTTTTTAAATTTGTATTTTTATTTATTTATAATTATTTTTGTCAATTCGCATGTTTGTTGTGTCGCAGGAATCCCGTAAAAAGCTTGCAAGCTCACTGGGTATTTTTCTGCTGTAATAATAAACATCTATAATAGACATATAACTCTATGTGTACCTTTTGCCAGTATACGGATAATGGAAAAAAGATACACGGATTTACCTTTCCTGTGTTAAGATCTTAACAGTGAGACCTGAGCTACTAATACATTGATATTTTGCATTGTCCGAAACTGCTTGCCTTTCGATAACACTTTGCTAACACTGAGACTAGGCTATAAAAAGAGCTGTCTCTGGTGTGGGCCAATAAGTTTCGAGGATAATGCATATATTATCATAGCATTTTGTTTGCATGTTTTTGCTACAAGCCTGTGTGGCTTCTTGCAAACTGGACCCTAGGGGAAGCCCTGGACTGGTTCAGAAAATCGTCACCAGTGTTGGCCGTGAGCAGGATTCAAACTCGGGTCGTCAAATTTGTAGCTCAGCGCGCTAACCACTGAACCACAGCGCCTGTGCCAGGCCAGGTGCACCTTGAGGCCACGCAGAGTGTCGAAGGCTCGCTGATAGGAGGTCATGGGACAGACCCAGGTGCCATTGACTGCCTGACTGAGATGACTGGCTGGGGCACCACCTGTGCTCCCCACCGTGCCTGATTGCTGAGTTTTATCCGCCCGGTGCTCGGCTCGCCGTTGCGAGCGTCGCTCCTCCGCCCTCTGTTATTGTTGGAGGACGACTGCCTCCAACTGCCCAGTAGTGTCCTTCACGAACATCCTCCACAAAGGTCGATCTTGACACAGCTGGTACCAATTGTCGGCAGCGAGTGCAATCATCTCCAATGTTCCGCACAAGACAAAGATCCCCCGTATAGTCTTAACAGACTGTAGGGTCAAGTGCCGTTAGCAAGCACCTACGAAGGTCGACACGGCACACGAGGGGGTGGGTGACCAGCACCACGCCCGGCCGCCTTTGTCTCCCTAGGGGTAATGTTTACACACGTACATGCACACACACGCACCTGAGCACTAGGTAGCAGGGTTTCCACGCGTGTCCGCCCAGCCGGCCGGGCGCGCGGTACAGGAGCAGCTCCTCCTTGTAGGGGACGCAGCCGGCGCCCTGCGGGCACCGCGAGGCCTGCGGGCACCCCGCGGCGGCGCAGCCCGCGCCCGGCGCGCACTGCTCGTGCACCTCCTCCCAGTGCACGTAGCTGTAGCACGCGACCTGAACCTCTGACAGCTGCAAACGGAAACGTCCGCCCGTGGTAAACATAGATCACTTTTGACACGTTAAAAAAAAATGTGTCGTAAAGCCGCCGCCGCCGCGTGAACAAAAACGTGCCGATTATATTGACTGCTTTACTAATTCGCGTGTTTGTTGTGTCAATGCAGGAATTCCACAAAGAGCTTGCAGGCTCACTGGGTATTTTTTACTGTAAGAATAAATAAACATCTATCTATCTTCAGCACACCGGTATGTTGGCGAGCAAACCCACAACATTTACAAAGATGGCTGCGTCACTGAGATGACTGGCTCGGGCACCACCTGTACTCCCCACCGTGCCAGATTGCCGAGTTTTATCCGCCCGGCGCTCGGCTCGCTGTTGCGAGCGTCGCTCCTCCGCCTTCTGTTGTTGCTGGAGGGGGACTGCCTCCGACTGCCCAGTAAGCACGCACGCATGACGCACGCATGACGCACGCACGCATGACGCACGCACGCACACACACGCGCGCGCGCGCGCACCGGGCAGGGCGTCTCGCGGGCGACGAAGGCGGCGAGCGTCGGGTGCGTGTCAGGCGTCTCGGTGAGCGTGCGAGGGTACGGCGGCTCCCGGCAGCCTCGCACCAGCGCCGACGTCAGCGACAGCAGCAGGAACCTGTGACGGCACGCGGCGCGATGACCACAAGCCGTCAATCCGCCCATTGTCAGGAACCGCTTCATCCTGTATAGGGTCGCGGTGAGCTGGAGCCTATCCCGGCAGACACAGGGCGTGAGGCAGGGCTATACCCAGGTTGAGACGCCAGTCCGTCACAGGGCACCAGGGGAAATTTAGTCTGCAGGCCAATTGACCTATGCAGCAGCGTGTCTTCGGACTGTGGGAGGAAACCGGAGTGCCCGGCAAAAACCCACGCGGAAACGGGGAGAACGTGCCAACTCCACACGGAAAGGCACCCGAGCCGGGATTGGAACCCGGGATTTTCTTGCTGTGAGGCGGCAGCGCTACTCATCACGCCACAGTGCCGTCCAGCAAAGCACACAATTGCATGCACCCGCACGCAGCAACACACCATCAATCACTACATATACAAAGATCCCCCGTGTAGCCTTAACACACTGTAGGGTCAAGTGCTGTTAGCGAGTAGCAGCTATGAAGGCCAGCACGGCATACAAGGCGGTGGGAGACCAGCACCATGCCCATCCACCTGTCTCCCTAGTGGCAATGTTTACACACCGCACTAGGTACTCATTTGAGGCTGAGTCGACCTAGGCCTAGGGGAAGGCCCAGGACCGGTTCATAAAAACGTCACTGGTGTTGGCCGTGAGCGGGAATCGGACTTCCCACACACACACAGGTGCGGGCGCAGTGCGACCGGGGCGGCAGGGTGGCGCAGTGGTATCATCTGCGCCTTCTCACAGAAAGAATGGTCTTGCCCGAAACGGTTCGATTCCCGCCTTGGGCGCCTTTCTGTGTGAAGTTTGTGTGTACCTCCCCTTGTTCTGCGCGAATTTCCTCCGGGTTCTCCGCTTTCCTCCCACAACTTAAAAAAACAGTCATTCATTAATTTGCCGATAACATCATAATACATAGGAAGCAGCGGGTGGCAATATGTTGGCGCCGGCAAACCGCCTGGCTGCCTCCTCCTCGCGCTTTCATCGCTACGCCTCCGAGTCGTTCTCTCGTCGAATTACTACCTTCGGCGTTGAACTAACACGTGCCACGCAGCGTTATAAATGTAAAATAATTATAATGATTATCATGATTACTCGGTGAGACCGTGCTCCGCGGTGTCGATCCAGGCGTGCGCGTCGCGCGGCGCCGCGGCCTCCAGCCGCACCGCCTGGCCGTGCACGCCCACGCGCACTGCCGCCAGCTGGTGGTAAGGCATCGCATGCTCCACCACAAACGGCTTCTCCGCCGTCCCTGCACCGAGCACGGGGAGCGGGGTGGGGAGTGGGGAGCGCAGGAACGGGGGTGGGTCGCGGGAAGAGCGGGGAACGCGGGAGGAGAGCGGGGAGAGCCGTCAGCCGCCACCGCCGCCGTGGCTACGACCAGCCGACCGCAGCGTCTAGGCCCGAGCCCGGGTTTCCTAGACTCCCCGCAGCGGTAAGACTCGCACAGATGTTCTTGGGGCGGCACGTTGCCGTAGCGGTGAGTAGCGCTGCCGCCTCGCAGCGAGAAGGTGCCGGCTTCAAATCCCGGCTCGGGTGCCTTTCTGTGCGGAGTTTGCACGTTCTCTCCCCGTATCCACGTGGGTTTACGCCAGGCACTCCGGTTTCCTCCCACAGTCCTGCGGACTAAATTGCCCCCCCCTGGCCTGTGATGGACTGGCGTCCCATCCTGGGTATAGCTCTGCCTTGCGCCCTGTGTCTGCGGAGATAGGCTCCGGCTCACCGTGACCCTGTACAGGATTAAGCAGTTTCTGACAATGGATGGATGTGTCGTTTAACCGGCCAATCAATCGTCGGTGTTTACTCGTGGGAGGAACGGGGGCACCCAGGAGAAAACCCACACGTGCAAAGGGGGCAACTCTGTTTCGCACGAGTGGAACGGGTGGAGTCCACATTGTGCTGTTCCGCCTTCTCCTGGTGAGCAGGTCACGGCTCCGCCTTCACAGGGGGCAGGGTGGCGGAGTGGAAACATCTGCGCCTCACAGAAACAATGGTCTTGCCCGAGGTGGTTAGATTCCGGCCTCGGGCGCTTTTCTGTGTAAAGTTTGTGTGTTCTCTCCCCCTGTTCTGTGCTGTTTCCTCCATGTTCTCCGGTTTCCTCTCCCTACTTAAAAAAAAAAACTAATTAAAGAATTGGCTGATCTTCTTCTTTGCGATTCTTC
>JAZEWU010000028.1:75624-86734 GCA_036362915.1 Geotria australis | reverse complement strand
TGGCTGCCGCCTCCGCCACTCTGCGGTTTCCTCACGCCTCCAAATCGTTCACTCTTCGAATTAATACATTCAAAACTGAATGAATATGTGCGCTTTTATAGGTGGAGGCGTTCGCGTCGCGATCCCTGTCAGGTAATTGCCTGCGAATTCTACGAAACACTTCGAGGCCGAGCTGAAAGACAACGATGTCGAGAGGCTGACCATCGTGCTTCGAAGAATCGCAAAGAAGAAGAAGAATAGCAATTATTATTATTAGAACAACTGAGCACTGATCCACCAATCCTTGCTGCTGCCTGGATTACAAGTAGCCGCGTGCATAGCCACCTCCCAAGGAAAGACAAAGATCCCCTGTGTAGCCTTGACAGACTGTCGGGTTAAGTACTGTTAGCGAGTAGCACACTGCACACGACGAGGTGGGTGACTAGCACCACACCCGTCCGCCTTTGTCTCCGTAGTGGCAATGTTTACACACCGCACTAGGTACTAATTTGAGGCTAGGGGAGGGCCCATGAACGGTTCAGAAAACCGTCATTGGTGTTGGCCGTGAGCACGATTCGAACTCGGTTCGCCAGGTTTGTAGCCCAGCACGATCACGGAGGAGGAGGTGGTGGTGGTGGCATAACTCCCAGGTCGCACCTCCATTCGATGGGAAACAGAGCCTTCTCACGCGTTTCTCCAAGACTCTGGAATGCTCTTCCATTCGAAATTCGTTCAGCGGAGTCTTTGAACATCTTCAAATCTCGTCTTAAAACTTACTTGTTCCGTAAAGCCTTCAAGCCGTCGTGCTAGGACCACTTTGCGGCTCAACGCTGTCTGATTACCGTTCTCTGTCGTTGTTGGTTTGGCGTTCTCTCCGCCGCCTTGTGCGGCACTGTGTGGCCCTCGGGTGGTAGGCTCTCTGTGGTTGCTACTGTTATTCTTTAGATTTTTCTCCTGTCTTTATGATCTATGTCCTATGGTTTATCGTGATTGCCTGACTCTCAGTTTGTCTGTCCTGATGTTACTGACAAGCCGTTCTCTCCACAGCCTTGTGCAGCGCTTTGTGACCCTCGGGTGAAAGGCGCTCTATTAATGCTATTATTATTATTACCACCACCTCCGTCACAGCCACCACCACCGGCACCGCCGTTGCTACCAAGCCTGTAAACGCATGGGCGGCGCGGCACACGTACCCTTGCGCACGAGGTAGACGTGGCAGTCGGTGAGCACCACGAACACGGGCCGCACCGCGCCCTCCGCGTGGCCCGTCGTCAGCTTTAGCATCTGGGGAGACACCGCGCGACACCGCGTGAGAACGGAAACCGCGCCGGGCGGCCACGTCGGAGCGCGTTCGCCGCTCGTCGCCGACACTCACCGTCGCTCACCGTAGCAACACACGCGTCGATGTGGGTCTTTCGCGGCTCGACGTACAAGGAATTTCTCTCAAGAGCTGCTCTTTCGGGATAGCCGTGTCGAGCGCTTCCTCCTCTCGCCTAAGCGGCAGAGGGCAGCTCTTGGAAGCAATTCTCAAAGTAACGAGTCGGCCAAATTGTAATGTTACACCGACTACCGGTTGGGATACCACACACGGCGGCATCAGCATCACCCCCATCGACAGGGGAATATCCGCTCGCAGGTCAGGGTCACCTTGTGCCACACGGGGACGGCTGCCACTGGGGGTTTAAAGCTGGAATAGTGTTAAAGTCTGCCTGGGGAGGAACAGGTCTGGAGTCCAGTACTCCTGCTAGGGCCTCCCTTGGTGAACAGGTCTGGGGTCTAGCGCTCCTGCTAGGGTCTCCCCCTTGGTGCACAGGTCTAAACAGAGGTTCCAGACAAATAACAATCCGAACACCCTCCGACTAAAGGAGGTTGGCGTCAGAAAGGACCTCCGGCTGTACAGCTCTGCTACAACACCCCGACCGTTGGGGTGGTCGGGGGGGGTGGGGGGCGACCCGGGTTAACGTGGCCGTCGCCACCGACAACACCGTGCGGAGTCACCGCGAGCGACGCCGCCGCGAGCGCGAGACGGGGCGGCCGCGCGCCGGCGCCTCACCTTGTGCAGCTGCTCCTCGTCCTCGCGGAACACGTGCAGCATGAGCAGCAGCAGCAGGTTGTTGTCCACGCTGCCGGCGGCACAACAACAACAACCGCCGTTTGCGACTTAAGTGGGCTGTTGGAGCAAGCCAGAGTGCCCGGCGACAACCCACGCGGCACACGGGGCGAACATGCAAACTCCACACAGAAAGGCCCCCGAGCCGGGATTCGAACCCGGGACCTTCTTGCTGTGAAGCGCCAGCGCGACTCAACCGCGCCGACGTGCCGCCCTCAATCAGTATACATATTACCATAGACGGTCGTGGAGAGAGCTGGAACCTATCCCGGCAGACACGGGGCGCAAGGCAGGGCTGTACCTAGAAAGGGATCCCAGTCCATCGCCGGCCACAAGCCTGAGATGTTGGTCGCTGCGGTCGGTACCTGATCTCGGCGCGGTGCTGCAGCGGCCTCGCCATCGCGGTGCCGTCCGTCTCCACGTCTTCGTCTCCCGCCGTCCCGGTCTCCCTCCCGGTCTCCCTCCCGGTCTCCGTCTCATCGTCTTGGCGACCGGAGCCGCCGTCGCACAAACAGTTTCCGTTTTGAAAACACCCGTCCTCTGCGCCGCCGCCGTCCTCCCCGTCACGGCCGCCGGGGGTCGCGGCGCCGGCGGCCCCGTCGCGCCGGCCGCGGTCCTGCCGTTTGTCCGAGCGCTCGTCCGAGGAGTCGGCGCCGTCGTCCCCCAGCGTCCACTGCTCCCCGTCCGCGTGCGCCAGCGTGTAGCGCTGCGCGTCCGAGAGGTGCGAGCCGAGCAGCGCGCGGACGCTGCTCTGCCGCCGCTCCTCCTCGTCCTCCTCGTCGTCCTCCTCCTCGTCGTCGTCGCCGCCGCCGCCGCCGCGACCCGCTCCCGCGGCGCGCGCCCGCGCCGACCGCTCCTCCCGGCCGTCGCCGTTGAGCGGCTCGGCGATGTCCAGACGCAGGTTTCTGGACGCCCGCGCCGTTCCCGCGCCGGGCTCGTTCTCCGGCGCGGCATCGCTGCCGCCTCCGCCGCCTTGCCGCGGCTCCTCCCCCGCCTCGCCCGCCTCGTCCGCCTCGCCCGCCCTCCGCAGAGCGCCGCTCGGTTGCAGCACGACGTCCGGCTGCGTGGCGCCGCCCGGCCCCGTCGCCGCGTCCCACTGCCGCACTATGTCCGGCTGCAGCCTCGTCGCCTCCTCCTGCTCCGTCGCCGGCGGAGGCGGCGCGCGGCGCTGCCCGTCGGCGCCCCGCGACCTCCCGGTGCCGTGCCGCTTGCGCCGTCGGGTCAGCCGGATGACCTCCAGCGGCGAGTGGTCGGCGTCGGCGTCGCCGCCGCCCGGCGCCGCGGCTCGCCCGCCGACCTCAGGGTCGTCGCGCCAGCCCGGCGCCGCACACGAGAACGGGTTCTGCCGGTGCCACGTCCCTCGCGGGGGGTCCCACTCGCCGTGGGGGGCCGCGCGCACGGCGTCCGCCTCTCCGCCGTGGGGGGCCACGGGGCTGTGCGGGGGGTCGGCCAGGCTGTCCGTGTCTGCGGGCGGCACCCGCGGAGATCTCGTATTGCCACTGGCAGAGTACCCGCCCCACGGGCGAGCTTGCTCCGAGCGTGGACCGCGTTAGTCTGACGTCGGCATAGAGGAGGAACTGCAGCGGTGGGAATTTAAAGCTGGAATAGTGTTAAAGTTTCAAAAGAGTGATCATCAATGCGCGGGAAGCAAAGCTGAAAGAAAGACGCACACGCCTCAGTGTCGTGTAGATAAAATGTGCGCTAATGAAGGAATCAAACTCGGTACCCGCGTTGCAGACAAACACACGTACAAACACTTGCTACATTATGTATAAACGTAATCATTCATTGTCAGAGACCGTCTAAGCCTATACAGGGTTGCAGTGAGCGGGAGCTTGTCCCAGCAGATGGGACGCCAATCCATCACAGGGCACCTGGAGCAATTTATTCAGCAGGCCAATTAACCTATGCAGCAGCATGTCTTTGGACTGTGGGAGGAAACCGGAGTGCCCTGCAAAAAACCCACACGGACACGGGGAGAACATGCAAGCTCCACACGGAAAGGCCCCCGAGCCGGCATTCAAACCCGGGACCTTCTTGCTGTGAGGCGGCAGCGCTACTCACCGCGCCACCTTGCCGCCCATTATATATAAATAATGTTTTTATTTTGCCTTCTTTCAAGTGCAGGAAATTCCACCTTCCTATGGTGGGGCCGAGATTGCCGATAGGACAACCTCAGCTGACTTCACCACAAAGCGGAGCTCACTTTATCAAACCGTGGGGGATGATTGGCCGAGTCGGCCCCTAACCAGGATGTGAACTCGTGGCTTTGGATCGTGAGCCGGTCGCTGCACCGCCGAGCCACAAAGATCGACATCATTATAATTGCTATTCTTTACCCAGCACAGCCTCACGGAGTCTCATGACTCGTTTTAAGGAGGGTCCTGCCAGGCTTTCGCAGGATTGGATGATGTCGCTGCTGTGTGCGATCCTAATTGAGTAATCTTGCGGATCACTTTTTAGCTGTGAGACATCTCTCTTGAAATACAGCGGTCCGTCGCTTTACCATGGCATTCCAATATGATGAAATCATTTTACAATATACGCTGTATCACACTACGATCAAATTTCACGTTAGCATACGTGTTACGATATGGCTGCACGTGAGCGTGGGTGGCGCGGCTGCCAATCAGCGATGCAAAGGCATGCCGCTTGGGTAGCTTCTAAGCCAATAGCAGCGCCTTTTAGTGTTTTCATCTCAGTGTTTACGTCTCCTTTGTTTGAAAGACGCGTGTGCTGCTCTTGGTATCATTGGTCTCACTTTGCGACGGTTTCACATTACGACACGTGTTCTGGAACGGATTATTATCGTAAAGCGAGCAACCACTGTACCATTTGTTTTAATTTTTGCGATAGGAGAAGCAGAGAACCCCGAGAAAACCGTGCAGCACAGAGGCAGAACACACAAAAGGCGCCCGAGCGGGGATTCGAACCCATTGTCAGGGCTGCGCCGCCGCCCTGCCGCCCGCATGATTTAGCGAGACAGGAAAAGCGCCGCAGAACGGGAGTCAGTGCAACACAGACTCTTCATGCATGCGGGCGTGTACGCGTGCGTGCGTGTGTGCGTGCATGGTTGTGTGGATGCGTGCGTGTGTGCGCATGCGTGCGTACATGTGTGCACGTATACGCGTGCATGTGTGTGTGTCAGTATGTGTGCGTGTCTGTATGTATGTGTGTGCGTATGCATGTGTGTGTGTGCGTGCGCGTGCGCGTGCATGTGTGAGAATGCGTGCGTGTGTGCACGTATACACATGAATGTGCGTGCGTATGTGCGTGCGTGCGTGCTTTGGGCCGAGGAGCCAGTCCCACCTGTGGCGTCCGTGACAGACACGCACATGCACGGCTCGAAAACGTCTTGGAAGTCAAAATCTACAACACACGTGTTTCACACACGTGTTACACACACGTCTGGCACGCACGCCGCGTGGACACACGCAACCACGCTCTGCATCAGCACACCCGAGAGAACTGCTCTAAACAGTTGCTCTTTCGGGATAGCCGTGTCGAGCGTTCGTCCTCCCTCGTTCTCGACGTTTCACCTCCCACGCTGGACGCATCTTCAGGTTTTTTAATCGGAAGCCTGATTGCGCTTCCAGAAGTCTCATTGTGTCTCCAGTGCGGGAGGCGAAACGTCGCGAAAGAGGCGAGGGGGGAACACTCGCCACGGCTATCCTGAAAGAGCAGCTCTTCAGCGAGATTCTCACACATCGAGCCGTCAAAAACCTACATCGGTGGTTCCCAAACTTTCTCGGTTCACGGCGCCCTTAGTGTATCAGATTTCTGTCCACGGCACAACACAAGAGACAGCTCAGGGGGTTTAGCCAAATGTTGCCAAAAGGCAAGCAGTTCTGGATAATGCAAATATCAATGCATTAGTAGCTCGGGCCTAGCTGTTAAGGTGCCCATGGCGTGTACTTGGTTTGTGCCGCCCGCCCGCCATGCACGAGGAACACAAGAGCAACGTTTCAAAATCGGAATCCTTACAGCCGGCCCACGGGAGTCGGCCTCCTTCGCTCGCCCACGAGCCCGGGAGCGTTACCTTCACTGGACGGCGCGATGGCCGAGTCGTCCCACTCCAGGTTGGCCGAGTTCCCCGACTCGAGGGAGGCGCTGTCGGAGCAGCCGCCCCGGCACGAGTCGCGGCACGAGTCGCGGCACGACGACGAGCGGCCGAGCGGCTCCTCGGGCAGCACCGGGCGGTACGGGTCCGGCATGTACGCCGCCAGGTCCAGGTACGGCGCGTCCTGCCAGCCGGCGGTACAGCCAACGGGGAGAGAGAGCGGCAGAGCCAGCGGGCGAGGAGCAGCCCCGTTACATTCAGCTCGACACAAAACCGACGTGCAGAAGAACCTCGAGCGGCGCGCAGGACAGCACAACCAACACGCGAGCGGCGGCGACGCGCCTCGTCACGCACCCGTTGCGGACCACGCGGCTGTTTGCGACGCGTCCCATTAGCCGGACGTGCGCTCCACGCGCCGAGCGGCACGGGGACGCCCGGCTACGCGGGGGCCCAGCTGCGGGAACCGCAACGGTTCCAATCCCGTTCGCGGCCACCCACAGCAGTAACGATTTTTTTAACCGGTCCTGGACCTCTCCTAGGTCGACTCATCCTCCAATGAGTACCTGGTGCAGTGTGT
This sequence comes from Geotria australis, assembly GCA_036362915.1. Lineage (NCBI taxonomy): Eukaryota > Metazoa > Chordata > Hyperoartia > Petromyzontiformes > Geotriidae > Geotria > Geotria australis. Next base: position 80,008 of record JAZEWU010000028.1, on the reverse strand, counting down.
AAAAAGCACTGCTAGGGAGACAAAGGCGGCTGGGCGTGGTGCTGCCCACCCACCCCTTCGTGTGCCATACGGGCCTTTAAAGGTGTTACTCTTGTTATTTTTAGATTATATTTATTTCTGTCAATTAGCGTGTCCGTTGTGTCGCAGGAATACTGCAAGCTCACTGGGTATTTCTGCTGTAATAATAAACATTCGTTCCTTCACTGTCAGAAACCGCGTAATCCTGTACACTGTACAGGGTTGCGGTAAGCCGGAGTCTATCCCGGCAGACACAGGGCGCCAGCCAGGGCTATGCCCAGGATAGGACGCCAGTCGATCAGAGAGCACCGGGGGCAAGTTAGTCAGCAAGCCATCTATCTATCTACTCGCTAACTGCACTTGCCCCTGTAGTCTGTTGGGGCTACACGGGGGAGCTTTGTCTGTGCCACGGGGCGCGCGCACCAGCTCCAGGTCAAAGTGGATGAACTCGAGTCCGGAGACGAGGGTGAGGAAGAGGTTCAGGTGGTCGGCGCTGCACACCAGCGCGCTCCTGCCGGAGACACGCACACGCACCCACACCACGGTGAGTCGGCAAGACAGACACGGCGGCCCCTCCTCGCTTTACGAGATTTATTGGTGCCAGAACACGCGTTGCATGGACCCTCGTAAAGCGAAACCGATAATACTGTATTTTTTTTTACGGTTTCAAACAAAGGAGAAGTAAACACTGAGATGCAAACACTAAATAGCGCCCAAGCAAAATGCTTGGGCAGCTAAAAAGCGCCACCCACACGCAAGCGCAGCCATATCGTAGCACGTATCGTAAAGTTAACTGTGATCGTAATGTGATTCTAATGTGCCTATAAAGCGTATATCGTAATGTGCTTATAAAGCGTACATCGTAAAGCGATTTCATCGTATTGTGAGCCGTTCGTAAAGCGAGGGACCACTGTACTGGACGTGGTGTGCAAAGTGAGCACAGAAGCAGATCTTGTCGTGATGTCGGAGGTGAGAGGCGGGTGTGGTGATGTCACCATGGCGCCGTGGTGAGTGTCGGGTGAGTGTCGGGTGAGTGTCGGGTGAGTGTCGGGTGAGTGTCGGGTGAGTGCGTCACCCGCTGTAGTGCGAGCGCAGCAGTGCTGGGTTCTCGCTGAAGAGCCGCAGGTAGCTCTCCAGGCTGCTCTCGTTCAGTGCCAGGTAGAGCCACGCGCGGCCTGACCACACACACAAAGGTCCCCCGTGTAGCCTTAACAGACCGTAGGGTCATCTGCCGTTAGCGAGCAGCACCTATGATGGCTCGCACTGCATACGAGGGGGTGGGTGGCCAGCACCATGCCTAGATGCCTTTGTCTCCCGAGTGGCAATGTTTACACACCCCACTAGGTACTCATTTTAGGATGAGTCGACCTAGGGGAGGCCCAGGACACTCAGAAAATGGACGCGCACACCGCCGCGTTCACACACACCGCCGCTGTGGAGGTCAGACAGGGCTCCTCGCGACGCCCTTCACGACCCCTGCACCGTCATAAACGCTGACGGCCGCCGGGGATCGATACGAGCTGTCGGGACGCGCGGCGCGGCACCACACACCACGCGACTACCACCGCCAAGAAAAACCGAAAGACTGCACCTCGAGCCATCTGGCATTCACGATTCACGTGCGGAGCTGGGATAACTGGTTCTATAACAGAGGGGTACCCCGGCGTTACGTCACCTTAGGTCCCAGACTGATGCCGTAACTCGAAAATGTCCGCAAGTCAAAGCGCCACATTTTGTTTCACTTATCGATGCATTTACTACACTGTGATCGTCGTATACGTGCATAACGTACACGACGTGCATATGCGCGCGTGCATATGCGCGCGCATGACCGGCGGTGCCGCCACGGGGAAACTCACTGCGGCCGAGGCTCGTGGTCACATGGTGCAGATCAGAGATGGTGGCCACGGCATCGGATCGCGTGAAGTGCGTGACCAGGGGCCAGTATCCGGCGGGGATGTGCTGCAGCCTGGACGCATGCACACACACCCACAGTTACACACGCAAAAGGCAAGTACGTCCGTCCAACCATTGTCAGAAACCGCTTAATCCTGTACGGGTTTGAGGTGAAACGGAGCCTATGCCGGCAGGCGGAGGGCGCGAGGCAGGGCCGTACCCAGGATGGGACGCCATTACATCACATGGCACCGGGGGCGACTTGGTCCGCAAGCCAATTAACCTATGCGGCGGCGTGTCTTTGGACTGCGGGAGGAAACCGGAGTGCCCGGCGAAAACACACGCGGACACGGGGGAAACGTGCAAACGCCACACAGAAAGGTCAATTGTGTTGACCGTGAGCAGAGATCGAACTCGGGCCGCCGGGTTCATGGCGCAGCTCGCTTAGCACTCCTCTGCCACAAGACACACACACAAACACCACTCACAATCGCACACCGGCACACTCACACAGACAAAGATCCCCCGTGTAGCCTTAACAGACTCTAAGATCAAGTGCCATTAGCGAGCACCTACGAAAGTTACACGGCACTTGTGGTGGTGGGTGACCAACGCCACGCCCGACCGCCTTTCTCTCCCGAGTGGCAATGTTTACTCACTAGGGGAGGCCCAGGACCGTTTCAGAAAATCGTTAATGGTGTTAACCATGAGCGTGATTCGAACTCAGGTCATTAGATTTGTAGCCCAATGCGCTAACCACTGAGCTACCGGTCCCCACTCAGACACGCTTACACACACACACACAGCACGGACTCACTCACTCTCAAACCGACACTCACAGCGACACTCGCTCACGGTGCGGCTCACGCACCCGTGCAGCAGCGCGTGGTCCAGGTGCTCGCACACGCGGTGCAGCAGCCGGTCGTGGTTGCGCACGGCGGGCCGTCTCTCCCTCTCCCCGTCCTCCTCCTCCTCCTCCTCGCGCCGGCACGGCACAAAGCTGCCTTGGAGCTGCAAAGACAAAGATCCTCCGTATTACGGTGGCCCGTGGTTACATGTAAAAAAAATAAAAGTTGAAAATATCTTTCTCCACGAGGCTACCCTTGTTCCACTTGACATTATGTCTCTGCGTGCAAACATTTGGGCAGATTGGAGCAGAGGTAACACCGGTTCAAAAATTGGTCAATTATGACGCAGCCCGCTTGGCACTCCTCTGCCACAAGACACACACACACACAAACACCACTCACAATCGCACGCCGGCACACTCACCCAGTCTTAACAGACTGGGTAAAGTGCTGTTAGCGAGCTCAAGGTAGAAGCGTTCACGTCGCGATCCCTGTCAGGTAGTACTTGGTATTGCCTGCGAATTCTACCAAACACTTCGAAGCCAAGCTGAAAGACGACCATGTCCAGAAGCTAGCCATCGTGCTTCGAAGAATCGCAAAGAAGAAGAAGCGAGCTCCTATGAAGGTCGATACGGCACACGAGGAGGTGGGTGACCAGCCACGGCACACACACACACACCCTCTTATAGCAGTGTACCTTGCTGATGAGACCCAGAGGGTCAAAACCAGTGCAGAGTTTGCTCACTTAAACAAAATGTTGCTCTAAAATTGCCCCCGTGCCCTGTGATGGACTGGCGTCCCATCATGGGTATAGTCCTGCCTTGCACCCCGTGTCTGCTGGGATAGGCTCCATCTCACCGAGACCCTATACAGCATTAAGCGGTTTCTGACAATGAATGTATGGATGATGCGGTACAGCAGGATGTGGAAGAGATTGGACTTGCCATAGTCTAGCTCTGTTTATGGGTCATGTGAACATCAGTGTCGTAAACCCGCCTCCACCCGACACAGCCAATTAGTAAAGGGTTGTCACGTGAACAAAACGTGCCAATTCGTTACTACTTCAGCATCACACCGGTATGTTGGAGAGCGAACCCACATTTATAATTTAGGTACTACGGTTCGCTGACAGTTGCAATCAGCTTGCCGATGACACTTTGGAAAACGCTCTTGATGCGACCGAATGTCTGCAGGCTCCCGCGTGAGCTCGTGATGGATCAACGCCGATTCCCGCACGCCCCATCCGACGAGCAGATCGACGATTTCATTCTCATCAGAACACGGATCGTAACGTGAAACCGTCGTAAGGTGAGGCCAAAACATTTCAGGATAAATAGTACAGTAAGAGCAGCACACACGTGTTTCAAACACGGGAGAAGCAAATACTGAGACGTAAACACTAACAAGCGCCGCTATTGGCTGAGAAGCTACCCGAGCGGCGTGCGTTTGCATCGCCGATTGGCTGCCGCGCCACCCACGCTCACGCGCAGCCATATCGTAACACGTCTCGTAAAGTGAAATTTGATCGTAATGTGACACTAATGTTCTTACAGCGTGTCTATCGTAAAGTCGTCTTCTTATTTGCGATTCTTCAAAGCGCGATGGTCAAATTACAGTTTCCC
>JAZEWU010000028.1:39486-70018 GCA_036362915.1 Geotria australis | reverse complement strand
TGCGCCTTTTTGGGAGCATTCGTTCCTTCCTCTGGCTTGGATTGTTGGAGTGGGTTATCAGTGCCGTGCCGAGATGTTGGCTCTCTCTCTCTCTCTCTGCTCGGGGACATTTGTTCCCTTCTTGCTTGTTGTAGAATTATTATTATTGTTTTCCTGTTGTATTTTCTTTTGTCCTTAGTCTCATAATTCGTTGCTATCGCTTGACTCTCAGTTTTCTGTCTCCCCGTTGTTGTTATGCCGTTCTCTCCACAGCTCGGATTATAAAAAAAAAAAACCCAAAACAAATTGTTGCTGATTTTCCGTGCTCTGTCGTTGTTTACATGTCGTTCTCTCTGCAGCGTTGTGCAGCGCTTTGTGACCCTCGGGTGAAGGGCGCTATATACATGCTATTATTATTAATCCAAACACAATCACTAAGTTTGGAATCGATTCCGCGTGGAAAAGCGAACGCGTCTCACGCGAATCGATTCTCGCCGAGGCGGGATTGCTGGCCCCCGGATCGCGCGGCTTAATCGTACCATCGATTCCGCGAGGCGGCCGAATTGACACAATCGCAAAGGGAATCTCGCCCTCACTCGGAATCGACTTTAGAATCCGTTTGTGTTTTCGGATCGACTTCTCGGCTGGGGGACCCCGGGGAGAGAGACGCGGGGAGACGATGCCGCTGTTCACATCCAACCCGTTCGACGCGGACGTGGGTGAGAGCGGGTCCTGGGCCTGGCGAGTGGGCTGGCGGCGCGACACCACCCGCGTAGCAACAACAGCCTCCCTCGTAGGATCGCCATCGCCGCACGGGTGTCAGCTGTGGCCGCGGCAATGTCACCCGCGACCACAGCGGCGATGGTGGCTTTAGCTACAGAGGTGGCTCGCGTAACAACAGTGCCATGTTATATGCAGTGCGGTAGTAACAGTGTGGTCCCCGTGTCTGCACGTCTCCTTATCCCCGTGTCTCCGTGTCCCCATATCCCCGTGTCTCCGTGTCCCCTTGTCCCCGTGTCCCATATCCCCGTGTCTCCGTGTCCCCTTGTCCCCATATCCCCGTGTCCCCGTGTCTCCGTGTCCCCATATCCCCGTATCCCCGTGTCCCCATATCCCCGTGTCCCCGTGTTTCTGTATCCCCTTATCCCCATGTTTCCGTGTGGTTGTCTCCACGGGTTGCGGGTGTGAGGAGGGTCACCTGGGTTTAAGTGGTGTGAGGTCACGGCACCGCTTGCCCGGACTCGGCCGCCCGGTCTCTCTCTCTCTCTCTCTGTGCCACTCGACCCTCGCCGCGTCTCCAGGACTCGCGACGCACGGGGGACTCGGGAAGAGTGCCTCAATGGGCTGGTGAGCCAGGAGCTCGCAGATCCTTGACGGATCTGGACACAGTCCCACTAGTGAAGCTGCTCCGACAGGCGAAGCTGCGTTGACTGGGTCGCGTAGCCACCGCGTGCCCAAGTAGCTTCTGTTTGACCGGATGGAGGAGGATAGACGGGCGCAGCATGGGCTAGAGAAGAGACGGACTGACGTTGTACAGACGATAGACGGCTGTTTATTATTACAGCAGAAAATACCCAGTGGGCGCGCAAGCTCTTTGCGGGGTTCCTGCGACACATAAAACAACAAAAACGCGAAGGATGTGGCGCTGAGTGGACTTGCCGATGAATGGGACCAGCGGTGTGAAGATCAGCTTCTGTGGGGGACATTTTTGAAGGACGCTACTGGGCAGTGCCAGGCTAGGTGCACCTTGAGGCTACTGGGTAGTTGGAGGCAATCAGGCGCGTCGCAGCCACGGGTGTTACGGGTGTTGCGACACCCGCACTTTCACAGAAACATGATTCCATCCCCCTCACTTATTCCTGAGGTGGTCTCATATCTATGGGTAACCTGATGAAACGAAACCGAGTTCCCAACACATAAAAACCTATTGGTCAAGTTAGATTGATTGAACGGCCATCCAGCCAATCACAGGCGTTTCACCAACCCACTAGGTCAGGGCAGTAAGAGTACACAGTTGAAGTACGGTACGTGCGGGGGGCCGAAGGCGGGGGTTGCGGTGCTCATGTCCCACCACCCCTAGAACCCCCACACTTTTAAAATCGCGGCTCCACCCCTGGAGGCAGTTACCCTTAAGCAACAACGAGCGGAGGGGCAGTTGGCTAAAACGCAACAAGTTGCCACAGTGAGGAGCACAGTTCATTTCAGGCAACCCGTGGCACATGAGTCCGTTCTGTGCACTCCTGCTAGCGAACCTTTGGCACTTCAAGTGGCTGCAAAGTGTACCTAGCCTGGCACAAGAGCCGTGGTGACGTCACCGCCACTTCGGTGAGCAACCTTAGATCCCAATTAGAATGAAAATGTCTGCCAAGCTCCGTTTGCAAATCTTGATGTTGCAAATGTTGCACTTGTTTGCTCTCTTAATGTGCAATAAGCTACTTATAATTGATTCCCTTTGCAATGTTTAACTGTTTTATCTACCTTGTATTTTTATTTATTTGGTCACTTATGTGCAATGCTGTGTGGAAATGTTTATTTTCTGGTTTTAGTTTGGTTAATTAGTGATTTTAACATTTTTTATTTTATTTTTGTCAATCCGCTTGTTTGTTGTGTCGCAGGAATGTCGTAAAGAGCTTGCAAGCTCACTGGGTATTTTGTGCTGTAATAATAAACATCTTTGTTGTGGCGAATGGTGGTTGTGGGCAGCACAATCCACTCCTGTGCCGCACAACGCTCCCACGTTCGTACGCCCCGCGTCCGCAAACCCGCAATGATTGAGCCCTGCCTTGCGCCCTGTGTCTGTCGGGATAGGCTCCGGCTCGCCGCTTAACTCTCTACAGGATTAAGCGGTTTCCGACAATGGATGGACTGTATAACGCCTGGCACAGTATTTGTTCAGTGTCGAAGGTGTTTGTTTGAAGGATCCACGTGGCGTGGGTTGGCCCTCACCCAGCGCGTGATTGACACCATGAGCCGTGCACGGCAGTGGTCGTGATGCTGTCTCGTGGGGAGTGCTGGCTCCGCGGTTAGCGCTGTGCCGGGCTACAAACCTGGCTATTGCCCGAGTACGAATCTCGCCCACGGCCACCAACACGAGCGACGATTTTCTGAACCGGTCTTGGGCCTCCCCTCGGTCGACCCAGCCTCAAATGAGTAACCTAGTGTGGTGTGTAAACATTGTTACTCGGGAGACAAAGGTGGCCGGACTTAGCGCTGGCCACCAACCTCCCTCATGTACCATGTCAGCCTTATTAGGTGCTCGCTAACGGCACTTGCCTCTCCAGTCTGTTAGGGCTTTGTTGCTGTGTCGGGCCGGGGTGCCTCGTCTCACCGTGTGTGGCCCGCCAACCCTGCCCTTTGCAGAAAAAGCGACGAGTGAACTGAACACGACGGAGGACTGGGCTCTGATCCTCGACGTCTGCGACAAGATCGGACATTCCCCACAAGGGTGAGCGAGGACCGTAGATACGCGCGCGCCCTCCCGAGTTATGGCTAATCCTCGGGTTACGAACGGGTTCCGTCGTCCCTGCATTCAGTTCTTAAGACGATCAGTTCGCAAGTGTGACCACAATGACATACCGTACCGTATGCGAAGCAGCAATGCGCTCGATGCTTTCAGGATTTGGACGTTATTTGAGGGCGACGCGGTGAGTAGCGCTGCCGCCTCACAGCAAGAAGGTCCCAGGGTCGAATTCCGGCTCGGGTGCCTTTCTGTGTGGAGTTTGCATGTTCTCCCTGCGTCCACTCGGGTTTTCGCCGGGCACTCCGGTTTCTTCCCACAGTCCAAAGACATGCTTGCTGCATTGGTTAATTGGTCTGCGGACTAAATTGCCCCCGGTGCCCTGTGATGGACTGGCGTCGTCCTATCTTGGGTATAGCCCTGGCTTGTGCCCCGTCTGTTTCTTCCGGGATAGGCTCCGGCTCACCGCGACCCTGTGTGGGATTAAGCGGTTTCTGACAATGGATGGATGGATAGTTATGGGAGGACAACTTAGAACTTGGAGGAAACCCGCGCAGAACAGGTGGAGAACACACAAACGTCACACAGAAAGGCGTCCGAAGCGGGGATCGACCCTCAGGCAGGACCTTCTCTCCGTGAGGAGGCGCGGGTGTTGCCACTGCGCTGCCAACCCTGCCGAGGAGGATTGTGAGCTGTGATGGCATCGGTGGCATCTTCACCCCGAATGCCCTCTTCGCTCTACTACCCAACCTCTGCAGCTCAAAAGACCTTGCGGAGTTCAATGAAAATGCAAGGGGCTGTGTAAGAAAATGGGAAACTGTAATTTAACCATCGCGCTTCGAAGAATCGCAAAGAAGAAGACTTGGAGTTTTATTACTGAGTCCCACACCGCGTGGAATGTTGAGTTAAACATTTCGAGCTGCTTATTCAGCTGATCACCCAGGTCTGGGAGCACACACTGGTTCTGCACACTGAGCGAAATTCCAACTGTTTGTCGAAGCACTTGACAAAGATTTGCCACAGATGCTCTGTGAAGCTGATGATGGCGATGGTAGTGTCATTACTATTTTATTTTCACATATTCCGTGGCGTAACATTTCCTGAGCTATTGTAAGAATGTCATATCGAACCTGTAATAATCATCCATCCATTGTCAGAAACCGCTTAATGCTGTACAGGGTCACGGCAAGCCGGAGCCTAGTCCGGTTGACACAGGGCGCAAGTCAGGGCTATACCAAGGATGGGACGCCAGTCCATCACAGGGCACCGGGGCAAATTTAGTACGCAGGCCAATTAACCCATGCAGCAGCATGTATTTGAAATGTGGGACGAAACCGGAGTGCCCGGCAAAAACCCACGCGGACACGGGGAGAGAACATGCATACTCCACACAGAAAGGCACCCGAGCCGGGATTCGAACCCGGGCCCTTCTTGCCGTGAGGCGGCAGAGCTACTCACTGCTACGCCATCGTGCCCCCCTACTACTAATAATCATATACCCGTGTAAAGAATGCGGCGCCATGCATGGGGCCGCATCTCCAAACGCTGTAGAATGTGTAACGCGCGCAGTTTCTGTCACGGAGTTGCCGGGAAACCCCAGACAAGCGGCAAAGGCGGCCAGAACCCGCGCCAACAATTTCCCAAGCTCTGCGATCCTACATTGTGATTTTTGTCTAAAACCCGCATTGATGAGCGTGTATACATACATGTTCTCAGGCTGTAAGCGATTGCGTGTATGTGTGCGTGCTCCACAGGCCCAAAGACTGCCTCCGGGCCATCATGAAGAGAGTGAATAACAAGGTTCCCCACGTGGCCATGCAGGCGCTGACTGTGAGTCCCCTCCTCCACCCGTGACGACGACGATGATGATGATGAGAGTTTCTCCGGGGCCTCTCTGCTGACAATACCTGGGAGGCTGATCGATGCCTACGGCGCATTAAGGGATGGCTACCTTTTGGTCAGCCGTGTTACGTATGCTGGCGATCTAGTAAATTCTGGTCACTAACAGGGAGTTGGAGACTCTGCTGCTGAACCAAGGGAGTACGCAACAAAGAGGTCGAATCTTACCGTCAGCCCCACAAGCATGAAGCACCTGTCCGGGTATTGTGTGTCATCAAACGTTTCACTCCCTCAACTCCCCATGAGTGATGGGGAGAGTGGAGAAATTCCACTACTTAGGCAGTGTGCTTATGACCAGCTCCGTTTTGGCAGCGGAGGTCTCATTCCAAATCGGTTTAGTGGCATTATTTTTTCTATGGCTGTTTAACATTGTGTGGAAGCTGCCTAGCCTGTCATGCGACACGAAGCTTTGCGTTTTCTTGTCCACAGTAATGGAACATCTACGCTGGTTTGATTCACTTTGGCGTGCCTGTCTACGATCCATCCTGGGTTTAACCAGACTGAATTGTCTACGGAACTCACAGGCTACATTGGCTGGGTCATGTAACCTGTATGCCCAGCCGCCGCATGCCCCAGCAGCTTCTGTTTGGTCGGATCGAGGAGCCTAAATTGACGTCACACAGGCTGGAGAAGAGATGGCCAGATGTGGGACAGAAGGATTTGGAGCTGATTGAACTTGCCGATGACTAGTACCAGCAGTGTCAAGATCGACCTCTGTGGAGGAGGTTCATGAAGGGCACTCCTGGGCAGATGGAGGCAGTTTCCCTCGACGACAGGAGAAGGCAGACGAGCGATGCTCATAACAACGAGCAGATCACCGGGTGGCTAAAACGCAGTAAGTTGATACGGTAGGGATCACAGGTGGTACCTCTGCCGGTCATCTCAGCCAGGCAACCCATAACACCTGGGTCTTTCCCGTAACCTCCTGCCACCGAGCCTTCGACACTTCACGTGGCCTCAAAGTGCACATTGCCTCGCACAAGGATCGTGGAGATGTCACCGTCACTCGGTAGTGAATGGCGGCGATTGTGTGTGTGTGTGCTGTGACGGGCTCCCGTGACCCCACCGTGAGTGAGCGTATGTGTGTGCGCCTCTACAGCTGCTGGGAGCCTGCGTGTCCAACTGTGGGAAGATCTTTCACTTGGAAGTTTGTTCGAGGGAATTCGCAAACGACGTTAACAACGTCCTTAACAAGGTGAGCGCCGCCGCCGTGACGCTGCGCCGTCAGAGTGGTTTGTTGCCGTGGTTTGACGGCGTCATGTGTGCCGTGATGGTGTGCTGTTGTGACGGTGCGATGTGATGCTGTTCTGTGAGCGTGCCGTCGCCTGCGTGCGAGCGTATCTTGTGCTCAACCGCGACCTGTGATATTAGTTCCAAGAAGTCCATGTCCATCTGTCCATCCATTGTCAGAAACCGATTAATCCTGTACAGGGTCGCGGTGAGCCGGAGCCTATCCCGGCAGACACAGGGCGCAATGCAGGACTATACCCGGTGGCCACGCCGGCCCACGCCGCGCCGGTTGTGTCCGTGCCGCGGAGGGTTGTACCCGCTGAGCGGTCGCGGCCGTGTGCGCGCAGGCTCACCCCAAGGTGGGAGAGAAGCTCAAGGTGCTGATGATGGAGTGGGCCGAGGAATTCAAAAACGACCCCCAGCTCAGCCTCATTGCGGCGATGATCAAGAACCTGAAGGATCAGGGCGTGTCCTTCCCGGCCCCCGGCTCACAGGTCCCCCTCGCATTGCTGCACACCCCCACGGTCCCCTTGTGCCCACGCACACACACACCCCGTGCACTCCCAAAAAGACAAAAATCCCCCGTATAGCCTTAAACAGACTGTAGGGGCAAGTGCCGTTTGGGAACACCTATGAAGGTCGACCCGGCACACGAGGGGGTTGGTGACCAGCACCACACCCGGCCGCCTTTTTCTCCCTAGTGGCGATGTTTACACACCACACTAGGTACTCATTTGAGTCTGAGTCGACATAGAGGAGGCCAAGGACCGGTTCAGAAAATCGTCACCAGTGTTGGTGGCCATGAGCGGGATTCGAACTTGGTGTGGCCAGATTTGTAGCCCAGCGTAGCGCTAACCACTAAGCCACCGCTCCCTGTGCACGACCCCCCCCCCCCACCACACACACGCAGGCCGCAGAGCAGGCGAAGGCCAGCCCCGCGCTGGTGCCGAAGGACCCCGGCACCGTCACCGCCAAGCAGGAGGAGGACGACCTGGCCAAGGGTGAGCGCGCGGCCAGCGGGGCCCCCCCCCGCTCTTCCCTGCCCCCTCTCCTCCTGTCCCCTTTCTCCACCTTCAATTCAATTCAACTTTATTTGTCAATTTTGCCATATGTACAGGACATATAGAGGCTCGAAATTCCGTTTCTGTCAGACCCCGGCATCGGCACACATAGAAGGCCTTGGCTTGGAGCTTGGCTTGGTTTGGGTTTGGCCTGGCTTGACTTGGCTTGGCATGGCTTGACATGGCTTGGCATGGCTTGGCTTGCAAGGCTGCGGATGTGGTAGGCCGCAGGAGTAGGCCCAGGCCCCGAAGCCCGTTCGTCTGAGGAGTACCGGGTTAGATTCCGCCAGCTCCCTATTTCCTCCATCCCCTTAGCTTCCTCTCTGCCCTCATCCCTGTCCCCCTCTCCCCCGTCTCGCTCTCTCCCTGACGCTGCGGCCCGGCTGCCCCCACAGCCATCGAGCTGTCCCTGAAGGAGACGGCGTGTGCGGCGGGGGGGCCCCCCGCGGGGGGCTCGCTGTACCCTGCGGCGGCGGCGGCGGCGGCGGCGGCGGCGACGGCGCTGGGCGGTGCGGCGTTGGCGCAGCGCGGCCCGCCCGCCGGCGACGCGCGCAGGGTGCGCGCCATGTACGACTTCGAGGCGGCCGAAGACAACGAGCTCACGTTCCGCGCCGGAGACATCATCTCCGTGCTGGACGACAGGTGGCGCCATCGCCGCGGCAACAACCACAACAACAACCACAACAACAACCACAACAAATACAACAACCACAACAAATACAACAACCACAACAAATACAACAACCACAACAACAACCACAACAACCGCGAGGCGATTGCTCGTGGCATTGCAGAGAGTGTCGGCTCCATCGTTTTAATGCTGCTCGACTAGCACAGTGGCCGCGCGACGGGCGATCAAGCGTGTAACACGTTCTGCTGTCGAGTAAAGGCGGGAGGGTCGATAGAGTAGGTTGATGATGGTACTTGTGAAGAAGTGGGGAGCAGTAGCTCAGTGGTTAGCGCACTGAGCTACAATCCTGACTACCCAAGTTCGAATTCCGCTCACGGCCAACACCAGTGACGATTTTCTGAACCGGTCGTGGGCCTCTCCTAGGTCGACTCAGCCTCAACTGAGTACCTAGTGTGGTGTGTAAACATTGCAACTAGGGAGACAAAGGCGGCGGGGCGTGGTGCTGGTCACCCACCTCCTCGTGTGCCATGTTGACCTTCATAGGTGCTTGCTAACGGCACTTGCCCCTGCAGTCTGTTGAGGCTATACGGGGGATCTTTGTATTTGCAGTGACCCCAACTGGTGGAAGGGGGAGACCCACAAGGGCTCGGGGCTCTTCCCATCCAACTTCGTGTCAGCCGACCTGACGGCCGAGCCGGAAGCCCGTGAGTAGCGAGCGTCGCCTCTCCCTTCGCGCGGGACGCCACCGGTCGTCTTTGCCGTTCCACGGGGCAGCACGTGTCCGCATGGGGCAGCACGGGTTAGCCATGGGGCAGCATGGGTTAGCAAGGACAGCATGGCTTAGCACAGGTTAGCACGGGTCGCCCTGGGTGACCTCCCTCCCTTTGTGTGGATGGGAGCGGATGAGAGTCACTGCAGAGACGGTGACGCCCGGGCCGGTCACCTGGCCGCTCACTCGCTCGTCACAGCGAGTCAGGGTGACGCGAGGTAACGCTCGTGTCACTTCCCAGCGGAGGGCATCGGTTCAAGCCGTGGCCTGGGCGCTTCTCCGTCTGGCGTTTGCATGTTTTCCCCGTGTTCTGCAGAATGATCGTGACAGTGTGAGTGAATGTGTGCATGTAGTCCGTCAGTTTTTATTTAAGCCGGATGGAACCCCTGAGCTACGTGGATATTTTTAACAGTTGTCCAGCGCAGAGGGGTAAGCAGACACAGGGCGTGAGGCAGGGCTGTGCCCAGAATGGAATTCCAGTTCATCGCAGGGCACCGGGGGATATTTACTCAGTAGGGCAATTAACCTAGGAAAAAACAGCATGTATTTGGACTGTGGGAGGAAACCGGAGTGCCCGGCGTAACGCCACGTAGTCACGGGGAGAACATGCAAACTCTGCATAGAAAGGCACTCGAGCCGGGAAGAATGTGTGAGAGTGTGAGAGCGAAAGTACGTGAGAGTGAGGCAGCTGCGTAATTGTGTTCACAGCCGTAAAGACCGAGAAGAAAACGGTGCAGTTCAGCGATGAGGTGAAGGTGGAATCCATCGAGCCGGAGCCTGAGCCTGTGTTCATCGACGAGGTGAGTTCATCGGCGAGGTGAGCACCCCGGGCCCCCCTCCCCACCGAGCCTACAAACATATCCCCTTTAGCCTTAACAGACTGTAGGGTCAAGTGCTGTTAACGTGAAGCACCTATAAAGGCACACGTTGGGGTGGGTGGCCAGCACCACGCCCGACAAAAGTTTTGCTGGCTGGCACGGATGTGCGCCGGTGACGTCACCACGCACACCCGCGCGATGACGTCACCCGCGTCCCACGGGCGTGGAGCCGGGTTTGTGCGTCGCGATGACGGCATCGCGCCCTTACCCCCACCCACCCCCTGCCCCGTCATCGCTCAAACGCATCCATACGTCCATTGTCAGAGACCGCTTAATCCTGTACGGGTCACGGTGAGCCGGAGCCTATCCCGGCAGACACAGGATGGGACGCCAGTCCATCACAGGGCACCGGGGGCCATTTAGTCCGCAGGCCAATTAACCTACGCAGCTGCATATCCTTGGACTGTGGGAGGAAACCGGAGTGCCCGGCGAAAACCCACATGGAAACGGGGAGAACATGCAAACTCCACACAGAAAGTCCCCCGAGCCGGTACCAACGCAGTGCCATGTATTATTATTTACCAGAAAGCCACGCTGAGTCTCAAGACTCGTTTTCAGGAGGGGCCCTCCAGATTTTCGCGGTAGGGGGCTATATTGCCGCTGCTGGGTGTGATTCCAATTGAGTGATTTGCAGGTATTTTTTTATGATTGGGATGTGCGGCCGTTACCGGTTACACTGGGGTACGTGCGTTTAGCTCAGGGTAGACGACCGGAGAACCAGGAGGAAACCCATCCCCTCGTGCGCCGCGTCGGCCTTCATAGATGCTCGCTCACACCACTCGCCCCCGACGTTGTGTTGAAGGCTGCACGGGGCACGTGTGTGTGTGTTTGGCCGCCGCAGGGGAAGATGGACACGTTGCTGCGCATGCTGCAGAGCGCCGACCCCGCGGACGAGCGCCCCGACCCCCCGGAGCTGCTCTACCTGGAGGGTATGGCGCCGGCGCCACCACTCACTCACCATCACTAGCAGAGTGCCCGCCCTACGTGCCACATTGTTCCAAGCGTGTAACACGTTCTTCTGACGTCTCTTGTTGATGACGTCTTCTGCTGACGCGACTGCTTTCATCTGGATTTCTTCGTGGTGTTAAGGTTTCAGACGAGGAATCGTCTGAATTCTTAACACCGCGAAACGTCGCGAGAGAGAGGCGGAACGCTCGTCACGGCTATCGGAAAAGCGTATAGCTATGGAGAGCAGTTCTCATCGTTCACAAGATAATTAGTTGTGGATCTCGCGATAAATCAGATGGCGAACATAAACGGACAATTCTCGGTACGGCTGGTGACAAGTAACAATCCCCGGTTAAAGAATTCGCACATTGAAAACAATAACTTCTACCAGTAGATGGCGCTAGTGCTCTACGCCGGTACAGTTAACCTCTTGCCAGGGTCTCGGCGATCGATGAGCGAACTTGCGAATGCTGGCGTTTGCTCGTACAAGTGAGACCATCCTTGACACGGAGTCTTTCGTAGCAGTATTACGATCCATTACAAACCACGCATGTCATGCTAATCATTTCACGACCTTTCAGTATATTCGAAGTAGCCTTAATCATTTATTTTCTTTTGCTTTGGTTTTTATTGTTTTTTCTTTCGTTGTTGGCATACCGTCCTCTGCGCGGCCCTTGTGCAGCGCTTTGTGACCCTCGGGTGAAAGGCGCTATATAAATTGAAATTATTATTATTATTTAACTCTGATAATCAGCTGATAACCCTCATGTCCGCGTGGGTTTTCGCTGGGCACTCGGGTTTCCTCCCACAGTCCAAAGACATGCTGCCGCATGGGTTAATTGGCCTGCTGACTAAATTGCCCCCGGTGCTTTGTGATGGACTAGTGGTGATAGTGAGGTCTCAACACCAAGCCCCGCCACGCGCCACTACAGGATACCTCAAACTATCTGTTTTGGACATGGCTCAGCAAGAACCTTCCAAAGAGGAAAGAAGAAAAGATGACTGCTGTACTTTTGGCTTGGGCTGTTGTCTGACAAAACAGCTGGCAGATTGTTGCCGCTCTTAAGATTGCCAGTTTCACAACCTTTCAGTATATTCGAAGTAGCCTTAATCATTTATCTTCTGTTGCTTTGGTTTTGTATTGTATCTTTGTTTTGTTGTTGACATGCGGTCCTCTTCGCGGCCCTTGTGCAGCGCTTTGTGACCCTTGCTGATTTTCCGTGCTCTGTCGTTGTTGACATGTCGTTCTCTCTGCAGCTTTGTGCAGCGCTTTGTGACCCTCGGGTGAAAGGCGCTATATAAATGCTATTATTATTCTATAAATTGATATTATTATTGCGTACATGTTGTGTTCATGTATTTTCAGTATTATAAGGAAATTAACGTAAACGTTGTTCTCACACAGAGTGGCGACAATGTTGTTATTAATAAATACTTGAATTGAGTGCTTGGTTCAGCTTTGAGTTGATAATACAGGCTTTATTCTTCACATTTAAATGAAATAATCATTCATCAATTAGTTTAGTGGTGTAGGTTTTCACTGCTTGAATGGGCGACCACCATGCAAACACGCGTCGTGTTGACAGGTAATGCATGTAGTAATAATTGAGCTCAGTGAATACCAGGGTCACCTGCAGAGCTTGCCAGGTGTTGTAGGCGTAGGGCTGCGAAGTGGCCAGAAGATGTCGGTAACTAGGTATTGTGATGGGTTTTCTCGGGTAATTCTGACGTCCTTCCTCTTGATTGTTGGACAAGGAACAAATGTGTATCGTTAGCGACCCCCAGTGGGACCTCTTGTCAACTGCTCTTCGAGGTGAAATGGTCGAGTCACTCATTGCAAGCAATGTCGCCGCTCTACCCTAATAAGTACATCTACGCAAAAAGTATGTGTTCGATACACACTGACCAACCCAGCGAATGATGGTTAACCACCCATATTTATCCAGTAATGGACTGATAAATGGCTGAGTATCTGGCATTGTTACTGCAATGCATTAAGCTAGTCACAGTGATTCTATGGATTTGTGACGAATTGATTTAATAAAACGATATTTCATTTCTAAACCAGCTCTTATTACGTTTACACTCACAGCAATATCGTAATGCGTTTACTGTTAGCGAAATAATCGATTTTTATCTATTTGCATTTGCCTGCCTCCCTATGCAGTGCTGATGTGGGTTTGTGATGGTTGGTAGTGATAAGTGTGCCCTGTGATGGCCTGGCGTATTTATTTAACTTTGATTTGTTATACATTTATCACTTTTCATCTGTTCCTTTTCTCTTTAGTTAATAGTTTGTTTTTGTTGTCTGCCAGGCTTTTATTGTTGCTTGTTTTTTGTCTGATTTACGCGGCCGGCTCCTGGCCCAGTTTATGTAAAGCCTGCCTTGCCTAGACTCGCCTCGTGGTGTGGCCCAGGTGTCGAGTGTAAAAGTTATGTTTTTGTTGTTATAAATAGCTGCGTATTTTCTTTACTGTTGCGTGTGTCTATGTATATGTTCTTGTGCTTCAATGTTAATTGTTTAATTCATATTGGCGTTGTTTCCCCCTCATGTATGTCTCTCTGTTTTCCTGTCTCTGTGTCCCTATGTCTCCCCCTGTTGCTCACCCTCCCTCCCTCCCTGTCTCCTCCGTGTTTGTCTTTAAGGAAGTGATGGCCATCTTAGGGGACGCTGGAAGATTTTTTCCGCTCTTAAGATTGCCTGTTTCACGACCTTTCAGTGTATTCGAAGCAGCCTTAATCATTTAATTTTTGTTGCTTTGGTTTTTATTAGTTGTTTTTCTGTCGTTGTTGACATGCCATTCTCTCCGCATCCCTTGTGCAGCGCTTTGTGACCCTCGGGTGAAAGGCGCTCTATTAAATGCTATTATTATCCTGGGTAAGGCCCTGCCTTGCACCCTGTGTCTGCCGGGACATGCTCTGGCTCACCACGACCTTGCACAGGGTCGTGGTGAGCCGCGATCTGTAATCGTTACTATCGATTTCCCAGAAGCGCTTCGATCCAGATTCTGGCACGCCTCCTATGACTCTAACACACACCCTTACATGTGATTGGCTAACTGTGCCACACCCCTATGCCGCAACCACGCAACCTTGACAGGCTAGGGCCTGTCATTGGCTGGGTTTGAATTCCACCGCAATTAAAATCGTATCGTCACCACAGCGCCTCTGAGTCGTTCTCTCGTGGAATAAATACCTTCGGCATTGAACGAATTCCGTGCCGCCGTGCTTTATAAATTGTGAATGCAATTTAACGTAAATCTCGCGGTGTGCTACCCCGTGTCACAGAGTCGTGCCAGCACATGGGGCCCCTGATTGACCAGAAGCTGGAGGACATCGACCGGTGCGTACCCGCTGTGACTGCAGAGCACACCTTGCACGATCTGTCTTTCTCTTTCAGCCTCTTGTCCGAACTTGACTTGAGGAGCAAGTGTAATGCCCTGTCTGGGTTGTGAATTAATTGCCCAGCGAGTCTGTTCCACTCGTGCCCACAGATTGCTTGCAGTGCACGCTAGTTCACACAGACACACAGTCTCACGCAGAGACACGGACTCGCACACAGACACATAGAATCACACAGCGCACCACACACCCACCAAACGCCCACCACACACCCACCACATGCGCGCCACACACCCACCACACGTGCACCACACGCACACCACATACCCACCACACGCCCACCATACGCACACCACACACGCACCACACGCGCACCACACGCACACCACACGCGCACCACACGCACACCACACACGCGAGCCCCCCGCGGCAGCTGCCCGGAGCCGTGCTGCTTTGTGATATTCGCAGGAAGCACTCGGAGCTGTCCGACATAAACGTGAAAGTAATGGAAGCATTTGAGCTGTACAACAAGCTGATGAACGAGGCTCCTGGCTACGGCGTCTATGGGAAGGTGCAGCCGTCCCTGCAGCAGCAGCAGCAGCACTACTACTCGCAGGTGAGGCAGGGCGACCCCAACGGCACACTTGGTGATCCTGGTGCCCCAGGCAACCTTCACACTTATTAAAAAGTGCCCAATTGTCCCCAATGAATGTTGCAATAATTCAGTAATTCATTCATTGTCAGAAACCGCTTAATCCTATACAGGGTCGCGGTGCGCCAGAGCCTATCCCGGCAGACACAGGTTACAAGGCAGAGCTATACCCAGGATGGAACACCAGTCCATCATAGGGCACTGGCGGCAATTTAGTCAGCAGGCCAATTAACCTATGCAGCAGCATGTATTTGGACTGTGGGAGGAAACCAGAGTGCCCGGCAAAAAACCCCGCGGACACGGGGAGAGCATGCAAACTCCACAAGAAAGGCACAGAAAGGCCGCGCTACTCACTGCGCCACCGTGCCGCCCCTGTTGTAATTATCTTAAGATTTAATAGATTTATTTTAACAGAGCACCGAGCGGTAAACAAGCATGCTTGTGTACGTGACTAATCATTTGTGAAACTATTGTGTAATTGTCTGTATGCCGCTGGGTATGTGAAGGTCGTGGGGGTTGAGTTTTGCAGGCGCGGTCCGCTCACCGCCGGTTCCGCCACGGCAGCACCCTCACTTGTGCCGCATCGTCATAATGAGCTCGACCGAGTCAGGCGGCTTGTTAAACCCTCTCCTTGAGACTCACACCTGTTTCTAAAAGCGTTATGGGACTTTCTTAGTTGGGGTTTCAATTTAAATAAATGATCGTTTGCGGTGTTTATTAGCCTGCGTGCTGTTTTTTTGTGCTTCTTTGTTTTGTGCAGCACTTTGCGACCTTTGGGTGAAAGGTGCTTTAATCATCGAAATTATTATTATTATATAAACGGGTGATGCTGTGCTCGTTCTTTAAAGAGTGCTTGCGAACGGTTGGAGCGTCGGCGCCACATTCTGACCGGCGGTGTCGAGTCCGTTGGCCGAGCGGCGCGTGCCGTGCCTGCCGGCTCCTGGCGGCACGCAGCACCCACGCGCCACCCACGCTCCATCCACACGCCACCCACACGTCTCCCAACACACCACCCACGCGCCACCCGCACGCCACCCACCCACACGTCTCCCCGTGACGCTCGCGTGGGGAGCGGTGGTGCAGCGGTTAGCGCGCCGCACTACGAAGCTGGTGACCCCAGTTCCAGTCCCAGTGACGATGTTCTGACCAGATCCTGGGCCTCTCCTAGATCGACTCAGTTTCAAATGAGTACCCGGTGCGTCACCCCCTCGTGAGCCGTGCTGGAATTCATAGGCGCTCGCTAACAGCACTTGACTCTGCAGTCTGTTAAGGCTACGGGGGGTGGGGGTTATATCTTTGTCTTTGGGATCAACGGTTGTAACAAGCGGCGAACCTGCTACCGCTGGGCCACGTCTCAGCCCCGGCTCGGCGCTCGTGCGAATTAGAAATCCGTCCCGACTTTTGACGCCACGTTTCCACCCCCGCGCGTGACTCTCGGCGGCGGCGGCGGCAGCAGTACAGCGGCCCTGCCCCTGGTGCCGGCGGTGGTGGCGGCGGCTACATGGTGCAGGGTGCCGCGCACAGCTACCCCGGCCCTGCCGACGGCGGCCAGGGCCCGAGCACCGCGTCGCTGCCTCCCACGCTGGGCCCGGGGAGCCAGCCCAGCCACGCCTACAGCAAGTGAGTGTGCCGCGCCGCCGCGCGGGGCCACGCACAAAGACCAAGGACAAAGACCCCCGTGTAGACTTAACAGACTGTAGGGTCAAGTGCCGTTAGCGAGCACCTGTGAAAGCCAACATGGCACAGGACGGGGTGGGTGGCCAGCACCACGCCTGGCGATGTTTATACACCGCACTAGGTATTAATTTGAGGCTATGTCGACCTAGGGGACGCCCAGGATCTGTTCAGAAAAATCGCCACTGGTATTGGTCGTGAGCGGGATTCAAACTCGGGTCGCCAGGTTTGTAGCCCAGTGCGCTAACCTCTGGGCTACCGCTCCCCTACTGGGGGCACGACACATTCGGGGCGCCGCACACACTTTCGTTTGGACTCAGTTACTGAGCACAGGTCCAAAGCCCCCACACATCGTATGTCGTTTAACGAACAGCACTTTCATATTTGTGATACTTACATCCATCCATTGTCAGAAACCGCTTAATCCTGTACACGGTCGCGTTGAGCCAGAGCCTATCCCGGCGGACACGGGGCGCAAGGCAGGGCTTTATCCAGGATAGGACGCCAGTCCATCACAGGGTACTGGGGGCAATTTAGTCCGCAGGCGAATTAAACCTATGCAGCATGTCTTTGGACTGTGGGAGGAAACCGGAGTGCCCCGTGAAGACCCACGTGGACAAAGGAAGGCACCCCGAGCTGGGATTCGAACTCGGGACTTTCTTGCTGTGAGGCGGTAAAGAAGGTCCCGGGTTCGAATCATCAACAACAGACGCTCTCGTTTCAGTTCCTCTATGTGGGACTATTTTATTTGAAAAATGTGTGCAATGCTATATATAAATGTTTTCTTGTTGGTTGTTTTAATTTGGTTATATATGACTCTTGTATATATTTTAATTATTGTCAGCAATTCGCATGTTTGTGGTGTCGCAGGAGTCCCGAAAAGAGCTTGCAAGCTCACTGGGTATTTTTCTGCTGTGATCATACACATCTATCTATCATGTTCATTGAAATATTTCACTCAGGGCTCCGGTTTTGGCAGCACGACGCTAACCCTGGCGACCGGCGTCTGCGCGGGAGCGGTGCGGGCGACGGTCGTGCCCGCACGCGGCCCCTCGTCCCCGCGTGGCGTTCGCTCACGGTTCCGCGTGTGCCGTGCGTGCCGTGTGTCGCAGCGCCCCGCCCGGCGCGGCCCACGTGGTGTACATGGTGCCGCCGGGCCCCGTCGGGGTGGACGCCGCCGGCTTCCCTCCCGGGAGCCTCCCGGCGGGCGGCGTGGCCGGAGCGTTCCCGGGGCCCGCATACAGTGGCCTGCACGCGGCGGCGCCCGCGCAGCCCGCGCAGCCTCCCCCGCAGGCCCTCTACTCGCAGCAGCAGCAGCAGCCGCTGCTCTAGAGCCGGTCGTGGGCCCCGTGCGGCCCTCCTCACGCTCCGGGAGGACCTCTGCTCGTTTTGTAGGCAGCAACATATCCGGGGAGGAGTTAGCGTCAGCATAGACACCTCTCTCTCTCTGTCTTCTAGTCGTCTTCGCGGAACCCGAGCGAGCGGCGCGGCCCAGGGCAACGGCGGATCCTCGTGGACGATCGCGGAACGTAGGGAGTTAGACAAGCCGCAGCCACTTTCTCGGAGTCTTTGTTTTCAAGCTGCCATGTGGATCGTTTCCTCTGTGAGTGTGTCTGCGTGCGTCTGTGTAGTGCGTTTGTGCGTGTGTCTGTGTGGTTTGCATGTGTCTGTGGTGCGCGTGTGTGTGTGTGCGGTGCGCGTTTGTGCGTGCATCTCTGTGGTGCGTGTGTCTGTGTCGTGCGCGTGTGTGCGTGCATCTGTGTGGGGCGCGTGTGTGCGCCTCCGTTGCCACTGTTATACAGTTGTATGATAAGACACATCAGGTGAATGCTGCACCGTAGGGCACCCTGTCTGCCAGTAACACTATGCCTGATTAAGCTGAAGGCCAGATTTGCATGTCGCGTGTTTTAAAAAGTGAGCAAATTGGCAATTGGTGACTAAGACGCGACTTGTACATAGCCACCGCGGCGGGGAGGGCGGTGCGCGGTGCCCGCTCGTCTCCCTCGAGGCGTCTTCAGTCCCGCGCAACGCGCGCCTCCGCTCCGCGTTGCCGCTAGTCAAACCCACCTGCGTGTGGGCAGACCGCGGCGGGGACGGCCGCCAGCAGGCACCCGTCCCGCGCCGTGGGCCCGCGCCACGCTCGTTCCCGCGCCGCGCTCGAA
Organism: Geotria australis; assembly: GCA_036362915.1. Taxonomy (NCBI): domain Eukaryota; kingdom Metazoa; phylum Chordata; class Hyperoartia; order Petromyzontiformes; family Geotriidae; genus Geotria; species Geotria australis. Next base: position 51,336 of record JAZEWU010000028.1, on the reverse strand, counting down.
CCCCTTGTCCCGCTGATGCAGATCCCTACGGCAAATCCACCGCCGATGAACTTCGAGACGAGCCGGCGTGCGAATGCCCGGCCCGTCTCCCTGCCCACGAACGAGAGCACATCGCTGAGGTTCTCCGATCCCTCCTCCGGCTCCCACTCCGCGTCGCACGGTCCCCCGTAGACTCACCGCTGCCAGCTTGTCCCGTCGCGCTCGACTGCCCCGCACGCTTTCTCCCACCACTCCCTCTCACTCTGTCCCCCTCGCGGCACTCTCCCAGCTCTCCCACGTCTGCTCCCTCACGCTCCCCTCCGCGTGCTCGCCGTACGAGGAATCAAGGTCTCCTGCCGAGGGCGCAGGTCAAACGTCACTCGGTGGGAAGTTGCTCGTTCTCCTCGGTTGCCTCCGTAGTTTTGAATTCATTTTCCCCCGACGGTCTATGCTGCCAGCCCTCTGCCTCGAGTTTGGGCTCAATAGCCTCCATTTTTCTCCAGCCGGTCTTTCCTCTCAAGTTAAAGAATTCCCTTGCCGAGGGTGCAAGTCAAACGTCACTCACATCTCGCGACGCTGCACGTTCTCTCGCCTGCGCAACCGCGACGCGGCATGGTGCGTTACCAGAACGCAAGGTGCGTTGAAGAGCCGGTAAGGGGGCCGCGTTCTGGTAACGCACCTGACGGCCGAACATGCTTACCGCTACACTGCTGGATAAAGACCTGGCCACTCCATGCGGGTGTGGGGGTTACTTTACCACCCTGGTCAGTGGGCTTGGTTAAGGCGGTGAGCGTAGTACGGTGCAATGCATGTTGCTGTGCTGCCTCCCGCTGCCCACAACCTCACGGCTCCCACACGGCGTCCGAGATGCGATGCGGTTAAGTGCATTCTGGTGATATTCTAATAATGAGCACGATACCAATGTGTGATTGACAGCCGCCCTCCTTCACGCCAAAACACAATTCAAAGGGCGCCCCAGTGGCAGCTGCCTCATCATCGGCACAAAATGGCTCGTGACATGGATCGCAAGCGGGCATGAGTCCGCAGATAGGGGGCGACGATCGCTGCTGGGTGTAATCCCACGAGAGGCTTGTGGGGAATATTTCACAGGCTCCGCTGCCGCACTCTGCGTTTGTTTTGCTCGGTCTCGTGTGGCGCCCCCTCTCCGCGTCTCCGACTCCGCGTGTCCCCGACCCGGCAGCGGCGGGGACACAACCCTGGCTGAGATGACAAGATTCGAGTCGCGTTGGGGTTCGAATCGATGACCCCTCGCGACTTGAGCGATCTTGACATATCGGTCTGTCAGCCTGGTCGTAGCCTGCAGACCCCGCGCCGCATGACGTTCTCAGTGTCGGTAGTATTCTGCATTTATTATTTGTAAGATTTCCCCAATAGGAAACAGAATGCCTTACCAATTGAGCTATAACCATTGATTAATATTTTGAGACTTTTAGAGTTTTAACTTTCAACCGCATTTATTTGGTCGAGCTTTTGGCTGCATTAATGTGCGTTGGTGGCATGTGCTTTTTTCCAGTATTTGTGAAAGGTGACATTGCAAAACATGATAGTTCTGATAGGAGGGGCGTGGCCCGAATCTGAACTCGGTAAAGCTGTTTAAACCCAATGCCTCTTGTAAAATTGCAGGAAGCCCCTTGGGGGAAAGGCTCAGTCGAATCCATTGCCGGAGCCTTCCCGACGGGACGAACCGGCATACAAGTGAAGAGATGTATTTAAGATGTACTGTATATACATAACGTCCGGGCCGTTGGTGCATATTGGACACCTCGCTGTGCAGTGTTGAATCGCGCCTCTGTGAGAAGCTTTCTTGAGGAATTCACCGCGTGTCCCCGTGTCCAACTCCTTTTGTATAATTTCCGTGTATTCGTGAAAAACAAATGTAGAACTCGCTTGAGATCCATAACTAATTTCATCGTAATACGTTTTGACAAAGATCTGAGATGAATAAATTTAGAAAACTACACGCCTCCGTCGGCCGAGTGATTTTTTAAGTTTTGTCGCGTTGCACTGCAGCACGGGAAGTTCGTGACCTGTCAGACCGCAACCGGTCGGTGAACGCGTCACCAGTTCTACACGGTGGACCAGATGTATTGTGACCCCATTTAATTATTTAAACAGCAATTATCTAAAACTTCATAATAATAATTTTAATTTATATAGCGCCTTTCACCCGAGGGTCACAAAGCGCTGCACAAGGGCCGCGAAGAGGACGGCATGTCAACAACAAAAGAAAAAAACCCCAATAAAAACCAAAGCAACAGAAAACAAATGATCAAGGCTACTTCGAATATACTGAAAGGTCGTGAAACTGGCAATCTGAAGAGCGGCAACATTCTGCCAGCGTCCCCTAAGATGGCCGTCACTTCCTTGAAGACAAATACGGAGGGAGACAGGGAGGAAGGGTGAGCAACAGGGAGGGACACAGAGACAGGAAGACAGAGAGACAGACACGAGGGGAAACAACGCCAATCCAAATTAAACAATCAACATTGAAGCACAAGAACACGCAACAGCAAAAAAAAACGCTGGCACCCACAACAACAAAACACAACTTCCATACGCGACACCACGAGGCGAGATTAGGCAAGGCAGGACTGGGCCAGGAGAAGGCCGCGCAAAACAGACAACAAAAAACAAGCAATAAGAGCATGGCAGACAACAAAACAAACACCAAAGTTACACAGAAACAAACCACCAACCAAAGAGAAAAGGAACAGATGAAAAGTGACAAATGTGCAACAAATTAAAGCTAAATAAATACGTAAAACACAGGGAGCGGCAGGGGCGCGCGTAGATAATATATAGCAATGGGTGTGTAATGTGAACAATTTAGGAATGGCATACATTTTATTGCACTGATGTAGGTTTTCACGGCTCGAACGTTGGAAGCATCAAACGGAGAGCAAGAGATCGCTCGACACGGCTATCCCGAAAGAACAGCTCATGAGTCGAGTCGTGAAAACCTACGTCAGTAACATCCTAGTATAGGTCAACAGAGCTTGGGTGGGGTCACGAGTGAGGGATGAGAGGCGGAGTGTGTGGGCGATGAGGCGCGGGGTGTGCGGGGGGTGAGGGGCGGGGTGTGCGGGGGATGAGGGGCGGGGTGTGTGGGGATGAGGGGCGGGGTGTGTGGGGATGAGGGGCGGGGCCCCCGTCTCGGCTCGTCATCATCATCATGGCGGAAGAGGGCGGTGGCGGCTCCGTGGCGGCGGCGGCGGTATCGTGGACCAACGCTCGGGATGACTACGAGCTGCAGGAGGTCATCGGTAGGCGGCCGCCTCCACCGACACCGACACTCACTCTGATGTTCGTGCGCTTTGAGCCGCTGCTGTTTGTTATTGCCGCGAGTGTGGGGCCTGGCTCTGGGCGAGGCCTGGGCCTGGTGTGAATGAGACTCGCGAGCGAGTGCGGGGAGAGGAGGGGAGTGCAGAGACGGGGAGAGCGAAGCGTGTGAGGAGTGGTAGGCGAGGGCTGAGTTGAGAGACACGGGGCGAGGGAGACAAGAGGGAGAGTTGAGGCAGGAGAGAGGCAGCGGGTGGAGACGGGGAAGGTGTTGGCGGCCGAGCGAAGGAGGGGAGAGTCGAGAGAGGACGGATAAGACAGAGGTGAGACAGGAGAGGGGAAACGGGAGAAGGGACACAGGAGAGAGGAATGCGAGAGGCGATAGGGTAGAGGGAAGACGCGATAGATAATAGAGATGCGTTCAAGGGGAGAGGAGAGTGGGAGAGAGAGCGCCGTGAGTGGGGTGGGAGGCGATTAAGGTCCAACTGTGCTGGGCCTCATTGCCGCGGCCACTGCAGCGCGGGCCCCGCGCTCCCGGCCTTCCGCTGTCTCCCCCGGACTCTCCCCCTCGACTCGCCCTCACCCCGCTGTCTAGCCCATGGCATGCTAAGTTCCCGTTTCGAAATGTTGACAAATATGAATGTATGCCAGTCTTGAGCATTCCTTTTTTGCTGCCACGATGTGGTCCGGGCATCTGTTAAGCATGCCCCCTGGGAAGCTGCCCGGGAAGTCTACCAGGCACGGCCCACTGAGCGGAGACCTAGAGGCCGACCCAGGACACGCTGGAGGGATTATCTCTCGGCTGGCCAGGGAACGCATGGCTGAGGAAAGGGATATTTGGGATGTCTGGTCCACCCTCCTTGGACGGCTGCCGCGGCGACCCTCACCAGGACAAGCGGTTTAGAAAACGGATGGATGAATGTACGTGTGGGTTAGGCTGTTTAAAAGCGTTGTTACATTTTCCGCCCGTGTGCTGGTAACGCGTTAACCCGAGAAGCGAGTGGCGGCGTCACGCCCCGCTCTGGGAGGCGACCCGGGTCAGGGGGCCCAGGGCGGGTACTGCACGCCGCGAGCAGCTGGCCCCGTGCCGGCTCTGAGCCCAGTTCCTACCGGCGCGAAGTCACGGGGCTCCGGGTTAGATGCGCTCTCCTTGCGGGGTCCGCGTGGGGCACCGTGAACACGATTGCGCAACACCCACCCCCCTCTCACTGTGCAGGTCTAGCCTTCCCAAAACCAACAACTGCCATTCGCCACTAAGTGGCGGTGACGTCACCACGGCGCCTGTGTCAGGCCAGGTGCACTTTGAAGACTATCTAAGGCTTAGAGCCTTCAACACTTTGCGAGAGTCTAAGGTCACGAGACAGACTCAGGTGCCATTGGCTTCCTGACTGCGATGACTGGCTGGGGGCACCACCTGTGCTCCCCACCGTGCCAGATTGCCGAGTTTTAGCCGCCCGGCACTCGGCTCGCTGTTGTGAGCGTCGCTCCTCCGCCCTCTGTTGTTGTTGGAGGGCGACTGCTTCCAGCTGCCCAGTAGCGTCCTTCGCGAACCTCCCCCCCCACACACGGAGAGGAAACCCCCCTCTGCTCTCCATAACAACCGCCCCCCCCCACATGTTGAGAATTCCTGCTCTTCCATGACGCCAGTCCTTCCGTGGCCCTCCGCTTCAGATCCATCAAGAGGCCAAATCCAGCTCTCCACGTTCCCCTGCTCACGAGGAGGGATTGATTGGTGTTTTATGAGAAAACAGGTCGCTGTTTTGTTGCGCCCGTGCTCCTCTCGTTATAGCCCTGAGCCATGGGCGGAAAGTGCGCATTCCTGTGACGGGAGTAAGTCCATCCATTGTACGGCCGGTGTTGCGTGTGATGGATCCCAGAGGATGATTGGCAGCATCAACCCCCCGACGAGGATTTGAATCTGCAACCGTTTGATGAGGAGCCCTTCGAGGCTGAGCTGAAAGACAACGATGTCCAGAGGCTGACCATCGTGCTTCGAAGAATCGCAAAGAAGAAGAGATGAGGAGCCACTGGCGCTACAGCTGAGCCACCTGGTTGGGTTGATGTGAAAGCTGTAAAGGATTTGCACCATGTCTGTTTACACATTAGTACTGTACAGTAGTCAGCCAATAACTATTTAAGGTTTCCCTAACCAAATTTGTAACAGTGTTATAAGTTAAAAAATTAATCCACCCGAGATGACTTGTGGAACTTAATGTATTATTTGACTTTCATTTATGCAATATTTTCGCTTTTATAGTGAGAGGTTTTGCTCTGATTGCAATTTCCTTCATTACTCTATTTGATTTGTTTGGCTTTTGACATGTTGGTGATAGCTCAGGTCACTTTTGCAAGTAAGAATCTTTCCTGGTCTCTTGAGTTCTCACCGGGTTAAACTAAATAAACTTGAAACTTGAACCCTTGTCAGTCAGCCGTGTGCTGTGCAGCACAATTTATGTGCCTGATATCTCCGACGTGGGAGGCGAAACGTCGCGAAGGGGAGCTGAGGAAGTCGAAGACTTGCTCAAAACTTGGGAAAACAAACGCGCGCAAAAATACCTTGCAAATCTGCGACAACATATCTCACCCGAATTGTAACCCTTCGGCTCCATACTGGCAACGAAATCCTGAAGACTGCGCGTGTATTGGGGAGCGTTGCGTAACGAATACTCATCCTGGTCGCGTGTCGACTTGGCCCGGCATTTTTCTGGGATCGATAAAGTGAGCACCACTTTGTGACTCCCTAAACGGTGGTTGTCCTGTGGATATCGTCGCCCCTGCCAGAGGAATGTGGTGTTTTCGTCACTGGCTCAGGGCTGTCGACAGAAGATCTCTGTCTGACCTGAGGCCGTGCGCGTCCATAATCTCTGCTCTGGTTTTGTGTGTGTTCCTGTTCAGGCAGCGGCGCCACTGCTGTGGTGCAGGCCGCCATGTGCGTCCCGCGGAAGGAGCGGGTCGCCATCAAACGCATCAACCTGGAGAAGTGCCAGACCAGCATGGACGAGCTCCTGGTGCGTGACCCGCCGCTCACGCAGCCACCAACCCCGCGTCTCATCCCACCATCTCTCCTTATAAGTTATTCCCATCACAATGTTTAACTGACTTGGTGTATTTTTATTCATTTGGCCACTTATGTCTTGTGCAGTGCTGTGTGTAAATGTCTACTTTATGTTTTTGCGGTTCGTTGTGTTCACTTCCGATGTATATATTTACTTTTGTTAATTGACGTGTTGTGTCGCAGGAATCCCGCAAAGAGCTTGCAAGCTCAGGATATTTTCTTCAAGAATCACAAACATCTATATCTATCTAGCTACCACTCGCCCCACCATTTGCCCGCCTCTCGCCCCCGTGTCTCGCCGCCGTGACTCGCCCCGTCGCTCACCCCATTGCTGGCTCCAGCGCTCGCCCCGTCGCTCGCCCCTGGCTGTCGGCGCCGTCACGCTCATGGTGCGCGTCTTGTGACCGTTTCAGAAAGAGATCCAGGCCATGAGCCAGTGCAGCCACCCCAACGTGGTGAGCTACTACACGTCGTTCGTCGTCAAGGAGGAGCTCTGGCTCGTCATGCGGCTGCTGAGCGGAGGTATGGCCTCCGCTGCGCCACCGCCGGGTTTGCTAATGTAACTCGGTATGTGTTCATGGCTAGATGTATGAAAATTGCTCTCAAGAGCCGCTCTTTTAGGGTGCGTGGGGGGGCGGCTCCGCTCCCACTTTGAAATGTGCGGAATGTGTGGAATGTGCGAAGAATTAACATTGCTCCTTAAGCTATGTGAGAAGAACACACGTGCACCTCGCATATAAAAATACGGCTTTCAGCTGGAGAATTCGTTAGCTTGATGCCTCCAATGTTGGCAGCAAAACGGTATGAAGGGGAGAGGAGGAACGCTATCCCGAAAGAGCAGCTCTTGAGAGCAATTCCCACCTGGTTTTTCCTTCGCGACTGTGTGGCCGGGTGGTGGCAGTGCAGCGGGAACGTCTGTGCCTCGCAGCTCTGTGTCCTCGCGTTTGATTCCTGACTCAGGCGCCTTTTTGCGTGATGTTTTTCGCCTCTTCTGCAGTGCGAGAGTGATTGAGTGGTATGGTGTTTGTTTTCCTTCTCTTCTACACGTGTTTTCTCCCCGATTCTCTGGTATCCTCCCACAACTAAAGAAAATCCACAGTGTATTGGCCAAACATCCGAATGCTGAAACATTACTTGAAAGTTACTCAATTCGGATCATACAAAGCAGCAACAATGCCCTCAACTGCAAAACATTGGCAGGACCCCTTGTGCAAAATACTTTCCTGGGTGTGCAAGTGTTACAGTAATAATAAATGATTTGCGCTCATTGTGTAGTCATGATACAGAGGGTTGGATGGATGCTGAGCAAATATTCCCAGTGCGTCCTGTGATCAGGTAGCTACCGTGTGCTGTCAGCGCATGAGCATGACTGTGTGGTGTACGTCATTAAATGTGTCTTGTGTGTGATTTGGTTGTGTGTCTGTGTTTGATGTGTGTGGTTGTGTCTGCCTGTGATGGCGTTGTGTGCCTGTGATGTGGTAGTACACCTAGCATGGCACAGGCCCTGGGGTGATGTCACCACCACTTAGTGGCGAACGACGGCTGTTGATGTAATGGGTGCTCTGTGTGTGATGTGGTTGAGTGTCCTGGGTGTGTCATAATAATTATGATAATTTACATTTCTTGATTGCCTTCTACCCAAGGGTGGCAAGGTGCTATACATTGCTTAAATAAAACCGTAAAAAGGTGGACAAAATAGAAAGATTGAATGAAATAAAACACCAGCTTAAAAGGGTCATATGCTTAAAAAATATACACTAGTAAAGCACCTAAGCTTAAGGACGCAATGTGCTATACAGTGACAAAACAGTGACACGATAAAATACTTAAAATGTCTTAGTTAGAATATGGTGCAACGATAAATATGCCCAATGGAAATGCCCCATAAAAGGCCAGATTATGGAGGTTGTGTGTCGAGTGTGTGATTCAGGGAGTGACCCTGAATTGGACAATATCGTCCTGTGTGTGTAATGTCGTTGGCTGTGCTGTGTGCGCGTGTGGTTTCGGCTGGGACAGCCTGTGTGTCGGTTGGTCACGACTCACTGTTCTCATGACACACCGTGCCAACCCACGGTGACCAGGATGGTGAGGTATAGTCTAATTACGCCTACAAGCTGCACAGCATGCGGAGGCCCTCATCCAGCAGTGGATTAAGCAGGGCTGTGCGTGGCCACGAATGTTTCAATGTTTCAGGTTCCATGCTGGACATGATAAAGCACATTGTTCAGAAGGGCGAACATAAATCTGGAGTGTTGGAAGAACCCGTCATCGCCTCGATCTTGAAGGAGGTTCTCGAAGGCTTGGACTACCTCCATCGCAACGGGCAGATCCACAGGTACCGCGATCGCCGTCACTGCGTGCTCTTCTCTACATTGACTCGGAAAGATTTGCGTTTGGGACGCTGCCGTTTAAACCTGCGACGATTTGTGTTTGCGAGCAGGGATGTGAAGGCAGGAAACATTCTTTTGGGTGAAGACGGCACCGTCCAGATTGCAGGTAAACGGCTCGAGTGACGCGTGCGTTCTCGTGGCGTAACCGCACGTAACGGGAGACGGGCAGCACGCGCCGCGTAAATCAAAACCAGCGTGTGTTTTCCATTGGAGGTTTGTTGTCCGCGTTGGTCGGCACTGGCGCAAGGCCAGAGAACCCGGCCGATCGTGCCCGCCTGCCGGCGTTGGCGCCGCCGGTGACACGGCTCGGTCAGCGGCGTGATTCTGTCACGGAAGTCGTGTGCCGCAACGCCGGTACCACCGCGCGGCGGTAGAGAGGACACGCAGAGCGCTGAACCGCTCGGGGCGGTGACCCGACGGTGACCCCACGGGTCCCCACGGTGTCGTGTTCGTTATTGCAGGTTAACGGACGATATTCCGTGTACTTTGGATTTTATTAGTTGTTTTTTCTGCCATTGTTGACATGCCGTTCTCTCCGCGGCCCTTGTGCAGCGCTTTGACTCTTGGGTGAAAGGCGCTCTATAAAATGCTATTATTATTACTGGTTAAATCGACGAGGCTTTGGAAGTTGTTCTACAGATGTTCAAGATGGAGTTGTTCTACAGATGTTCAAGTTTGAATCCGGCAGGCCATCCTGGTTAATACTGTGGGTGTGTTAACCGTACGGACTCTATACGGGTGGCCATTGCGCGCCGCCGGTGACTCGATGCTGTGCTATCGGAATGGCGCAAATAATAATAATAATAATATCATTTTATATAGCGCCTTTCACCCGAGGGTCACAAAGCGCTGCACAAGTGTACTAATTTTTCGACTGTCATTTTTAACTATGCCTTTGGCCAGACTTTGGGGTGAGTGCGTTTCTGTCGACCGGTGGGGACGTGACGAGGAACAAGGTGCGCAAGACGTTTGTGGGCACGCCTTGCTGGATGGCGCCCGAGGTCATGGAGCAGGTACGTCTGTGATTCCCCCCCCCCGCGGGGAATCCAACTCGGGCCGCAGGAACCTTAATGCAGAGCTCTGACCGCCGCGCCGTGGCTTGCTCCCGCGATGCGACGGGACTCGTGGTATTGACGAGTGGTGTCGATGCACTGTGAACAGGTGCGAGGCTACGACTTCAAGGCAGACATCTGGAGCTTTGGCATCACCGCCATCGAGCTGGCATCCGGGGCTGCCCCCTACCACAAGTACCCACCCATGAAGGTACGCGGACACTTGTTAACTATCTCTACCTCGCTCGTTTACCCAACAGAGCCTCGCTGAATCGCGTGGGTTTTCAGGAAAGTGCAGCAAGTGTTTGCACGAGGGGGCGATGGGCACAATAACATTTATTATGCACGATCCGAGACGAATAATTTGCAGGTAACGTTTCAGCATTGGGATGTGTGGCCAATACCAGTTAGATTTGTTTTAGCTCTTGGAGGAATCAGGATGGCGTGGAGGAAATGCTAAAGGAACAGGGGAGGACATAAGGCTTCGCAGAGAAATGAGGCCAAATAAGCAGTTGAACCCAGCACGTTGTTGGCTGTGAGGCACTAGTTGTTACAAGTTCTCCACCCTGCTGCCGAACCTCAGATCGTAAATTGGTGGCAAAATACCAGAACGAAACGTGGCTCTTCAAGCTCTTTGCATTTGGAGCTCTGCGTGTGGAACTGCCTGACCAGGTTATGAGTGACAGCACATTGCCAGCTGGTTCCACAAGCAGAGCTCCAAATGCAAAGAGCTTTAAGAGCCACTTTTCGTTCTGGTATTTTATGACAGTTTCCCATTTATTTACACAGTTCTTAACCAGCTGGCAAAAATGCCAGCTGGTTAAGAATATTGGATGTTGCCGATTGTGGGATAGAGCCGGCGGCTGGTATGTGAGCGTGGCGATGGTATGCAGTCTGGATCAACAAACTGCCGTCTCTCCAGGTCCTGATGCTGACTCTGCAGAACGATCCGCCCACCCTGGAAACTGGCGTTGAGGACAAGGAGATGGTTAAAAAGTACGGGAAGTCCTTCAGAAAGCTGATTTCCCAGTGCTTACAGAAGGACCCTGCTAAAAGGTGAGTGGCAGAGGCCATTTCCCGCTCAAACGAGCGTCGAGGTATTGATGCTCATCTCTTGTTTACAACCTTGATCCAGAGATAAACATTCCACATTCCTATGAGAAGGGGTGAGTCTATTTGGGGACAACTACAGTTGACTACCCTGCAAAGTGGTCCTTATTTTATCGACCCTGTATGGATGTGCGGCTGAATCAACCCCGAACCAACAGTTGAACTCGCGACGGTCTTGAGTGGGAGTCCATCTCTCTCTGTCTGCGAGCCGCCGGCTCGGCCTCGCCAAACCGCCCGATTATGGGTTCACGTGTCTCGACGCGTATTGATTGACACAACAAACGTTATTATTGCAGCGGCGCTCGTCTCGCGAGACTCCCTGTGCTGTAGCCGTAGGCGCCGCGTGCGCAGGGCCGCTGGCCGAGGCAGGCTCTGTAGGCCGCCATCCGACACCCGGCCTGGCGGCGGCGACGTGGGTCGCAATGCACCTGGGAGGAGGCCGCGCCGTGACACGCTCGTGTGCTCTATCTCCCCCCCTCGCGCTCTCCACAGACCCACGGCAGCCGAGCTACTCAAGAGCAAGTTCTTCCAGAAAGCAAAAGTGAGCACCATTTAAATGTGGAGACGCACAATTGAATTTTGCTTGGACTTGACATGTCATGCATAGGCCATCGCGTTGCTCCATTCCCACATTTTAATTGAGCCGTTACCGAATGATAAAGAACGTGTACCCGAGTGCGCGCCTGAGCCCTCGCCTGAGCGCTTGCCTGACTCCGTAACGAACATTGAACTGTTGATGCGCTGAGCTGCGTGTGGAGGGTTCATGTCGAGTTCACTGCGATTGTTGTCTTCAGAACAAGGAATACCTGGCGGAAAAGCTGCTGCACAAAGCTCCGTCAATCACCCAGAGATCCAAGAAGGTACGTTAGTCACGGACTCCACTCCCGCGTGTGTGCGCGTCCAGTCGTGTGTATGCGTGTGTGCGCGCGTCCGCTCGTATGTATTAGTGTGCGCGCGCGTCCGC
>JAZEWU010000028.1:26875-39422 GCA_036362915.1 Geotria australis | reverse complement strand
TGTTGTGACCTACAGTGTGGTGGTTGAACCAGGTGTGCATGAGATGGAATGGTCTGATTGACCTGAGTACTAAACACGACTAGAGGAGTTAGTAAATCTGGGATTGATGTAGATTCTCACGGCTCGATGTGAGAATTGCTCGCAACAACTGTTCTTTTAGGATAGCCGTGTTGAGTGTTCCTCCTCCCCTTCATGACGTTTCGCCTCCCACGTCCTATATATTATTACGTCATCATATAATAATATCTGCTGTAATTTATCTGCCCTTTCCTGGCGCCGGAATTACAGTGATTGAATTTTAGCGTAGCTGCGTCGTTCGTGCAGATTGGATCTCGAGATGCTGTAGAATTTGTAACGTGCGCCGTCTTCACACAGAGGCGCGGGAAACCACAGACAAGCGCTTGGGAAGGCGGCGAGAGACACCGCGACCAATAGTCGCTCAAGCTCCGAGAACCTCTCGCGAGATGTTTGGCATCACAGAAAGAAAGTCCTGCCCGAGGCGGTTTGATTCCCACCTCGGGGAGCAGAGTGCCCGCCTTGCAGAGGATCTTGTTCCAAGCGTTTAACACGTTCTTCTGACTTGATAAATATAATAATAGCGATTTATAGAGCGCCTTTCACCCGAGGGTCACAAAGCGTTACTGTACCTCTTTTTGCACTACTGTTGGTGTACAGTAGTGCAAAAATGGGAATTTGAAGCTGAAAGTGTTAAAAAGATTCAGAAAAGTAATCATTGAGTGGGAAGTAAAGCTTAAATAAACGTAAATGTTTTGGTGTTGTACAGATAAAATGTGTGATTATGAAGGATTCGAACCTGGTACCTTCAGTGCGGACATACACAAAAGACAAAGGTCTCCTGTATAGCCTTAACAGACTGTAGGGTCAAGTGCTTTTGGCGAGCACCTATGAAGGCCGGGACGGCACATATGCTATGAGTACATATAATAATAGTAATAGCATTTTATATAGCGCCTTTCACCCGACGGTCACAAAGCTTCTATGTTGGACAGAATTTTATGCACAGAGTTTAGAGAGAGAACGGGAACAAAGAATCTCACTGCCATGTACCTTACGTGTATGTGATCAATACACATGACTTGACTTGAAGGGAAGGGTTGGCGGCACCATGCCCGGCCGCCTTTATCTCTCCAGTGGCGATATTTAGACACCGCACCAGGTACTCATTTGAGGCTGAGTCTACCTAGGGGAAGGTCCAGGACAGCTTCAGATAATCGTCAGTGGTGTTGACCGTGAGCGGGAACCGGACGCCGAGTTCATAGCACGGCATGGAAACTAGTGCGCCGACGCTACCCACACCCTCACAACTGGCACCCTTCCAGTACCCCCACTGTGGGGGAAAACGCATGACCACCACACAGAGCGGTGCCCGAGTTGGGATTTGAACCCAGGCCCCCACGGTGCTTTGAGGCAGCACGGGCGTGGGCAGGGCCGCCGCCGCCACCGCACGCAATGTGTAGCCCGCGCTGCTGCCCGCTCGCTCGCCCAGGTGCGCCGCGTCCCGGGCTCCAGTGGACACCTCCACAAGACGGAGGACGGCGGCTGGGAGTGGAGCGACAACGAGCTGGACGAGGAGAGCGAGGAGGGCCAGGCGGCCGCCATCCAGGAGCGGGTGAGTGACGTCACCGCAGCACGCGCCCGGGCCTCGTCGGAGCTGAGACGCTCGCTGCGCGCTTATGGAAACACCTTGCTTGATGATCGTTGTCTTTGACTCGGTGTTCCTTCCGTGCTCCTAGCGCGTGGCTGTGTTTGCCATAGTCTGCAGTAGTTTCACAGTAGGGGGCGATATGTCTGTCATCTTACCTGGAGTTTATAAACGGATGGGGATCCCAAACAATAATTTCTGCTTAGGGGCTCCCAATATTCCAGTACCGTGACGGTTGCAGCCAATCAATGGCCCGAACCCTACCCCCAATGCCTGCCGCCTTCTTGAACTATCTAACACGAAGGATTTTTTTACGGGTTAGGTCACGTAAAAATAATAAGGTTCGTAAACCCACCTCCACCCGACACAGCCAATTAGTAAGGTTTGTCACGTGAATAAAACGTGCCAATTCTTTACTACTTCAGCACACCGGTGTGTTGGAGAGCGAACCCACAACATTTACAATGAAGGTACAACTCGGCTTCCCAGACCCTCTATATATATGGGGGAGCGGCACGTGCGTGGTTTTGCCACGCCGTCCATTGCGCTCGTTATCACAACCCTTGGGCTCCACCCGTGATGGTGACTGGTGGAAGCGGGGTGTGGCCCCCTCTGCTGGGAGGGTGGGGGTAGTGCGCTCGCCTGGAGGGAGCGATGTCGACTGCACGGGAAATTGTATTTATTATAATAATTATTTTCAGATGTCCGTGGCAAAATGTTGCGAGTCTCATGGCGCCAATCAAGGATCAATTCCTTTTGAAATTGTGCCGAATTATGGCGTCTCTAGTGGCTGCAGGGGTCACAAAGACCCATTCTTCTTCTTTGCGATTCTTCGAAGCACGATGGTCAGCCTCTGGACATCGTTGTCTTTCAGCTCGGCCGCGAAATGTTTGGTAGAATTCGCAGGCAATACCAAGTATTACCTGACAGGGATCGCGACGTGAACGCTTCTACCTTGACCCCCACAAAGACCCATTAAGTCTAACGTACGAGATTCCAAAAATGTTCGTATACGTGCGACTTTACGTGTGCGTTTATACCCTCCATCGTCCCACCACAAATACAACCAAATTATTGGGCCCTGTCACCACCCTGCGCCAGGAGTATTTCAGCAAAACATAGAAACAAAATCCATCAATCCATTGTCAGAAACCGCTTAATCCTGTACAAGGTCGCGGTAAGCCGGATCCTATCCCGGCAGATACAGGGCGCAAGGCAGGGCTATACCCAGGATGGGACACCAGTCCATCAAAGGGCACTGGGGGACATCGGGAGAACATGCAAACTCCACACAGAAAGGCCCGCAAGCCGGGAATCGAACCCGGGTACTTCTTGCCGTGAGGCGGCAATCTTTACAAACAAATTGTGTGACAAAGCCGCACTTGATGTTCGTGAAATATCTGACCACTCTTTGTGTTTTACATTTGCAGTCCCCGCGAGTTAAGGAGCCGGAGTTGAGTTTGGAGGTACGTGGATCCGTTTAAAGGGCCCCCATGTTTAGCGTCGCCGCAGAAACCCCGTGGGAGGTATTCCTCTGCTGCCATGGATAGCCTGCGAACGCCAGACAGCGTTGCTCCACACTGAAAATCCGTGTTGGGCCAACACGGACGGGCGCGATCTCAGATTGCCCTGCAAATAAAGCCCTCGGGGGCGCGCACAAGGGCCGCTTGTGTTCGCCGCGGCGGCACGGCCAGCGCTCGCGTGTCGACCCGCGCGTGTCTTGCGCGCACACTTGATCACGTGTACACAGAAGCTCTTGTCGGGTAAACACGTGGGCCTCTGTGTGGGCACGCACTCCTCTGCCTGTGTGTACGCACGTATGCTAGTGTGTACGCGTGTGTACGCACGTCTGCTAGTGTGTACGCGCGTCCGCAAGTGTGTACACGTGTGTGTACGCGCGTCTGCTAGTGTGTACGTGTGTGTACGCGCATCTGCTGGTGTGTACGTGTGCGCGCGCGTCCGCTAGTGTGTAGTGTGTACACGTGTGTATGCGCGTCCGCTAGTGTGTACACGTGTGTGTACGCGCGTCCGCTAGTGTGTACACGTGTGTGTACGCGCGTCCGCTAGTGTGTACACGTGCGTGTACGCGCGTATGCTAGTGTGTACGTGTGTGCACGCGCGTCCACTAGTGTGTACGTGTGTGCACGCGCGTCCGCTAGTGTGTACACGTGTGTACGGACGTCCGCTAGTGTGTACACGTGTGTGTACGCGCGTATGCTAGTGTGTACGTGTGTGTACGCGCGTCCGCTAGTGTGTACACGTGTGTACGCGCGTCCGCTAGTGTGTACACGTGTGTACGCGCGTCTGCTAGTGTGTACGTGCGTCTGCTAGTGTGTACGTGTGTGCGCGCGCGCGTCCGCTACTGAGCGCGTGTGTACGCGTCCGCTAGCGTGTGCTAGTGTGTGTGCGCGCGTCCGCTCGTGTGTACGTGCGTCCAAATGTTGTGACCTACAGTGTGGTGGTTGAACCTGGTGTGCATGAGAATTGCTCTCAAGAACTGTTCTTTCGGGATAACCGTGTTGAGTCTACCTCCCCTTCATGACGTTTCGCCTCCCAAGTCCTATATATTATTACCTCATCAGCCAATTTATGAAGTTTTTTTGTATGGGAGGCATCATCAGACGCCTAACGGTGCCTCCAAACGCGAGAAGCGCGACGTCGCGAAGGAGAGGGCAGGAACGCTCGATACGGCTCTCCGGGAAGAGCAGCTCTTGAGTGCGGCGATTCTGACAAGCGACGTTAATGGGAACAGCAGCCGTGGTGTGGCCGAGGTGTGGGGTAACCACCGCGAGCGTTCGCTTGCAGGGCCCGATGAACAACATCACCGTGACGGAGTCCAGCGCGGCGTCCCAACCTTCCAGCGACGGGCTGCCGGCCACCCTCACCGTCCCCACGGTGCCCCTTCCCGGCACGGCTGCACCTCCGGCCGCCACGAGCGCCGGAGACGTCGCGGTGGGAACCTCCACGGTAAAGCGGGCGCTGCCGCCGCCGCTGGCGCGCGGGACACAGCGGAGTAGCCGTGCGGTCGCTCACCAAGCCTCGCTCGGGCTCATCGCCTCTGATTAGGAGCCCGCCTGCCGTGTTCAGCAACCCGTGTTTGTTCAACGCTTTATAACTTTTGGGTGATGATTTAATTCATGCATTCATTGTCAGAAACCGCTTAATCCTATACAGGGTCGCGGTGAGCCGGAGCCTATCCCGGCAGACACATGGTGCAAGGCAGCGCTATACCCAGGATGGGACGCCAGTCCATCACAGGGTACCGAGGGCAATTTAGTCCGCAGGCCAATTAGCCTATGGACAATGAGAGGAAACCGGAGTGCCCGGCAAAACCCACACGGACACGGGGAGAACATGTAAACTCCACACAGAAAGGTACCCGAGACGGGATTCGAACCTGGGCCTTTCTTGCTGTGAGGCGGCAGCACTACTCAACGCGCCGCCATGCCGCCCCTGGGTGACGCTTTAAAGATGTTGTTTATTAATGTTTTGCGTGGCCCAAACACGCTCGCTTTAACAGCGCTGGGTGACCAGTGTGAGCCCCCGTGCCCCGTCACTGCTGAGAACACCACCAACATTGTTCCTCTTGTCAACACCGGAGCCTGTGTTGACGTTCATTATTCTTGCGGGGCAAGATTAAGAATTGTGTCGGTGCTAAGTTAAAACCCCCATTGTCAAGGATATATAAATAAGCTGGGCAAGGTGTGTGCGGTGCCGTGATGACGTGGGTGGCGGTGTGCGTTGTGCAGTTGTCGGTGCAGAGTGCGGAGCCCGTGCCGGGTGCAAGAGTGGTGGCTCAGTGGTTAGCACGCTGGGCTACAAACCTGGCGACCCGAGTTCAAATCCCGGTCACGGCCAACACGAGTGACGATTTTCTGAACCGGCCCTTGGCCTCCCCTATGGTGAACTCAGTCTAAAATGAGTACCTAGTGCGGCGTGTAAACATTGCCGCTAGGGAGACAAAGGCGGCCAGGCGTGGTGCTGGTTACCCACCCACTCGTGTGTCGTGTCGACCATCGTAGTTGCTTGCTAACAGCACTTGACCCTACAGTCTGTTAAGGCTATACTGGGGATCTTTGTTTTTGTACAGTTGTCGGTGCAGAGTGCGGAGCCCGTGCCAGGGAGCGAGAGCAAGCCCGTCTCCTTGGTTCTGAGGCTCCGGTAAGGCCTACTCCAGTCGCGCACACAGCCGGCCGCACTGTGGGGGCGCGCGTCCCCAGACGTACCGCGCCCGCCCCGCGTCCATCCCGCGCCCGCCCCGCACCACCCGTGGCTAACGGCAGCGTGTGCCCTCGTGTCGCCACAGAAATTCGAAGAGAGAGTTGAACGACATCCGCTTTGAATTCACGCGCGGTAAAGGTGAGTCCTTCGCTCCGGGAGTTACGCAGAATGTGTGTCACGGTCGAGGGAGGTCTGGCGGAAGGGCGTGACGGCGGATTGTAGTCGCGCTGAGCAGCTGTTGACCTTGAGACACGCCGCCACGAGTGGGCCGTGACTGGCATCGCCACAGGTGGCTCGTGTGGTTCCCCAGACTCGCGCTGCGCCCACGCACTCGGCGCTGCTGTGAGCAGTGGCTCAGTGGCTAGCGCGCTGGGCTACAATCCTGGCGACCCGAGTCCGAATCCCGCTCGCGGCCAACGCCGGTGACGATTTTCTGAACCGGTCCTGGGCCTCCCCTAGGTCGACTCAGCCTCAAATGACTACCTAGTGCGGTGTGTAAACATTGCCACGAGGGAGACAAAGGCGGCCAGGCGTGGTGCTGGGCACCCACCTCTTCATGCGCCGTGTTGATCTTCATAGGTGCTCGCTAACGGCATTTTACCCTACAGTCTGTTAAGGCAATACGGGGGACCTTTGATCTTTGAGGAGTAGTGTGACAGTTTGCTGTATTACTAACCTGACAACCCGAGTTTGATTCCCGCTCACGACCAATAAAATAGTGGAGGATATTTGCAGCGGTCCTGGGCCTCCCGTAAATCAACAGAGAGAAACTGGTGCGGTGTGTAAACATTGTCACTAGGGAGACAGTCGGCCACGTTAGGCGCTGGACACCTACCCCCTCATGTGCTTGTGCCGGCCTTCGTAGGCGCTACTCACTAACAGCACTTGATCCTACAGTCTGTTGAGGTTATATCTGTTCAATGGTGTGCAGTTGCGTGATGATTGCATGGTGAAGTGGTGATGGTGTGGTGATAGTGTGGTGTGGTGATGGTGCGGTGTTGGCGCGTGACGGTGTGTGGTGTGGCAGATACGGCGGATGGGGTGTCTCAGGAGCTCGTGTCCGCGGGGCTGGTGGACGGCCGCGACGTAATCGTTGGTGAGTTTGCGGCCGAGTCGTTGACCTCCCGTGGTTACCCCGATCACACAATTGCTTGCTTCTGCATACAAATCGAATTCTGAAAGATTGATTCATCGCGAGTTAGACGTGTTTCACTGGGGAAATCGGAGCAAACGGTGTATTTACTCTGGAGATGAAACATCCCATTGAGAAATCTTGTCCCTGTGTCGATGTTGGTTTTCACGGTACGCTGTATGCGAACTGCTCTCCATAGCTGTTCTTTCGGAATAGCCGTACTGCACATTTTAACAATGAATACTGTATAGTGTTCCGACTTCAGAACAAATCGACTTATGAACGAAACACTAGTATGGAAGCCATTTGTAACCCGGGGACCTCCTGCATGTAAAACCAATAATAATAATAAACGATGGTTATCTGTGGACCTCGCGAGCGGCCACCGTGGATGACGGGGGGGGACCGGCCGCCCCCGCGAGCGGGTTTGGGGGGAGCTGCGGGTAATCTCTCGATTGGAGGAATGCTGTTTGAGCACGAACGAGTCCTGGTGAATGTGCGCTGTTCATTACACCAGTGGTTCCCAACCTTTCTCGGTTCACGGCCCCCTTAGTGTATCAGGATTTTTTACACGGCGCCCAAAGTCAGAAAATATATGGCATATATCGAAAATTTGGAATATCCCGCGGCGCCCCCATGAGTTAGCGTACACACTAGCATACGTGCATACACACACGTACGCCCCGGAGCGCCGCAGCGAACACTTTGGGAACCACTGCTTTACAGCCACTTGGGAATGTACAGTGATGTAGATGTTTATTATTACAGCAGAAAACACCCAGTGAGCTTGCAAGCTCTGGATACGGGATTCCTGTGACACAACACTTTTACTTTACATTCATCATATAGGTTTCATTGATGTTCGGAGGCAACAAACACCACCCCCCCCCCCGCGGTGTCTCGAATTCACACCTCGTTAAACAAAGGAAAACAAAACTAACGACGTGATCCGGAAGGAGGCTTGACACCATCACCATGTGCGCGTGTGTGTGCCGCGCTTAGTCGCCGCCAACCTGCAGAAGATTGTTGACGACCCACAGACGAACAAGTCTCTGACGTTCAAGCTGGTGAGTGCCGGGAGAGACGGCACCGGGCACACACCTCCACTTGGCTCGTGTTACCACGACGAGCCAGACGAACCATAATTGTATCGGGCGGTGTGAGCTGCGTGGCTAACTTGTGTGTGCGTGTTTAGTGCGTGCGTAACGTGTTAAACATGAGTGGGCAACCTATGTGATGCGTGTGTAATGTAATGGCCATGTTTGCAATGTGTGTGTAGTGTGTGCGTGTAATGCGCGCACGTTTGTGCAACGTGTTTGGAGCGGTTGGTGTAGTGGTTAGCGCGCTGCGCTACGAACCCGGCACCCTGAGTTTAATTCCCGCTCACGGCCCACATCCGGTGTGTAAACATCACCACTAGGAAGACAAAGGTGGCCGGCGTTGTTCTGGTCACCCCACCTCCTTGTGTGCCGTGTTTGCTAACACCTGACCCTACAGTTGGTTAAGGCTACACAGGGGATCTTTGTCTTTGCCATCGGCGATTAACACCGAAACTGGACCGATGAAATCTGCTCATGTGCTGGTGGTGGATCGTAACATTGCAGGAGAGAAGGGGAGGGATGTGCGTGACGTGTGTGCAATGCGCACGCGTGCGGGAAGAGGTAACGCGGGAGTTAGCGCGCGCTCTGCGTTATGAACCCGGCGACCCGAATTCGATTCCCGCTCACAGCCAATATCCGTGACGAATATCCGAACCAGTCCCGGGCCTCGCCGAGGTCGACTTGGACTTTAAATGACTACCCGGTGCGGTGTGTAAACATCAGCACCGGGGAGGCGAGGGTGGCCGCGCTCGGTTCCGGCCCTCACGCTCGCCGGTGCGCCGCGTCGACCCGCGTGGCGCTCGACCCGCCGGCCCGGTGAGACTCCACGCGGGATGTTTGCGTCTGCCGCGTGTTGCAGGCGTCGGGCTGCGAGGGCTCCGAGATCCCGGACGACGTGAAACTCATCGGCTTTGCGCAGCTCAGCATCAGCTAGGGGCGGCGGCGGTGGCGAGCGGCGGCGAGCGGCGGTGAGCGACACCGCCACAGACGTGTCCCGCGCCAGCAGAACGACCCGACAGCCGCTCTTCTCTCCTTTCCTTTTTTATCGTTGCTTTCCTCCGGATGGCCACCGTTTTATTCGAACAACATTGGGCTCATTGTAAATATTTAGACGAATCACTTACCGATGAAACATTGTTCATGACGTACAAACTCCTCGGTGCGCTGCACACGGCTGCTGCGGCGACACGGTGTTGGTCTTTCTAAGGCTTCGCATGACCTCCCTCGGCAACGTCACTTTTCGATCTCCCCCCAGAGGCAAGGGCAACAGAAATGCCATAAGATTTTTAGACTATGCATAGTATATAAAATGTTAATCCAATTTAAAGGAGAATTAAAATAATGTAAGTATTGTTGATCAAGAGTGCAAAGCTTTTTGTGGGGAGACAAAAACTATGAGAAAAAAGACACTCCATCCCTTTGGAACATCGCGGGCCTGCCGAGTCACCGGTTCAGCTATATCCGTAATCCCGAGCCGCGATGCTAGCCAGCGAGCCGCAACGCTGCATACCCAGCCGTAGCGCTTAGCCGGCTCGCCACAATCTCATGTCCCATAACCGTATCCTACCTGTGATTAACCAAACCAATTAGCCAAGGTCTTCACCCGGAAAACTGCAATACTCTTGATCCGACCCTTCCCTGCTTGCGAGTGGCTGCTGCTGCCTACACAGATGGCCCCTGTCCCAGCTAGCCGCCGCTCAGTGCCAGCCCGGGCTACTCGCGGCAAAGTGACGAGGCCGCCATTGCCCAAGCCCCACTGTGTTGGGAAGAAGCACCGTTAGGTGCGGGCGGCGTAGTGCGTAGAACCATCCGCTTTTCTAGAATGTATTAATAACAAGTCGGCATGAGAGTACAACACTAAAGAAGCGTGAACACGTATAACGAATTACACTAACTGGGTCAATGGAGGTTCGACGGCGTAATCGCCGATTCGGGTGAATCGACGACGGCGTGGTGGTGGTGGCGGCACGGGCGGATCGGGGGGGGGGGGTCGATCGCCGGGGAGCGACGCCGAGCCGCACCGCCCGCCCGCTCGGCCGGAGCGGCGGGCGACGGCGCCGCGGCTTTGCGGACGTTCGCCGGGCTCGCCTAGGCGTGTGGTCTCCGCGTGCCGTTTGTGTTATTCAGCAATGCAACGTGTCAATTCCCGTTGGTTTCCACACGATAATAAAACATACGTTTGCTGTACAATGTTGGACGTTACATCTTATTTAAGGGATCACGCAGGACACGGCCGTCTGGATTATTGGCGTCGTTAATTATAAGTCGAAAAATGATCGTTTAAGCAAACGCCGTGTGTATTTATGCAATATGTCACTTAGCTGTATCGGTTTAATCTTTAGGCTAAAATCGAATGCCGCGAGGCATCGCTGCGGCGCTTGTTGAAACTAAAGCAATGTTCGTATTTAACGGCGATTCGCGTTGGAGGGGCAGTGCTCGCGGCGGCGGCGGCATCGAGTGCCGCTCGCGTTCGCGGGCTCCCCTCTCGCGGCGGCCCTCCCTCCCGACAGCACCGCGGTCTCGCCGCTATCTCGCCGCTCGCGATCGGCCACGGGACGGTGTCGCCCGGCGGACGAGCGGCCCTCTCCTGTCACGGCGCCTCCCGTCGTCGGAGGAGGGAGGCGCTCGCCCTGGGCGCCGTCCGCCTCGGGAGCGGTTTCTCCGCGACGAGGAGCGTGTCGCGGCGCCTCGTGTCCCCGAATCGTCGTTCCCCCACGATGATTTCCCATCGCAACTGCGGCAACCTCAGGTGTGCACATTGCAGTGCATGGATCCGGGTGGATGGGTGGGTCGACCGGCGCCAGTTGAGTTTTTCTTGACCCCTGCAGATCCGTTTTCCTGCCTGATACCGACAGTGTTTGGGACCGTGAAGAAAAACTGGTGGCATTTGGCTCAAGCCATTCTATGGGCATGACTGGTGTACCTGCACGTGGCGGGTCCTGGTAACGATTCTGGGAATCTGAAGCTCTGAACGGGGTAATTGTGCTAATCACACGCATCACGGCACCATTCAAAACTGCCCCAATCATACGGGGCGGGGGAGGGATTTCAAACAGGGTCAGGCTTTTCTGGAAAGTGCTTTATGTTAATTGCAATGTGACATTTTAATTTGGTCATTGATTGCAAGGTGTACTTTTATTTGTAAGAATGTGCTTACCTGACACGCGTGGGGAGGAGGCGTGGGACGCTGCGGCAGGCGAGGCTCGTGCAGCGCAGCAGCGCCACGGCCAGGGGGACAAGGTTACGATCGGGCCTCGGGGGCCCTCGTCGTCCTGGGGGAGCAACGCCTCAGCCTGCCGTGCCAGGGCCCCGGTACAATCCGGCCTGGTCACTGCTTCCCCTCCGCAGCTGTTGCGGAGGATATTGTGCCTATTGCTTATGAAAGAAAACGTTTTGGAGGTGAATTACTCTTAATAAATATGGTTTAGGCTATGGTTATTCTTCACTGCTATGGTTTAGACTGTAAAAGTGTGGATCCTTTCAGTTCTGTGGAAAAATAAAAGTCCTATTAAGTTTATTGTTTGTGTGCGTGGAAGGAGACAAGGGCACTGCCCTTTGCACCGGTGTCTGGTGGCCGCCACCTAACTCGGCGGCCTGGAGCCGACGGCACAGGAATGGTTCTGCAGGATGTGCTGGTGCGCCCCTGTTTAAGAAGGCGGGCCGCACTATTTGTAACAACTACCAAAGGCATCTCGCAAAATGTGCCAGGAAGCGACCTGCCAATGAGTATTTGACGTGGCCTTGCCAGGCCCACAGATGAAAGGCTTGCGGAGCCCCAGAGTGGTATATTCTGTCTGCTTTAGCAGATGTGTAGGTAATTCCAACAGGACCTAAACCTGGCCAAAACCCGTGATGCCATGAAGGGACTTTACGACCCTCGGTGAGGTGACGGCTAGGCCCATGTGAAGTTGTTTTCCATGTGTGGCAGTGATGTCCTCTGGTTCCTCAACTATTTCACGTCCGTTCAGCACATTTGGTAACATTTTATATTCATAGGGTGGCACGGTGGCGCAGTGAGTAGTGCTGCCGCCTCACAGCAAGAAGGTCCGAGGTTCGGATCTCGGCTCTGGGTGCCTTTCTGTGTGGAGTTTGCATGTTTTCCCCGTGTCTGTGTGGGTTTTCGCCGGGCACTCCGGTTTCCTCCCACAGTCCAAATACATGCTGCTGCATCGGTGAATTGTCCTGCGGAGTATATTTCCCCCGGTGCCCTGTGATGGACTGGCGTCTCATCCTGGGTATAGCCCTTACTTGCGCCCTGTGTGTGCTGGGATAGGCTCCGGCTCACCGCGACCCTGTACGGGATTAAGCGGTTTCAGAAAATGGATGGAGAATCTTGGTGCAGCTACATGGGAAGGTTGGACTGGTCGGCCCCACGAGCAATGCTGACGACCAATCCCTGTTCAATATGAGGTGTCCCACACCTCCACCGCT
>JAZEWU010000027.1:7799611-7825877 GCA_036362915.1 Geotria australis | reverse complement strand
AACTCCACCGACTGGTAATGATAAACGGGGCAATGGAAGACAAGAGCGGACAGGAGCCAGGGGTCTTCTCATACCGTGAGGGACTTTAATGTCGATGTTGGAGAGAGTTGGGATTCCGCTGCCAGTCCAGTTGAACACCCCACTGGTCACCTGACACCAGACACCGTCACGGAAACACAGGCAGGTTTTGCTGGAGGTGGTGCTCATTTAGCAAGCTTTCAGAGCAACGATAATCATGTTTTGCCTTCTGTCAATCCATTACTGGGCTGGATGAGGGCCCCGCAGTGCTGCTGTGTCGGTCATGACGGTTTGTTTTGACCATACTTAACCATGGTGGTCATGACACATACAGTACAGTGGTGAAACATACTGTACACAGCGGCCTCTTTGCCTTCACCACCAATATTGTTCCGACGGCAGAGGAGTTTTATCAAAAGGCCCCGCACATTAGCACTTTGCCTTTTTGTCAATTCCCGATTATATAGTTTTTAATGAAGCTATAAAAAGTACATAGTTCAAACAAACATTTCCTATTATCGTAACACAGGCTGGGTCAATAAATGGACTCAGTTGCTGAATCGACCAAAATATATTATTGACTTTTTTTTGTCGATTACACAGGCGCCGTTAACAACAATCTTGCCTCCTGAAGGTGGGCAACCTCTACGGGCACCCGGGGCACGAGCAGCCGGCGTGGCCGATGATGTCACCGAGGCGCGTACGCCGCACGGCGCGCTGTGTAATCCCCGAGTTACCTTCAAGGCCACGTCGTCTCCCTCGCCGAGCGACGGCTGGCGCCACGACTGGCCGTCCAGGGAGCTCCAATAACGTTTGCCTCCGGCCTTCCTGTTGATGGCCTTCAGCGGCTGAGGGCAGCAGGTGGCACGCGGGGGTCAGAGAGCGAGGCGAGGCGGAGCGCAGCCGCCTGGGACGGAATTCCACGTCACAGGCAATAGAGCCTCCGGTAACGATGGTGACACCGCGCAGCGGGGCTTAGAATAATACAGTAAGTTTTCAAATGTGTTCTTTCAGGATAGCTGTTTCAAGCGCTCCCTCTCTCTCCTTCGTGATGTTTTGCCTCCCACGTTGGAGACATTCAGGCGCCCTAAGTTCCGGACACTCCGTAATCAGGATGCCTGAGGGATGTCTCCAACGTGGGAGGCGAAACATCGCAAAGGAGAGAGAGGGAGCTCTCGACACGGCTATCCCATAAGAACAGCTTTGAAAAGCAACTATCATTTATCGAGCCGTGAAAACCAACATCAGCACAAATACAGTAACTGTTACAATTCAGGGTCAAGATTTGATGCAATAGCAGCGCCTCTCGTGATTGCGCCTCTCGCGCATCATAACTACATTCACACACATCTCAGCGAAGTCATAACCCGCAAACACGGCTGCACCATTCTGGGCATCAACATCACGACGACACTCGCAGCCTCACCATGTCCTCCTTGCTGCTCTCCGGCGGCGCGTCCCACGCCCCCCGCGACCCCTCCTCGCGGATCTCATCGCTGCGCAGGAACTCTTTCAGCTTCTGGACGCTGCGCGGCACAACCACACAAGCTCAGAGGAAATACCATGAGAGCAGGGAGCCCTGCAGTTCTTACAACGACAAAGATCCCCTTATAGCCTTAACAGACTGTTGGGGCAAGTGCTGTTAGTCAATCCACTGCTGGTTGATGCCCTCCCCACACCGTCTCGGTCCAGGGGGCTCTTTGACCATACTTCACCACACTGGTCATTGTGATTCGGTCATCGCACTCCAGTTCAGATATCAGTTACCACTGTTAGCCGTTTCAAAGAATAAAATTAATGCAATTAGGTTGATAGCTGTCCTGGGAACGCCTGGGAATCCCCCAGGAAGAGCTGGAATCTGTTGCTGAGGAAAGGGATGTCTGGTTCACTCTCCTTGGACTGCTGCCACCGCGACCCTCACCAGGACAAGCGGTTTAGAAAATAAATGGATGGATGGGTTGATAGCAGGGTGCGCTAACCACTGCACCACCTTTCACCCCTGCTACAAACGCCTCTCGCTAACTCCATACGTAGCAAGCAAATGGCAGAGTCCTTAGCCTATGCTACCTCTAAAAAGATGTCTCTGCGTCCCTTTAAAATAATTATCTACAGGCAAAAACTACCGCTACCTCTCACCGTATCTTCACGGATGAGCCCACAGACACCGAGGACAGGCCGTGGTCAACACTTCACTATCATGTGCTCACGCGCCATTCACACCACCGCCGCATTCGGGGGAAGAGGCAGCGGCAGCCCGGGACGTCACTCACATTCCCGGTCTGCACGGGCCGCTGACCCCGTGTCACAGTGACAGCAGCTGGAGTCGGGCCACTCAATCTCTCGTACACCGGAGACCCATTTATGCCAGCCTCATATGTCAGCCTGTCTCCTGACGCATCAGTGAGCTGTTTGCCTTTTGGTAATATGTGGCCCCACACTGGTGAGACGAGGTCTGACACTGGCGAGACTAGGTCTGACACTGGCGTGTGGCAGTGAGGTCACATTCTCTGCTCCTCCGCGGTGGTTCAGACACGCCCCTGCTTCCCCCAGGGAGCGAATGTCTCACGGCAGCTGTGGGCGAGGCCGCGTTATTTTACTGCCCCAAGCTCCGTGCACTGCTATAATAAAAACCTGAAATACCAGATAGAAATAACAATAATTACAACTTATAATATGCCATGCATGTTTGTTCAATGAGAGAGAGCAAACGCGTGAGAGGCACACGGAAATCGCAAAGAGACAGGGGGGGAAGAAGGCAGTCATGTAGTTAGCCGGCACCAACATTTGCCAGCCACTGTATCCTATAAATATTTAAATGTTATCCATAGAATCTGGAAGAAATCCATGCAGAACAGGAGCAAAACTCAACACAGACAGGCGCCGAAAGTGGAAATCGAACTGCCTCTGGAAAGACCACGTAAACAACATAATCGGTTTAACACAGATATGCAAAGTATAAAAGAGAACACTACGTCAGTAATTAAAAGTTTTCAGAGTCGGTAACAGTAGTTTTAGCCGTCTCACTAAAATTGCTCATTGCTCCAGGCACTCACGTAAGGCTGATTTGAGCTGGAGGAGACCCACGTTTGGTTCATACGAACCACTTGGAACTGAAGTTGTACACGACTGTGAACTGGATTGTGGTTGTCGTGATAACAGCACTCTCCGCAAAGCATTAGGGCATTGCACCCCGTCGAAACGTACTCCACGCACACGCAGTCGCAGGAAACAGCCAGGCACACTTATTTTAGGAAGACAGATGACACGCTTTGCACATTAGCACATCCAGACACACTAAGAATGTGTATCGTGTGACGAAGCAGCACTTAGTGCCACGGACGCAGAACACATCACAAGCGGACACGCTCGAGATTTAAAGCAGATCGAGGAGGAAACCAGCATTCCGCGAGAAGATACAAGGCACCGTAAAAGCGATTTACAAAATCGAACGTCCGAATCTGGAATTACTAAACGAGACAGAGCTTCAGATTTAATTCATTCAGAAGTACAAAATAGTGACAGGGGCGGCACGGCGGCGCAGTGAGTAGCGCGGCCACCCACAGCAACGAGACCTGGGTTTGATTCTGGATCAGGTGTCACATTTCTGTGTGTGTTTTTGCCGGGTACTCTGATTTTCTCCTACAGCTGCTGCTGTCTAGGTTAATTGGCCTACTGATTAAATTGGCCTACTGATTACATTGACCTACTGATTAAATTGCCTCTGGTGCCCTGCGATGGACTGGTGTACCATCCTGGGTACACGGCTATGCCGATAGAGCAGCTCTTAAGAGCAATTCTCAAGACTATCTTAGTTTAGCAGCTTCATTGCCAATAATTTCTACTGAATCCGATAAACGATAATCCTAATGGCAGTGTGGGCAGCTTATGACTCACCCGTATATAGTTCCACACAATAAAATGCGCACACAGCCCGTATAGTGCCACGTTATGGTTCCACGTCGTCAAGTTGAGATACTGTGACCACGAGGCAGCACTGCCGTGTTTGCATTTCATTCGTCTGTCACCTCTATTTTCATGATCGCAAATCTCTAGGTGACACGTATAATTTCACTCAGACAGAAGACTAAAACAACAATAAACTTGCTGTCCATGATGAAAGCGATTAAAGATTTTACCCTTTGCGGCGAAAAATATAAGATGTTCACACAGCAAACAGACACCTTTCACAAGGCATAATATCTGTCCACGTGACAAAGGCGATGGGTCTGGGAGGTGTGGCGATAGCGGTAGCGCGCTCACGCGACCGGCACTCGGCCGCTCGGTCCTCTTCTATCGCCGAGTGGCAGTGCGACACCGTCCGCACACCAGCTCCGCGGCGTTACCAGATAAACCGTCCCGTTACCAGATAAACCCTACTTCGAGCCGTGCGGCATGCCAAGCGTGCTATTTTTAACGCGTCACTTCAAAACAAGAATCTTCAGAACATCCGTAGCTGTTTCATGCAAACGGTGTGCCGGAATGTTGCCAATTCCAGTTCCAAAACAGCGGTCCCTCGCTTTACGATATTAATCAGTTCCAGAACACGTATCATAATGTGAAACCATCGTGAAGTGAGACCAATAATACTGTACTGTAAGAGCAGCACACACGTGTTTCAAACAAAGAAGAAGTAAACACTGTAATGTAAACACTAACCAGCGCTGCTATTGGCTGAGAAGCTACCCAAGCGGCATGCGTTTGCATTGCTGATTGGACGCCGCACTACCCGCGCTCATGCACGGTCATATCGTAACACGTAACGTAAAGTGAAAATTGATCGTAATGTGATACTGATGTTCTTATAGAGCGTATATCATAAAGTGATTTCATCGTATTGTGAGGCCGTCGTACAGCGGGGGACCGCTGTACCTGATGCAGGCGTCACAGCGCTGTAGTTAAACACAGCCGAGCTCCCTGGAGCTGCATGCATTGGGAGACGTTCAGTTAGCAGCTGTGCTTAACATCGTGTGGGTTAGACGATTACGATGCTTGGATATCATAGTTTTCACGTCACTTTATGCCCCACAGTACTGTGTCATGGTAATATGATTCAACGAATCATTTCTATTCTTGTAACAATAATAAAATCATCAAAGCGTTTGAATCCACCACATAGGTTAGGATGAAGAATTGGCACAATATGCACGCTGGTAATTTGCCAATGCATGAAAGCTGCCCAACGAGCGATACTTAGTGAAGTGTAGAACCACCGTGATGGGGACAACATTCATCCCCACCGCGAGCAGTGATTGACTTACAATGGACACGCTGCTTGATTTAAATTCCTCCTTTTCCGCCTCTTCTACACTACATCTATGCCACTCTCTAGCCAAATTGTTTTACAAATAACACATTTGCTTAAAACATTCTCCGCGAGATATCCACATCAAAGCAGGCACGTCAGCGGAAAAAGTCATCAACAAGAGACGTCAGATGAATGTGTAAGACGCTTGGAACAAGATTGCCTGTACTCTGCTAGTGTTGTTACTTAACCTGAAGAGCACCTAGGCCGCACCTGACAAGAGCCTTGACGGTGAAGCGCACCACGGTGGAGAGGAGGAAGAGCGGCGTCACCAAGATGTGGAAGAGCGAGAGAGACGCAAACGCCACCGATGGGGTCAGCTCGGCCTCCTCAATGTAGGCGTGCGCCACAAACGTCTACAAGACAAAGATCCCCGTATAGCATTAACAGACTGTAGGGTCAAGTGCTGTTAGCAAGTAGCACCTATGAAGGTCGACACGGCACACGAGCGGGTGGGTGACCAGCACTCTGCACTAGGTACTCATTGGAGGCTGAGTCAACCGTGGGGAGGCCCAGGAACGGTTCAGACAATCGTCACTGGTGTTGGCCGTGAGCGGGATTCGAACTTGGGTCACCAGGTTTGTAGCCCATAATCCACGCGCACACGCGCAGTCACACGGCTGTCAGCCGCATGTCCCCAGTACAGTGTCAACAACGGAAAAGGAGAAACACTTGTGAGCTGGAGTCACTCTGTTCTGCAATCATTGTTTCATCAAAAGCAAACCAAATGTCATTGAACAATGATTGAATAAAAAATAAAAGGAAATGGGAACTGCATGCCATCACTCGGACACTGTCACAATAGTGTCACGATGGACCAAAGCCTCATGTTGGTGGAGGGGTTTGCGTGTTCCAATGAACCCCAGAGATATGTCACTTGGTGTCTAGCACTCTTGGTAGGGTCTCCCATGGTGAACAAGTCTGGGGGGAGGTTTCAGAGAAATAACGACCCAAAGAACCTCCGACTAAGTGAGGCTGGCGTCAAGGAAGGGCATCCGGGCTTAAAATCCTGCTCTAATACTCCCACCATTGGACGGCTAACGGGCCAACCTGGACAGCGACCGTTTAATCCCGGCCACACACAGGAATGAACACGTCTAAGGGCGATACTCACGGCAAGTACGGCTGCAATCGGAATTCCCGCATTCATGAAAACTGCAAACACAAACGGGGGATATTTTCACATCTCAGAGCCATACACCTCAGTATTACAGTGCAATAGGTATTTTCAAACAGATTCAGAACCATTACATCACTATTTTTGCCACCATTTTGGATCATTATTTGCACTACATATGCATTTATTAATAATTAGTCATGACCATCACACTGGCTGCAGGGCAGCACGGCGGCACAGTGGCGTGGTGAGTAGCGCTGCTGCCTCACAGCAAAAGGTCACGAGTTTCAATCCCGGCTCAGGGGCTTTTCTATGTGGAGGTGAGAGCGGTGCTTACTGGACAGAGACGTGTAGATGGCGAAGGTCTTGAGGCTCCTGAGCTCTTTCTCCCGCATGGTCTCCACACTGGAGCAGAAGATGTTCTCCCAGGCGTACAGCTTGAGCAGCTTGATGCCTTTGAGCATTTCGCTGGTCTTCATGAGACGCTCGTTCGAGTATTCCTGTCCAGGCCGCACCCCACGTCAGTTCAGGAAGATGACCCCAGATGTTCACTGGGGTCAGGTGTGTGTATTTACATAGCGAGTTACGGCAGAAGGTATTGAGTCAATCGTGACATGTCGAAATTCGCACCTCGACCATCACTGAGTCTCAATGCCTCCTCTGACCTGCTGCATTCTATCTGCAGCATTCTACCCCTCTTGCTTTAAAATTATCCCTCTACCCCACCCATTATTTGTTTAACGAGGGTGAGTGTGAGGATGAGCGTGACCGTGAGTGTGAGCATGGTGGTGTGAGCGTGAGTGTGAAGGTGAGTCTGACCGTGGGGATGAGCGTGAGGGTGACCGTGAGTGTGAGCATAGTGATATGAGCGTGGGAGCAAGTTTGAGCGTGGGGGTTAGTGTGAGCGTGGGGTGAGTGTGAGTGTGACCGTGGGGGTCAGCATGGGGGTGAGTGTGAGCGTGGCCTCAATGTGCACCTGGCCTGGCACAGGCGTCAGCGCCACTTAGTGGCGAACGGCAGTTGTTGTTGTTGCGAGTGTGAGCGTGGCGGTGCGCGCTCCTCACCAGCGTGCACTTCTGCACGTCGGCGAGCTTGGTGGCAATGTAGTACTGCGCGGGCGCGAGCAGCGCGATCACCGTGGCGCCGATGAGCGCGCTCACGCCCAGCTGGTTGTACAGGAGGATGACCCCCATCACGATCTGCATGACGACACGCAACGATCACACAGGTAGCCTCAACAGAGTTTGGGGAAAAGTGTCGTTAGCGTGCTCTATGACGGCTGGCACGGCACGCGAGAGGGTTGGCGAGTTGTCAGAACCAAGCCCGGTCGGCTTTGTCCACCTAGTGGTGAGGTTTACACACCGTAGCAGGTAGAGTACTCTATCGAGGCTGAGTCCACCGAGGGAGGCCTGGGACCGACTCAGAATATTACAATGACAACACACCAATGCACACATTATTGGCTACGGTATATGGATCAGAAACGTTTTTTCCTCAAGCCAAAAGGATACCTTTGAGGGCCATAAACCAACTGACAGCTCTATACGAAGCCCTGGGTCAAAGGGCACCTGGTCCCAGTAGGCGCATCATCGCACCCCAGCGGAGGATCTCACCTGCACCGGCATGGCCCACAGGTTGGGGCACAGGAACATGAACCACATGAGCTGGTTGGTATCGATCGCCACGAGGTTGCAGATCTGCCCGATAGTCATCTCCCCCATGGACATGTTGGATGTGGACAGCCTCAGGATTTTGTTGTAGATCGTTGTCTGAAGGAGGACACACACACACACGCGCGTCCTTGAGACTCACCGACCTGCCGGCAGACATTATGCCATGTTACAAGAACAGAAGTACCTTACACACGTGGCATTGTGTATGTGTACATATTAATATTGCGGGTACATTCCATCGATATGCTTTCAGAAAAAGAGGTCTATTGCTCTTGTGGGGATCAAGGTCAAAGTGTCCCACTGCTTTAAACCATCAGTGAGATATTGCTCATCTCCTTTCACACTCTCGGCCAATGGCAGACAACCTTACTACTGAGGGAATGGTCCACAGCAACAACAACAACTGCCGTTTGCCACTAAATGGCGGTGACATCACCACGGCGCCTGCACCAGGCCAGGTGCACCTTGAGGCCACACAGAGTGTCGACGGCTCGCTGACAGGAGGTCACGGGACAGACCCAGGTGCCATTGGCTGCCTGACTGAGATGACTGGCTGGGGCACCACCTGTGCTCCCCACCGTGCCAGATTGCCGAGTCTGGTCCACACCACCGTGGCGACGGCCACTATCACATTCCCAAACAGCAGCGGTCACACGTTGCCAGCGAGGGCCGACGAGCGGCCGGGCCGCGCGGGTCCCCGGGCCGCCGACCTGGATGGCTCCGCGCAGGTTGATGCCGGTCTCGATGGCCACGTAGTAGGAGGCCTGCAGGAATGTGCGCTGCAGGATGAGCGCCAGGAACAGCAGCACGGCCAGCACGTACGCGTTCGCCAGGAACTCCCGCGACGAGATGAAGTAGACGCCAAAGAACTTGTCCTGGGCATCGGCACAAACCACACGGCTCAGGCGAGGGCTCGCTGTGAACACGCCACGTCGCAAGGATGTTACTCTAAGGGAGCACGGCCAAGATGTTGATTAACTTATAGTTACATTTTCGATCTCGCGTGACCAATAAGATACGTAAGTATTTTGCCTGTGGTTTAGCCAACAATGCTGGATGCAATATTTTGGTAAATGCGTGTGTTTGTTGCGTCGCAGCAATCCTGTAAAGAGCTTGCAAGCTCACTGGGTATTTTCTGCTGTAATAATAAACATCTATCTAGCTATATAATATTAGTGAGAGATGTGCGATGTCATGGACACCAAATTGAGTCACATTACCATCGTCGACCCCAAAACTGTGGCAAGCGCGCTTATGTAACAATGGATGGCACAGGTTTGAAAGAGGGATAATAGAGGAAATCAGAAGCCGGTGAAGAGAGAAAGGTAGCTGTTTGCTACTACAGCAAAAAATACCCAGTGAGCTTGCAAGCTCTTTGCAGGATTCCTGCGACACATCAAAACATGCGAATTGACAAAAATATATAAAGTATAAAGAGCACAAGGAAACACAACTAACCCGTAAACATTTGCACACAGCATCGCGCAAGACATAAGTGACCAAGGCACTAAGGCATCCGCGCCGGCATTCCGGCGAGACCGGGGGCCTGTCGGCATGCCGCTCGCGATCGCACAAAGCGGCCGCAGCGCGCACGACTCGTGGCCACGCAGTGCGTCACGGGTATCAGCCGTCAGTGCGCGCGTCACGCGTATCAGCCGTCAGTGGCTGCGATCGCGAGGCGCCCGGCGACGATAGTGGCACACAGACGGTTGGCAGAGAGGGCACAGGCTGGCACGGTGCCGCCCCGACCCCAAATAGCACAAGTCCAATCAGTGGTGGCTCAACTTCAGAGGCTGGTGGGGCAGGGACCCAAAGTAACAAGTGGCGAAAAAACAAAATACATGGCTGCACATTATAAATATTTTAACCTGCATAGGCCCCCTAGCTCCCCACTTCTTCCCAAATTCCCATGCCCCCTCCTTCCCCCACCTCCATGGGCTTCCATGCCCGACCAATATATGTAGCAACTGATATTATTCATCAAATACCCAGCTGTCATGCTATGGATAGACAGAGAGTAATTTTGCTCTATTATTAACACTTTTGGGGGTCAAGGTAGAAGCGTTCACGGCGCGATCCCTGTCACGTAGTACTTGGTATTGCCTGCGAATTCTACCAAACACTTCGAGGCCGAGCTGAAAGACAACGATGTCCAGAGGCTGACCATCGTGCTTCGAAGAATCGCAAAGAAGAAGATTAACACTTTTGAACAAACATGGGGAAGATTATAATACAATATATAAATAAACAAGCTTCATTCATATGTCAAAAACTGAATTTCTAGGCTCTCATTCAGGAGGACTCTGAACTTGGCTGGGAGAGAGGGAGATTGCGGACACGGCTATCCCGAATAAAACAGCTCTGAAGAGTAACCATCAATCAACAAATTGTAATAAACATTCCTAAGTGTACATTTTGTGGTCAATTATTTACATGTAAAAATTATATCTTT
Organism: Geotria australis; assembly: GCA_036362915.1. NCBI lineage: Eukaryota > Metazoa > Chordata > Hyperoartia > Petromyzontiformes > Geotriidae > Geotria > Geotria australis. The sequence goes on along the minus strand of JAZEWU010000027.1, from coordinate 7,815,315 downwards.
GGTTTTATTATGCGAGGGGGCAGCTCAAGCTGTAGAGACAGCGGCTCCCAATCAGAACTGTGTGGGTTCAAACAATGGTTGGGAGTTCATTCAGCTCATCATCCATTTGAGAAATTTAAGCTGAGTACTGCAACACTGTGTCGAGAGGTCAACAGTGATTGTCTATTTATGGCCTCATCTCTACCATAGGAATGTGGGGCTTCTAACACGAAATCAGGGTGGTAAAGAGGAGATGAGCGCGAATGTCCTAATGCCCCTGTGGGCTGGAGATCTCTTTGATCGTGCGTAGGGGTCCGCAGACACCAGTCGCGACTCAGTTCCCATCAGCCAATATAACGAGACTGCACAAGGCTTTGCAATTACATCCTAGGATGGCTTTCATCCATACTTTTGTTTTATACTTTAATTCATCCTCATTATAAACTTAAGAAATGAATGATCCAGATAAATACTTGCTTAAAAAAAACCCCAAGAATTTATAAAGGAAAGAAAACTGTCCAAATTTGGGTACATTTGGTAGAGACACGATTTCTATTAATACATTATCCGGTAATGTTGTTAGATCCTATCATCAGAAACCAAAAGTGGTGAATGCTACATCCCCTGTAAAAGGAAATGGACTCATTCCACACAGCTGAATATACACTGCGTCTGCATTGGGAACTCCATCCCGGCATAATTGTGCTCATTGTACTGGCTACATCCACTGTAAGGCGATATTCATTAGACTCGAGTAACACCTGAGAGCGTTGCAAAAAAATTGTGACAACGAAATTGTCCCGTTTATACTAAACGGTGTATTATGCAAGCCAAAACACTAGGCTTGGTTGATTCAACATTGATATAATGCAGATATGTGAGGTTTGCTGCTGACAATATCACACCATTGTAAATGCGAACCAATGATAAACAACAGCCGATCAAAGCATATTAAGCCAATCGCAGAGCTGCTTGGGAAAACCACGAGGTTGGTCCACGAGCAACGACGTCAGGAAAATGAACACCTACATTTTGGTTTTAATTTCTGGCTGGCTCAACCAGAGATAACCAAACATATTTAAATTCAACATAGTTAAGACCACATGCATAATTGTCAACACAAATATAGTTCCTATTAAGCTGGGGCTGTCCAACTACAGCCCACCAGCCAAATCGCATTCCGGCCGCCCGGTCAGCCCAGGCACGCGTGCCACGCGACACCGGGGGTCAAACTTGCGCCACGTTCCGGCGGCACCGGTGGAGGTTTGCCCCGGGGGAGCAGCCGGAGCCAGCTCATAGAGGGCGCTCACCTGCGGGTGCAGCTTCTTGTCCTTGTTGCTCAGGTGGTGGACGATGCCCCATATGCAGAGCGGCCCGGCGAAGCCCAGCAGGTCGGACAGGTATCGGTAGGTGCTGCTCAGCAGGATGGGCCGCCCGAACGCGCGGTAGAGGGAGCGCCAGATGGACGGCGGCTGCTCCTCGCCGGCGGAGAGCTGCGGGACGCGGCACAGCGCTCGCTAGCCGGGCGGCGCCACGAGCGCGGAACGAGCGCGGGGCGAACCCTCCCGGCCTCGCCGCGGTTTCCTCGCGCCGCCGAGTCATTCTCTCTCTCTTCGACATCGAACGAATACGCGAGATGGCGCGTTATAAACTGTGATTATTATTAGAGTTACGCGGGTGCGACCGGATCCGACGGGGGGTACCTTCTGCTCCTCGTAGGCGTTGCGGAAGCGGATGTAGTTGGTGAGCGCCCGCATGGCGATGGGCAGCTTGCCGATGCTCTTGAGGTCGATGGGGCGGCGGTGGGCGCTGGTGATGAACGCGTTCATCCACCAGTAGGTGGCCTTGGACAGGAGGTTGACGAACGGCTGCAGGAAGCGCACGCCCAGGTCCTGCAGGTCCTCGGGCGGCTTCACCTTCTTGGGGTTGCGGAAGCCGACGTATTTCTGCGACCGAGCGGTGCGGAGGAACAAATGCGGCCGAGCGTGGGCATTAGGGTTGGCGTCCGCGCACGTGCCCACAGCCAGCCGCCTGTCGACAACAACCGCCGTTCGCCACTAAGCGGCGGTGACGTCACCACGGCGCCTTGCCAGGCACCTGTGAACGGACACGTGGCCGCTAACATTAGCGGCCGTAAAATTCTGTTCCAATAAACCCCACCATTGGGGGGGGGGCACGCAGCCAACCTGAATCAACTTGGACAGCGGCCATTTAAAACTGACAAAAACGGGGACCGTCAAAAGAACTGGGAAGACTTGCAGTTTTCGCAGGACAGCTCCCGCTACGATGGGACAATCCTGGGAACACCAGGAGCGGTGGCCACGCGCGCCCGCGGTGCCCGCGCGGTGCCGGCACCGCGGCGACACGAGGCGCCACCCACCCGCATGCGGATGACGTTGAGCTCGACGGACAGCAGCATGCCGTAGATGAGCACCAGCAGCCCCGTGATGCAGAAGCGCAGCTGGTTGAAGCCGACGCCGTGCTCGCAGAACTTCACCAGCTTGATGGTCTTCATGGTGAACGCCAGCAGCCAGTACGCCAGCAGGGCTGCGCGGCACAACGCAAACACACGGGGTCGCCGCGGAGCGTCGTCAGACTTGTGGAGCGAGGACTGTTTGCGAGCACGCTGCCCGCCACGAGGGGGTGAGTGGGCGGCACCACGCCCAGCCGCCTTTGTCTCCCTTGTGGAAATGTCAACACATTGCACAAAGAGACTCATTTAAGGCCGAATAGACCTAAGGGAGGCCCAGGACTGGTTCTGATAATCGTCACCGGTGTTGGCCGTGAGCAGTAACCGAACACAGGTCTCTGCGCAGTGTGCTAACCGCTGCACCTCCACTCCCCACACGGGGAGCACACACACACGAGCTGCTCCCACCACAAATGGATGAACATGCTTTATGCCATTAAAAAACAAAATACAATGATGGTACGCAATAATAACACAACAACGTTTTCAACGGTACTGTAGATAACAATACTATTGTGTGTATTTGCTGTGCAATATAAATTACAACTTCCATATTTCCCAAAAAAGACTGAACCTTCACCATTAAACAATAGCTGATTTTTCGTTCGTCACTCTCCGACATCCCACAGCCTTCCTTAATCTACTGCCTACATCCCATCTCCAGCATCTGAGCTTGTGCAATCCAACATGGCAGGAAATACACTTAAGGAAATGGTGATTGCGTGGTGATGGATGAGTAGTCTGTAGCGGTGTGGCTTTAGCAAAACAAGTTTACAGGATGTGAGGCGAAACAGTGCAGTTCGCTTCAACGTCTGGGAGATATTAGTGCAACGAGAAGTAGTTTTCCATGTAAAAACAACCACTCACAGTGGCTGTTTGAGATTATAAAGGCTTGTTATTCTAGATCTATATCGCACGGTGAATCACAGTGAAAGTCACTGAAAACAACCAGGCGTGCTGGGTTTTGGGTTTTCACAGGTCGTTTGCTTCTACGTAAAAACTCGTTCATTTCCCGAAAACCTCTTACTACACAGAGGACTGCAGAGCTCTGGCAAATGCAGGTGGCACCAGCCAAACATCTTGGCTGCTGATTTATTTTGTGTTTGTGGTTCCTCAGTTATTCTGAACTCAGACCATTATCCTTCTGAGGTCGATAAAATTAATACCACGTTGTGACGAAGTCATCAGTGGTTGTCCTTTGGAGGGATTTTCCTCCACCGCCAAAGAAATGAGGACTTTCCACCACTGGCTCAAGGCTGTCAGTTGGAGACAAGGAATCCCTCATTGCTCATTCGAGCAAGAAATCAACGTGTGACGTAATGAAAAATCACACAAGGCTACATCTGTATTCGTATTAAACGCTGCAGATGACGTTGGTTCTCCCGGTATTTACAGTGATCAACGTTTTCTCAAGGGTACTGCAGCCGAGATACGCGATCAGGCATTTTAACTTGGTCACAGTGTCACGTTATCTCCATGGGAAAGATGAGGCGGCATTTAAACCCTCCTGCCGGTGACGATGTTAAGCAGAGGGTGGCTCAGTTTGGGGCGGATGTTAAAGACTTAGAACACGAATGCAATACATGAAGCGATGGAATGTAATGCCGTAAAATGTTCAGTTCCTGTGATAACTGGGGGTTCCACCACACAGGAGCTTCCCTGCACCCCCTCCTCCACGTGTCTCCTCGTGGGAGCAAGTGCAAAGAATGCGTTATCTGATATTTAAGCAAGGACAATTTTACTCGGCACAATTAAATGATCTAATGGTTTAATGCTGCGATTATAAAATGTTACCAAGGATGAGAGGTCTGTAAAAAATTGTATCTAAATGGAAACATTTTGTCGTTGTATGATCAGTTTAATGAATGTTAGGGTAATACTTTGATCTGAAAATGTTCGTGGACTTAAATTCACAAGAGATCTCTCAGTGTGAGTGACAAGGTGGCCAGGAAGGGAGGGCCCACTTCCCGTGTTGAGGGATTTATCCCAAGATGACACATTAACGAAAGTAGGATAACTGTGCGAATCAGGTCCAATTTAAGTAACTTTCTTGACTTATCAACAACAATCTATGGGGGTCAAGGTAGAAGCGTTCACGTCGCGATCCCTGTCAGGTAATACTTGGTATAGCCTGCGAATTCTACCAAACACTTCGAGGCCGAGCTGAAAGACAACGATGTCCAGAGGCTGACCTTCGTGCTTCGAAGAATCGCAAAGAAGAAGAACAACAATATATAAAATGGAGCAAGTGTTTGTCTGCATGTTCGAGGCTTCTGACGAAGGAGGCACCTCACGAAGGAGAGAGAAGGAACAATCCTGAAAGAACGGCTATAGGGAGCAATTCTCAATATGAAGCCATCAAAACCTGCACCATTACAAGTGATTAATCGCTTGCTTTCTCATTCGTGTTGTAAACCCACCGAGCAGCAGCTTGGGGAAGTTGGACGTTTCGATGTTGTGGTAGTAGACGATGGAGGTGGTGGCAGCGATGAAGGCCATGATGGCCGGCATGTAGAGGTGCAGGTGGCGCGACTCCATGAACCTGGTCGTCACACCGACCGGAACACACGGCACATCTGCGGTATTACTGCTCGTACAAAGGAGAATATTCACATCTTCGTCATATTGTCTCTGTGGTAGCATGGTGGTTGAGTAATGCTCTGTGAAGCTGCAATCTGAGTTGAATTCCTGGCCATGGCTAGCATCAGTTTGGAAAAACTGTAATCAGGCCCAACAGGGGACAATATATATTTATTGTGGCCCAGTTACTGGCACCCACGACAGCGTGGCTGTCTTGACATTGGTGTTGCACGTGATGCCATAAGGCATAAGCGGTGTGCGCGCTGACGTTCGGGAAAAATATTAAGTCTTTTCCCCAGCCTGTGTCGTAAGTTGGGGCTGGCAAGTCTCACACACCGTACGTGTGACATGGTGGCCCATAAAGACAATGATCCCCTGAATAGCCTTCACAGACTGTTGGGGCAAGTACTATTAGCAAGCACCTATGAAGGTTGGCATGGCACAAGAGGGAGTCGGTGACCAGCACCACGCCTGGCCGCCTTTGTTTCCCTAGTGGCAATGTTTATATATCGCACCATGTATTCATTTGGTGCTGAGTTGACCTAGGGGAGGCCCCGGGCCGGTTCAAATAATGACCACTGTTGTTGGTCGTGAGTGGGAATCACTCACAAAACGATATTAGTTATTAAATGACAACAAGATCACACCAGCGGTTTCAATAAGCGACCTCAGCGATAATTTACAGAGCAGAAACCACCTCAAATCTCCACTTAAAGGCGCAGGACGACGCGAATTACAGTCAACAGTGTACAATGCAGAAGTAAGGAACGTCAATACGGCACGGGAGCAACATCGACCGTTTCTCAAATAAACCCGCGCGCGTGGTGACGGCTCATTGTGAGGGCCCCGTCTCCACGGACCCCGGCCCTAGCCGACAAACACGTTCATAATTGGGCTCGCGGAAACGTTCGACAATGGCGTTACCCGGTGGGCCGAGCGCTCCCGCAATCAGGCGCGCGCCGTGACGTGCTCGCGCGAAATTATGAAAAGCGCTCGGAGAGCCACCGCGAAGGAGGAAGCCGCGCGCTTCCGTGAGCGCCACCGCGTCACCGCGAAACGCGTAACAGCCCTTGGCAAGAGGATTCAACGGAAAAACACACATTCCGGATACGGCAGGTGGAATGGAAACGAACACACGCAGCCTGCTATATTTAAACGAGAGCGGCTACCGTTTACAAATACACATCTGTGCTAATCTAAACTTATATATTTTTTACGGTTTACATATTAGTGCAAGAGTCACCCGACATCTATTTTATGTATCCGTAGCTTAATTTGTATGTGTACTAGGATCGACCTGAAAATGGGAAGAGAAACGGGAAGAGAAATGGGTAGAGAAACCTGAAAGAGAATCCGTATCAAATCCTCCAGTGACATCTACGCGTGTCCACATTAGAAGAATCACTTGTGAGGAGAGAAGCATTCCGGTGACACTCGATAACGTCTGCGCAGTAAACACTGAACGATGGGCCAACTTTGGACCAACATTGGTCCAAAAATGACAACTACATGGCAACATTGAACGTTTATTGGGCAGTTCCAGGTTGGGATTAAACCTTAGCGATATTCAAGGACCGAGTGCCCTACACCTGAAGATCACCTAAAGAAATACCAGTTTAATTCAGGCACAGATTGCTTTATTACAGGGGTCAGCAACATACAGCACACGTGCCATGAGGAGCACGCGAGATGATTGTGAGCAGCACGCGCAATTAAAGCCTAATTTAAAAACGGAGGGGAAACTAAACGATGAAAACTATGTTTGACTGCTCTGTCAATCTCTAAATTACACTATCAAATTAAAGTACTTTGACGTAGAAAGAAAACTATTAAATTGGTTTATTTATTCGATTACATTTAGCGGGGCCAGCCTATCAGTGGCACGCAGATCCGAAAAAAAGAGTGAAGAAGTTAATTCTTGGCACGCCACTTGTGAAAGGTTTCTGTCCCCTGCTTTATAATATCGTGCGTCCGACTTTTCAATAATCCGCAATAAGCGGTGGCGGCAGCGTACGCCTCTTGCCGGAATCCCCATCGCTGGTGACAATATATTTTAAGCCCATTTAGGGACTCTCCATATACTCGTAATGAGTTGTGTACAGACAGCACAGTAAAACCAGCAAAGCCAGGCTTTAGGAGTTTATGGTAAGGATATGCACTCTTGCACTGTACACGAAATAAGCATCCGCCAACTACAATCGGTCACGCGAATAATTGTTACATTTAGACGATAAAGACGAGAGCTAACGTAAAACGCTCGACACCAGTGCGTGTACGAGCGGCACACCAGCACAAACCTCCCGCGCTGAACCGTACGAAGCTGAGGGTTCCGCTGTGATATCTGGAACTCACACGGCCAACATCAGGCAACCCCGTTGCAAGGGTACAACATCCCAAGCCGGCCTATGTGGCTGCCTTGTTCACGCAGTCTATTGTGCCGGATACTACTAAGCAACCCTATCCGTATTCCACTAAATGTTACATGTAAAGTGAATTGTACTAACAGACGGATCAGCTTAAATAAACAAGCTTTGCTTAAAAGGGAGCTGACAAAAAGCACTGTATACAGACCGCAAATGCACTCTTGAAAGAAAACACACAGGCCACGGCTGGTGAGGCTGAGCCTGCCGCGTCCAGCCAAGCCACTTCACTCAGCAACACATAAGAGTCTGGATTTACAATCACTTTTCCCCAAAACCAACTGCGAGTAGTCCTCCCAAGGGCTTGCGGCGACGAGAGGCCACCCGGCACGGTGCACACCAGCTGTGGATTACACGGCTCCAATCACCAGCATCAGTGGGGAATTTCAATAACTAAATCGACAAGCTAACAATGTGTCTCCTCCGTGCATCTGTCTTTCCTTATTAAACAATCATTGCAATAATGTAGGTTGACACGGCTCAATGTATGAGAATTGCTCTCAACGCCTGAAGACGCATTCATCGTGGGAGGCGAAACGTCGCGAAGGAGAGAGGGGTAACGCTCAACACGGCTATCCCGAAAGAACAGCTATGCAGAGCGATTCTCATACATTGAGCCGTGCAAACCTACATCAGATATAGGTTTGCACGCAGGGCTCGGGGCTGGGTGGGGGAGCTGCAACCCTGGGACTATGCGTCTTGGCAGAGTTAACGGTCTCATTTGGCATTTGCCCAAACGCTTCTGACATCTGGCTTTATTGAGAATCGCCCTCTATGGCTGTTCTTTCGAGACAGCCGTGTCAACCGTTTCTGCTCTCGCCTTCACGAAGGACTCTCACAACTCACTTGCGCTGTCCATCGTGAAAGAGAGCCGGAACGCTCGACACGGCTATCCCATTAATAAATACTGTACCACCAACACCTTCACATCTCTTCTTTCCTCATGCCAGATCTTGTAACAGCTGCATACTCAACAACTCCCAAGATCATCTCTTGCAATCTTCTCTCCGTGTGTCTTTGTGTCCTCTCCTTGCTCACTGCCCTCCCACTTGCTGGTGGTAACAGATTATTTTGTTTTTGATATATCGAGCACCCTCCTTTATACCGAGGCGTATACACACGATAATCGACTTGCATCGTGTCTCATCTCAAAAATGTGGGGTGGCGCCAGGCACCTGGCTTGCGATCAGGTGTTAGTCTTGTCAAGAGGGGCAATGATGACTACGCGTAATCCCAATTGAGTAATTTGTTCGCTTCATTCGGGGCTTGAGGTCAATACGTGCTGCACGAGATCCGGGCAAAAGGGACATTTGAGGAGGAAATCGTTCTATTCCGATTGACATTTACTCTTGCAGAACACAAAGACAATCTTCACATCCTGAGCAAGATACACGATCCTTTGACCTGCAGTCATATGACACCCCAGGGCATCAATAATGAAACAATCCGCCAAAGTGCAGTATCTGCTGCCAAAGGCAACTTGCCAAATGTTATGAGCAGCGGTGCGGAGCTTCCCGCGTGCGACACTCTCTGGACGGTAACCCGGCTCGTCCCCGGTCGCGGCAGACACGTGTGATGGAGCCTCCGCGGTCAGGCCCTGCTCTCGGACGTGGCTATAGAACAAGCTATTACAAATAATGCGTGCCTCGAGTTTGCTGGCTGTCTGCTGGCTGTCTGCTGGCTGGGCTCCTCTCCACCCCAACATTACATTGCACACAAATGGGTGTGCGATGTAATGTAAGCAATATGAAAACGACACATAAACCTTATTAAGCTCACATAAAAAAGGATTATTTAAAATTGAAATAAAAGCGCAAAAGAAAAAAATGTTAGGGTTCAATTAAATGGGGGTCACAAGACATGACACTAGGCAGCCCATGACACCTGGGTCTGTCCCGTGACCTCCTGTCGGCGGGCCTTCGACACTTCACGTGGCCTCAAGGTGCATGTGGCCGTGCATATGGCCTGGCACAGGCACCGTGGTGACGTCACCACCACTTAGTGGCGAATGGCGGTTGTTGTTGGGGGAGCACCCATGACACGTGGACACACGTGCGCTGCGTGTTGGATGGGTGTGCGCCCGTTGCCCGAGGCGGCGCCGGCCCGCCACTCACCCGTCCGACACGACGCCCTCGGCGATCTCACACACGTGCACGAACAGAAGCACGAAGGTGAAGATCCAGCGCAGGTTGTGTCCGGGGAAGTGCAGCCACGTGTTGTGGTGGATCTGCACCTTGGAGCTCTGGCTGCCCCATCCTGCACACGCACACCGGAGCCTGAGTCGCTGTCGCAGCGTACTGCGGTACGTAATCATAATCATAATAAGTTAGTAATTTTGAATTTATAACGCGCGCGTGGTCATTCAATGTCGAAGGTATTCATTCGACGAGAGAACGACTCGGAGGCGCGGGGAAAGCGCAGAGACGCGGAGGATGCAGCCTACGCGCTTTGCCGGCGCCAGCATATTGCCACACACTGCGTCCTATACATTATGATGTTATCAGCCAATTAATTAATGAGCGTTTTTTTAAGTTGTGGGAGCTAACCGGACAGCGCGCAGGAAACCCACGCAGAACAGGGGTAGAACACACAAACGCCACACAGAAAGGCACCCAAGGTGGGAATCGAACCGCCTTGGGCAAGACCATTCTATCTGTGAGGCACAGATGTCACCACTGTGCCACCCAACTGCTGAATGATATCGATAGATAGTTACCCAGTAAGCATGGAAGCTCTTTACGGGATTCTTGCAACACAACAAACACGCAAATTGACAAAAATACATACAATCTAAAAATCACACCTTAACACAACTATGCGGGCCTCCACACATGATGATTTTGCTTCTTTCCTATTTTATTTACGGTAATTTGTAATTGACTTTCCCGTTGCGCATTTGGCTTTGTACCGTTGCATTTTACCTTTAAATTCTTGTCGTCTCAATGGAAACTTAGCTTATTTAAATTACCGTACTGTAACGCGTTCCGTCAGTGTAACAAGTTGTGTGTGTTATTATGGTAATGTGGACCCAAGCAAGCAGAAACGTGTTTCATTATATTTTTAGTGTGAGGTGAAGATTGAGGTCGCTCGAACTGCGTGATTGAGCAAGTGAGGTGCAGCAGACTTTTCACGCGGTTTAATCATCGAAATGTTCTCCCAAAAATACGAGCTGCTCGGAATAACTACTGAACAAACTTCACTTCTATTGTCATTTAATAACGACTGAAAGGTTAAACCACAACTTTAATTGGTACCGTCACTGCACTGAAAAATTTCCTTGATATGTTTGCCAACCTCACTAAAAGAGCAACTGTAATCCAAACATGAACTAATACCATCGTGCAAAATAACACATGCGTCACTGACCTTCAAAGCAGAATGAGACAAAATAACGTAAAACAAATGTGTGACAACTGCACTCAAGAGCTGCTCTTCCGAGCGTTCCTCCTCTTCCCCTCGCGACGCTTCACCTCCCACATTTGAGGTGAAACGTTGCAGTAAATATATCATGGAGACAAGGAACGCTTGACATGGCTATCCCGAAAAAACAGCTCTTGAGAGCAATATCTCACGTAATCGAGCAGTGCAAACCTACAGCATAAAAAAATGTGACTGAAAAGACCATAACAGGTTTCAGCACACAGTGACATCAAGAGTCACCTCCACCCACAAGCAGCACAGACAGGAGGCGACGCGATCGTGCACCTACGCGGAGGACAGCAGAGCGCCCGCACGGGGACTCTGACGAAGCGGAGCGCAAACGGGAGCGCGCGCACGGAGGACGCCCGCGGAGCGGAGAGCAGCGGCAGAGAGCCGGCGGCGGGACGCACCGATGAAGAGGATGGGGAAGGTGATGAAGAGGAGGAAGACGTGCGGCACGAGGTTGAGCGCGTCCACGAAGCAGCCGTTGCCGAGCACGCCGCGCTCCACGCTGTACGCCGACACGTTGGAGCTGTCGCTGCCGCAGAACGCCAGCGCCATGGCCGGGTCGCCGCGGCCCTGCCGCGTCCCACACGCGCGCGGACAGACGACGCGCAGCCGCGATCCCGGTGACCGGTCGGCGGGAGAGTGTGGGGAAGAGTGTGGGGAGAGTGCGGAGAAAGCGCGGAGGGAGGGGGGGTGGTGGCGGAAGAGAGCGTGTAAGGAGGTGGAGGGAGCGCCGTGGGAAGAGGGAGGGGAGAGGAGACGGGAGGGCAGGGAGAGGTGAGGACGGGGAGAGGGGTGGACGAGGTGGGAGAGAGAAGCCGTGGGTGGCTCGGTGCCCGCCGCCTGCTGCGTGAGAACACATCGCCGGGACACCTGCTCGCGCCGCTGCTGCGTCGCTGAGCACACGCGCAGGCACGACGCACGCAGCATAAACAACAGCAGCCAGCAGCCATGGCTTGCGATGAATTCTGGATCTGTAAATCACCTAGATGCAAATGTGACTCAAGATGCTGCCGTTCACCCAAGGAGTGTTGAAGGGATGCTTGTAAAGGAGTTGCGACAGCGATGGGAGGAACGTGTGTGCATACGATATTAATGTAGCGCATTACGCGCCGCACAGCAATTCACCACCGATTGAACGTTGTTGCTTTCAAGCTGAATGAAGGCAAAACAAGCCACACGCGACTGATTTTGAGAAGGCTTGTGAAGAATAGTTACGCTTCAAATTGAGACACGTCCACTGGGGTGAGGGGCCTGGACGCCACTTGCTCCTGTGAGGAGCTCGGAGCAACCCCAGCTGACACTCACGACCTCATGACCTCGGATCTCAAGGTGCCGTCAGTTCACTCTCTGAGGACAGGATCCCACTACACGTAATTTCAGGCGACACGAGCTATTGCATACAATTACAACACAAGGCACATTTGTTAGCATGGAACATGGTCCCAGAGGATTACCATACTACGGGCATGGTCCCACACAATCAACACAACGGACACAATCCCACATATGTACAAGTGGCATAAGAGCAGCACAGGTGCAAGTGGTAGCAAGACCATCATCAGCAATGATCTATCTACAGCTGGATAAATGTATCCCCAAGTCAATGCCAATTCTTGTGGTCTCACCAATAAAAAAAATGAACGTGTCAAAGCATCTTCCACGCAAGTGTCACAAGGCGCTGTACATATTATTTTATGTCGGCCGTTCCCTCGCTTGACTGCTACTCCGTAATCAGTCTCGAACAATAGCCATCGATCTTTCTACAAACGCGCCCTGCCAAAAGCCACAATCTGCATTAAGTCAATAAGATGCATATGCAATGCTCTGTGAACCACGTGTTTCTCCTGCTGTCTCTTAATGTACTTCCGGGCATGCCCCTCTCGGCGATTCTTGGCACACCACGTCTGCCTGTGTAACAAACCCTTTGTCAACGTCAATGTTTCTGCTACATGGCACAGCAGATTTATTACCAGCCAAGCGGCAAGGTCACTTGCTCAAATGTGGTCCGATACACAGAAGCATAAATACAACGGGCGTCTCAATGAGATTGGGCGGGCTCCCACACCACACACAGGAAGCACAGGTCTCGCGTAGACCATGCTGCATGGAGGAGGCTCATTGCACGAAACGTTACTCCCAGGTATACGCCCTGCCACAGCACAGTGATAAGTAACAAGGTGGGTACATTTCAGCTGTTCCTGCACAGCTGTGGTGGGTCACGTGGTCTCACGCAATTACACCACCAGCAATAATTACCTCCCCTACCCAGGAGACACATTTTATCCGGAGCTGCCCAGGGCTGAGCTCCGGGGAAAATATAACATTGCTACGGGTTACACGAGAAATGAAGCGCCCCTGACAATTACCGGGGGATCTGATCACGAACACGCAGGGGTCTCCTGTGGAGGCGAGAGGGTTATCCTCACGGGATGAGCGCCACTCTGTGCTGATGATGATTTCGCTACAAACATGGACACAGTGGCGGCCGGGCGCGCTCCGGGGAAGGAGGGCGCGTCGCCGGTCGAGCTGCCGGTGTGATGGCGATGGTGGTGGTGGTGGGGATGATGATGACTGTGATGGTGATGTTGGTGAAATCATCAACCCCACCCGCCCACCCACCCGCCCGACACCGTCACCTACCAGCTTCACCCTGTTCATCGTGTTCATCGTTTCCGAACAAAACGACGGCGCTTCGCATCCCTGGCGAGAGGGAGCGGGAGCGGGGGAGGGAGAGTTGGATGGCGAGAGGGGAGGCGGGTGGAGGGAGAGGCGGGGAGATGGAGAGATGCGAAGGGAGCGGGGGAGGGAGGGAACGTGGGTGACCTTCGGGCGGCTGTGACGCGGTGACACTAGCAGTCGGGGGGGAGGAGGCCGCGGGGGATGCAGGAGCCGCGGACATGTAGGGGACAAGGCACGGGAGGGAGACGACGTAAAGCCACGTGGAAGATGCTGAGTGGAGAGGTGCTCAGGAGAGACAGGAGGAGGGTGGCTCAACGGCGTCACACTGCTGATGAGAATCAGAGAATGTGAAGCCACCGCACCACAAGACCACGCACGTGAAGGAGAACGGATTAACGCTCGACACGGCTATCCTGCTCTTAAAAAACATACACCATTACAGATTTATTTCTGGGGGTTTTAAGGGAAAAAAAAATATCCCAAGATAGATGCGTCGTGACAAAATAATTCCCAAGACAGTATTACAGACTTTTCTACACAGTCCAGCACATGGGCCCCTTCAACCCATGGGCGCCCGTGCAGTTGCACCGCCTGCTTACTCGATAGATATGCCACTGAGTGGGTGAATGATGAGTAGTTGTAATCGGTTGGGTTCGTATATGCTTGTGTGCTAATAGTTAATTGGGATGGTGCCAATTAGGATTTGCAGTTTCCCGGGTGTGTGGAGTTTGCATGTTCTCCCCGTGTCCGCGTGGGTTTTCGCCTGGCACTCCAGTTTCCTCCCACAGTCCAAAGACAATGCTGCTGTATGGGTTAATTGGCCTGCGGACAAAATTGCCCCCGGTGCCCTGTGATGGACTGGCGTCCCACCATCGGTATAGCCCCGCCTTGCGCCCTGTGTCTGCCGGGATAGGCTCCGGCTCACTGCAACCCTGTACAGGATTAAGCGGTTTCGGACAATGATGATGATGATGAGTGGCGTGGCGTGCGAGAGAGGGATCTGGGATGGAGGGGGGGCGGCTGGGTGACCTCTGGAGGCAGCCAAACTTGTGCTGACAAACAGCGCGGGTGGAAATGCGCAAGCATCCTCCGCGTGCACGTCCACGGCTTCCTGCCATTCACACGGATCACGCCTCGGCAGCCACACACGTCACCACCTCCTCACCTCTCACCGCTCCCTTTTCGTCTTCCTCACCTCTCACCACACCCTCTCATCACCTGTCATCTCTGCATAACCTCCGTTATATGAACACATACCAGCAACGTCACTGCATACGCGCATACGCCATGTAATATGTGTTTATATAACTGCTCTGGTGCCAGTCTCGATACACAGGGTGACCCGCGATCTAAAGGCTGATAGTTCAAAGTTCAAATCCTGCGTAGGGGCCGACTCAGCCTATTGTTCCTCCTGGGTCGGTGAAATGAGTCAAGCTTTGTGGGAAGTCTGAGTGGGTTATTTACATCTATTTCAATATATGGTCTCTTGTCATGAGAATGGGAAATGTCTACCACTGCACTAGAACCAACAATGAAAATAACCGCACAGTGTGATCGTTTAAGCAATGAGAGCAAAGAGTACATTATAGAGCTCCCACTTATTTCTACAAACGGTCTATGGTCCATGGTCCTATCCATGGGGTATGCATATTATAATCAGTCACTTTGCTCGCGCATCTATTCACTATCCCTTAGAATGGGTTATGTCGAAACTATGAATGCAAAGTAAATTAACATCCCGTACACTGAGTGGGAGTTGAGTTTACCCATCGCAACTAAACATTAACCCATCATCCCTCCAGAGTCCATAAAATAAGTATTAAAATAACGACCGCTCTCCCTGTATCCCTCGCCACGTTTCTGCTGCCACGACCTGTGTGCCATATGTGACCTGGGTCACCAAAATGCAATCAGTAGGTCATAATGGTCAAATCAAGTAGTGCCATAATATATCTCCTTTACTCTCTAACTTTTATTTTTTTCGTGGTGGTACAGTACATACCCATTCCTCAAGGTTCGTCCTCATAGTTCCCCATCATCTGGGGTTACGTCATCCTGTTGGAAACCAACTTCCATCGCGAATACTTTAAAAAAATGTTTTTGTTTTAATGAAAGCCAACTATGGATCCCTATCACTTGAAAACATT
>JAZEWU010000027.1:7783084-7793807 GCA_036362915.1 Geotria australis | reverse complement strand
ACAAATTAAAGCTAAATAAATACGATTAACACAGGGAGCTCCAGTCCACGCGCCTACACGCGTGGGCTGCAGCGGCAGCGGTATCCCGAAAGAGCAGCTCTTTAGAGCAATTCGCATACATCGAGCCGTTAAAACCAACATGATTTTGTTTTTGACCAGTTAATAATCATAGCTGAATAGTGTATTCATCAATAATGAAAAAAAACATACAATACAGAATTTGTGTATTTTCACAACGTCATGGGGGCTGTACACCTGCATGGCAATAACGTCATTCATATTTAATAACAATATACATTATTATTAAATATGAGGGACGACCATGTCCAGAGGCTGGCCATCGTGCTTCGAAGAATCGCAAAGAAGAAGACAATATACATTTCTCGAGTGCCTTTCATCCGAGGGTGATAATTAGTATGCGCTTAATTTGCTTCACAATTAGTATACACTCATCTATCGGGAAAGTTGGGCAGAGCCACTAATAATTACGATGAGGATGGGGTGCTGTGGTTTTGGTAAGCGTAAAGAAGGACACGACCCGTGGGTGTGTAAACCCCACTCCCAAAAGGGACGTTAACGCGGCGGCACATACTTACACGTGTACTCACGCAATGCAGTTCGAGGTTAGACTCTAAGTGATTGAGCAAGGGAAGGTTCAGACACGATTTTCACAACAAGTTGGCACAGTGACTACGGTGGCTGCTGACAGATTTAAACAGGCACTGTACTTCCCTCCATACCTTCACTGCATCCGCCTCACTGCACGCTGCTGCAAGTATGCGGTTTGGTGTTTCTGATGGAATTTAAGCAATAAGCTTGTTTTTATCTTGCCTACATACACCTTATCCAGCTCACATTTAATGTTTCCGCCGCGTGGCAGGAACTGCTGGTCAACACCGCACATTGCGTGGCGTAACTCTCGTGTTTACATAGTGGGGGAAGATTTTTCACGACGGGATTTTCACATTGAAATGTTCTCTGCCATCGCAGCTTGTAAGGACCTTAATCATTTATTCATAAAGAGAACAACATCCTTACTGCCCCGCCTGTTAGTCGAATATATATATTTAAGTGTTATCTCTAATGGTTACAATCAATTCCCCTGTCAAACTGGTTTTTCTTTGAGTGGCTATGCAGTCTGTTATTTGTTGTCGGTGTGAGTGACTCGCTGCTGTAGACCGAGGAGGGTGCTGCAATATCCTGGGACCGCACCTATAACAGTCGTGACTGTACTAGTCCGATTAATAGCTTGCAAGCTCACTGAGTATTTTTCTGCTGTAATAATAAACATGTATCTATCTACCCCATGGCGAGTGTGGGGTGAGCAGCGCCAGCACAGACGGCAGTGGAGGGAAAAGAGGCTTAGTGCGGTTCGTCACGAGCACGTTCGTCTGTGCACTCATCAAGGACCAGAATTTACTCAACACACATGCAGGCCTGCAAACGCTCACAAACGCATCTTCTTGCAATTAAACACAGATCCACGCAATGCACATACAGTATGACAACAGTCCCTGGATAGCCTCACACGCAGGTCAACCTCACTGCATACTCAATCACACACTACACGATATATATGCTGCTCTATGCACACCGCATTATACCACATTACAATATTTACAACACACTGCTGTACACTATGCTGTACATCACACTTCACTATACCCACACACTACTATAGTGTACAGTATTCTACAAGTTACGAGTGAACGACGTACGTTTAAAATAAGACACACCGCTGTATTTAGATGCAGCCGTATTTAGAGAGCAGAGTAAATGGTGTGGATGGGGGCCTGCAGTCGCCCATGTTTTAAGGCTTCAGACACACGTTTGATTTGTCATCCACGAAGTTTACATTACTGTCTTGCCAAAG
Organism: Geotria australis; assembly: GCA_036362915.1. Classification (NCBI taxonomy): domain Eukaryota; kingdom Metazoa; phylum Chordata; class Hyperoartia; order Petromyzontiformes; family Geotriidae; genus Geotria; species Geotria australis. The sequence goes on along the minus strand of JAZEWU010000027.1, from coordinate 7,791,934 downwards.
GCTGTCTAGGGCACACAACACCATCTGGATATGTTCCTTTGTGTTTGGAGCATCTATGTATTACAATGGGGCTTTGTACTGGAAATAGTTGTGTGGGATGAAATGTAATGTAATATTCGGGTGCACGTAACGTTTTAAACATTCATCAGTTTTGTAATTCTATTCAAGAGCGGATTGCTCATGCCTTAAGCGCTGTCTAACCGCAGCGTGGGCTGTACAGTCGGTACAGCTGTTATTGCACTCCTCCATGTGTGCATTTCGTTATTTTATACTCGATTAGTATGGTCCACCAAATCGTTACCAAGAGGAAACCTCTCGTACGGAGTATCACCCATGAGAATGGTGAGAGGCACCGTGGCATATGCGGGACAATATCCGAATGGTGTGGGATGGAGAAGGACAAGACTCCACGAGGGAAACTGAAAGAGGGCAGGAGGAGGAAGCGGGTCAGCTCGCTGGGAAAGACTTGACCATCAGCGACACTAAATATCGCAACAGTTTTAAAGTATATATACATTGTGTTTATATTCCGTTCGTTATTTTACCGTGTTGTGTTTTACTTTGTGGTTATATTTTGTACAGCACCTAGTTATTCACGAGATAAGCATTTTTGTATCTTATAAATTATTATTGCCCTAATGAGTAACACAACATGGAAACAAGAAATATTATTGTCATATTTTAGAGAAAGCCCTTTGTAGTGCCAGTGTGGTGTGGTATCACGAACACTACAAACTTTATTCTATTCTTGCGTCAAAATCTAAAGCCAATGTCCAGGCCTGTTAGCCAATCGTGGGCTTCAGGAGAGAGTTCGTGTAGCTGTTCCTTCATTGAACTAGAGTGGTTTACCCTACGGTCCATAGTTTGTGCTGCATGACCACAGTCGCACTGGGGCTTGTGTTTAACTCTGTTTATGAAGGTGATGTGCACAGTGGCCTGGTAATGTTCCGATGCGGTTGATGGTCATACAAGTGTTATTTGGGTCTCGAATGAGGTGCTTCTTCTGGACACCTCCGTTGGTACGCTGTGTTCATCCCTGTTCTTCCAAATCTGGGTGAGATTCTAGGATCGTGACATTAAGATGCCAGAGAGGGTATTGGGACGTAAGTTGGCGGCGAGGTACATTGTTGAGGAACACTATACATAATACCTATGTGTGTGTGCTATGTGGTTTTGACAGGACTGGCAGCATTTCTCGGCATTTACCTGGTCATTGGATATGGAGCTGCTTTGCTCTGCAATTTCATTGGCTTCCTCTACCCTGCATATTATTCGTGAGTACATTTCCTAACTCATCAAGTCACACTGTGATACAATGACAGAATGATTTTCAATTCGTAAACGTGCAATACATTAAAGGTTCCATTGCAAGTTGTATTTGTTGTTTATGATGGTTCCATATCACCCCTTTCGGCCACTAGGGATGCTATTTATCCCAGTGCTTAATGAAACTATTCTTGAATTAAATAGCTACAATAAATTGTGACAATCAAATCTTAGGGTTGGGGAGGTTGCATACTATCACTTCCTACCTTATTGATTATGCATACATGACACGAACTGTTGAATGTGTATAACCAGCATATGCTTTATTAGGTTAGGTTTGTGACAATGTGCATCAATAAAATGGAGAGCTAAGCTAATATTGTTTAGGCCAAATATATGGATTATGTTTATTGCATGGTTATGTAGCCAATCGAGCTTGCATAATGTATGATTGCATGGTATTTTTGGAATCGGTCACAAACTGCATAGGAAGGCTTACAATATTTTTGTTCATCGTGACATCTACCACCATCATCACGTGCTGTTTACGTCTCTTTAGTGCCCCCTTTGAGAAGCAGAGCCACATATCGCAAAGAATAATCTGGAACTTATGTCATTGGCAAATGACTATTATATCACATTGCCGAAATACCTCAATAGTTTATCTTACCACATTTATATCTTTTGTTGGCAAGCAGTATATTCAACCTGTCAGGGCACATCGTTTTTTACATTTATATAGACGTTTTTGTGGCTTATAGTCTCGTGCGGTCGAAGGAAGTGGACATTAAGTGAAATATGATACGTATTCACTTGAGATAACGAAACATGATTCTACGTTGTAGTACAGTGGCTTCTCAGAGGGCAGAGCCACTCATACACACGAGTGGCTGTACCACACAGTCTCTGATTTACCCTGTGGAGATCACACCATGTCAGACGCCACAGTGGAATCACCGACTTTAACGTCGTTTGGTGCTTGCCAAGCAGATGTGCATGCCACCGATTCTGTGGTGTGGAAATGCACCTGACTTTACTCATGAACAAAGTTTAATGGTTTTTGTGGAAAGTTAACACCATAAAACCTATTCACAATTGGAAAACTGCTGTGTCCTTAACTTGGGACCCTCAAGTCAGACATTTTCATAACAAAATATAGCAGTGGTTTGGAAAGCTTTATACGCATTAACTAATCGGTGGCACAGTGGCGTAGTGAGGAGCGCTGTCGCCTCATAGCAAGAAGGTCCAGACTTAAATTCCCAGCTTGAGTGCCTTTCTGTGTGGAGTTTGCATGTTCTCCCCGTGTCCGCGTGGATTTTCGTTGGGTACTGTGGTTTCCTCCCACAGTCCAATGTTATGCTCCTGCCTAGGTGAATTGGGCTGACTAATTTGCCCTTTTTACCCAGTGATAGACTGGCATTCCATCCTTGGTATTGGCCTGCCTTGCACCCTATACGTATCAGGAAAGGCTCTGCCTCACCGCCACCATCTACAGGATTAAGTGGGTATTGAAATTCATGATTGAATGAGCAATAACTAATGTTTGGCTGCATTGTTGTGTGGTCGTGATGCCAGTATCAAAGCCATTGAGAGTCCGAACAAGGATGACGACACACAGTGGCTCATCTACTGGGTGGTGTACGGCTTCTTCTGCGTGGCCGAGTTCTTCTCGGACCTGTTCCTCTACTGGGTTCCCTTCTACTACTTCATCAAGGTGTGTCCTGTGGCAGTGCAGACAGAACAGCATTTTATCCACTCATTCAAGGCTGTCATAAGGCTAATCTGCGATGGCCCTGTAGACATAACTATGTATTAGGGACTGCCCTAACTCGATCATGGTTTTATCAGAAAAGGCACAATTCTTACAAATGTTTCACCACCCGGTGGCTACAGTCAAATGTGATGAGGCAGTGACATTCTTGTAGTCCAGTGTTATCGCTGTGAAAAGTGGTCTGACTGGCTCGTCTCCTTGCTCTCAGTGCGTGTTCCTGGTGTGGTGCATGGCGCCTGTGAAGTTTAATGGGGCCCAGAAAATCTACACGCTGCTCATCCGCCCATGGTTTCTGAAGCATGAGGGCCAGCTGGACGACATAGCCAACAACCTGAGCAAGAAGGCCAAGGATGCGGCCGACGCCATCACCAAGGATGGTAACCTCTTCCCCTTACAGCGGGTGCACGTGGCGTGAGCAGCGAGGGCTTACGGGGATGCATCGCCAGACAGAAATTAACTTAAGCGCCCAGTGCTCTTGGCTGTACAAATTACCCTGACAGTTTTCACCACCTGGAATGGGTATAGTGTACAAGGTAGGTCTTCATTGTTTACATTCGACAAATCCAAATGCACATATGCATCCCAAAGGCCTTCTGATACCAGTTAACACAGTTTGTATTAGTGTTGTGAAAACGTAGATTGGTGGTGGTTGAGGACGGTGATTCGTGTGAGTGAATTCTTTGGCATTGAGGATTTCAAACGCCATTGTTCTTGGTGAACTTAACTCTGATAACCCACTGTGTGTTAACACCTCTGGTCAGGACCCATGGAACATTCTAGTAATGCCTCTGAGCTATCTTGTGGGAGTCAAACTATGATTAAAACTCAGTTCCGAGCAACCTGCACTTAAAATTCTGAGTGAACATTTTACAGACATTTCATGATCAAAATACTGAGAAAAAAATTGCTAAATTGTATGCATTTAAAACCTGTATCTTTACTGTGGACCTTTCTTAAGAAATGTAGTAAACATTGTCTGTAGGAAGTTCTTGCATTAGCTGAAGCCTATCTTTAAATGCCCTGCAGAGTGCACACTATACACTACATTTTATTACAAGACCACTTGCAGGCTGTTTAACTTTACTAACCACCTGGTGTAACCTTCCAATGATCTTCTCCGTGGCTTATCTTTGGGAGTTGCAAACCCATGATACACGCTAAAAAGTCACTCATGTGGATTTGATCAAAATGTTTTTTATGTCGCATTTGCACTGTGACACTAAATGTGCAAGTAATCTTTCCCAAGTGGGTCTGCTCTCAGAATGTTTTTCTGGGTTTATATACTTACAAGTCAAGCAGATGTTTGCAACCCCCGAGATAGTTCACGGCTCCTATTTTAACTTTCCATCGTTCTGTATGACACTTACACTACATTAATATCTTCTAAATCACAGTTGAGGATAGCATGTTTTTAAATCTTAAGTCGTTTTGTGTCATTACAGTCAATTGGTTGGATAGGCTAATACTGAAGTGGTGGTTTATTGAATAATTTGAAACGTAAAGAATTGGCTCAATTCAGAATGTATTTCAATTGGTTACTGTTTGTACTCCGTGTCATTGCCTTTGCTGGAACCATGCATCTGTTTTCAGTTAGTAACTATATGCTAAACAAACCAATGTTAATTGTGCAATATTGGCACAGCTGATGGGTACTGATAAAGATGCATTACAATTTTTCCATACAAAATGAGGGTAAAACAATAAAGTCCAATTAAAATATCAAGTACATTGTTTAGCTTTGATAGTACAGCATTTATTTAAGAGTAGTTTTCTTAAATCTATTTTTTTATCAATTTTGATATTGTACTTTTATATTTTCAACATCAGCCAATGCAAAGCATTTTGTTTACATAATGCATAAGCAGTGTTTATAGCAGCAGGTAAAAGCAATATTCCTTACAGAGCAATGACCTGAACAGAATCTTATTGTGAATACCACAATGAACTGGCCCAAAGTGCAGTTAATCAATATTTCACTCCAGCTGCCCTAGTCACTGCTGCTGTGGCATGGATGTCAAAAGACTTCACGATTATCCACTTCTGAAGATTCAGATTTGGATGTGAAGCGATATTTTCCAAATATTTAAACATTTTTACATATTTTTTTTTAAATGATAAAGCTGGACAGCAAGAGGCATTTCACGCAGCTTTTCAAACTACAAAGGTGTAGATGCTGTAAAGTTAGAGGCATATGTTTGTGTGTTTTTCAGCAACCAAGGCTGCCACCAACATAGCAGCCCATGTGCTCAAGGGCGAAAAGGACTCGTGAGCGCCTCTCTGTGGCTCACTCTGGCCTGGCTCGCTGTCCTGCTTACTCAGTGCACCCCTCATACCTTTTACACCTGTCTCTCTTGCTGCATGCACTAAGACAAATCTCTCTTCAAGTTGAACTTAATATACATTTCTTTGGAATGCTGCTGCCACTGTGCTTGTATTTCAAACTTCACGAGTGAAACTAGGAGCCTATGTAGCGTGCCTGATTCTAAACCAAAAATTGGATTTATAGGTTCCACAATATTAAGGGATATTCTCATACATACACGGCACATGCTATTACATTTATTTAACTAAAATTATTAAATTTATATTTTTTCTTTAGGGGAAACTGCCCTCCTATACTGTACTTTTTTTCCAGGAGGGCCCTTACAGGGCTCACGATAACCACGTGACTCAATGCTATATGATGTAACTGGATTAACTGATTTAGAACTTTCAGAGGAGTCTGGCTCATTGGGCAATTATTGTTGTTTTTTGTGCTATAAAATGGTACATTATGGCCACTGAAATGTTACAAAAGCTCTTTAATGTTAGAAGACACAACTTGTTGCATAAATAAGGTTGTCTATAAATATTGTAAACAATGCACTTTGCAAGCAGGCTGCACTGGCCAGCACTTGCACATGCAGAAATGTAAGCTTGGTTACATAGTGTTGTTGTGTGTGTGTGTGCTTTGAAGTTTGCAGTTGGGGGTTTCGAATTTTCAGTTTTTATTTTTTGGGGGACTTAGTGGAATAAAATGCTAAAAGTAGCTCGCATTTAAAAAATATATTTGAAGTTGTTGAGAAGTTCTTTATGGAAAAGGGGTAGAGGATGAGGTGGATAAAAGCTAAAGGTGGCTTAAAGAAAACACATCCATATTCACAAGTAACAATTACAGAACAACAATTAGTGCCTGCTAGGCATATGTTTTACTTTATTTTTACGCTTTAGTTTGCTTGTGTGAACTTACCCATAGGTTTAAGCAAATGGCACTTGTTAACATTAAGTATAGGTAGAATTGGTTGCCATGTTGCATAAAAATGTTACCAATGTAGTTGGGAGTGAAATTATGTTAAATATTTCATTTGTGGTAAGTTTTCATATGTAAAATACAGCATGTTGTGAAAAATATTTGTTGTCAAAATGTATTTTAATCCGTGCAACTATATAATAATAATAGCATTTATATAGCGCCATTCACCCGAGGGTCACAAAGCGCTGCACAAAGCTGCGGAGAGAACGACATGTCAACAACGACAGAGCACGAAAAATCAGCAACATATAATTCAATTTTACCTAAAGAACATTTTATATTACAGTGGAGACCGAGCACTGCATATATGAGCACTCGTTCACGGTAATTTACAAGATGGGTGCGTAGCCCACGACAAACCCAGTATAAAAAAACTAAAGGGCAAATTATTACAAATGTTTACCCCAATCTCATTCCTCACAAAACTTTCCGTTCAGCTCCTGCTGCACTCTAACTTTGAGTTTATATTAAAGCGTCTTAAGGTTTTGTCAAAGGTGCTATATTAGTTGTGATTGCAGTCGTGTCCAACTGCTGTCAATGAGCGCCTATTCACTATTCAGCCCAGGACCGTGGTGTTTCAGCCCAGGACCGTGGTGTTTCGAGCACCAAGCCTCTGTCTCCCTGGCGCTAGTGATTACATCCGTATCTGCCGACTCACTCTCCTCTTCCACCTGCTGCGATCAGGCAGTACGATCCACCCCACGTTTTGCAGCAAACAAGTTCACGGAGCCTCCCAGGAGAACTGTTGTGGCGAGAACCTGGTGCAGTGACCATCCCCTCCACGTCACCCGCATCCGTCACCCGCTCACGTCGCTAATTGATTTTTAAAATGTAATTCATTTGTGTATTTCAACATATTTGTCATTACCCAAAACGGGTGATATGATAGATTAAAACTGATCTCGAGATATTTAACGAACGAAACGACGTTGATTCAATTACAAGTAATCCCTGTAATTAAAACGTTAAACAATGTATCATGAGCAAATAACTGATGTTTTTACAAACAGTAGTCTCGTACTAAGACATCACATTCATGCCGAATCAATGATACCCAAATGTCACTTAAAATCCTAGAATCTCCACAGTGGCTGGGTGGCTCGTAGGTCACACACTGTGCCAACACTTCTGACATCTTCAGTGAAAATCTGATTCAGCTGCCTGTGAACCACGTTCTCAAAAGATGTGGAGTTAATGGTCTCAACCCGGTCACCAATAACTGCAGTACCAAACACATCATATCAAACAACACTTGTTTGGCTGTCTTACAGCAAGCAATCTTAGAAAAGAATATATAGGAAAGCGAGTTCATTACTGTCTTAGGAATAAAAAGGCCCCTGTAATTGTTTTTTCAAAGGGTCTTGTGAAAAGTATCTTCCATAATCAAAGTCTGATAAAAGAGGTGCCCTGCTCTGTCAGATATCCAAATTGATTAATCTTGTGAATAAACTAGTAGAAAATGTATCTTCAAAGAATGTCTGTAAAAAACATTTAAATACCACTGATGCCAAGCTCATCGTGGTAGTGTGGCTAACATGCCCCAACGTTACGCGAGTCATTAAAGTATTCGACAAGATTTCAGCGGTCTACGCCACCTGTACTTTACATTACGCAGCACAGGCGCCCAGCCGGAGACGGATGACGCCGTTGGCGTGTAGCCTCAGCAGGTGCACAAATTCCATTTTGAGATTAAAACCTTCATTGACCCTCGTGTCAGGCCTGCCTTGCTCGTAGTAGCTGTGCTGCACGCTCACGATGGAGGACTGTCTCCCGCTGCGACCGCGGCGACTCACGGAGGCGATCTCCAGCGGCCAGAAGCCGAAGAGTTGCACCTTGTCGCAGGCCTCCAGGGCCGCGCTCGCCATGTGGAGGCCCGCGGAGAGGTACTTGGAAGCAAGGCCTTGGTGTTTCCACAGCGCTCTGAGCCCGCGTGAGTAATTGGGGTGCAGGAAGAGAATAGACTGCCCTGTGGCGAAATCATCCATGGTGTAGAAGGCCTGAGAGAGAGAGACGTGGAGAAATTAGAAGCAGTGATCCGCATCCGGGGCTGTTTACAGAGAGCTCTGCCATATGATGGGCATTTCTGCAGGCTTCCCATGTTATTTTATGTTGAAATTGTAATTTGTAGATCGATGGCATTCATAAATACATGTAATAAAACACCGTATCTCACTGTCTTACGTGGACGTGGTGTCGGTTGAGCTTATCAGTTACATTAGTGGTTATGATTAAACATTTTTAGAAATTAAAAGGGAGGTTGGGAATTGATATTAAGATGTTGATGCTAACTTAAAAATCTCTTAACGGAATGGCTCCAGAATATTTAATAGAGACGTTGTCTCCCTATGAGCTTCAGCAGGCATTGAGGTCTGCTAGTTGTGCGCTTCTCTGTGATCCTCAGATGAGGCTTAAGAGGAAGCAACAGGAAGCCTGTTTGTGTGTGTATCTGTGTGTGTATGATACAGGCTGGCAAGACAACCCCCACCTCCCAGTGGTGCCAGCCGGTAACGCTGTGGTGCTG
>JAZEWU010000027.1:7751073-7762802 GCA_036362915.1 Geotria australis | reverse complement strand
GTTTATGTTAATAGCAAAGAGATTCAAAGCAGCCCAGAATCCCGCTCAGGGTACTGTTACCTTGAAGGGCTCATGAATGTTCTGATAGCATCTTGCAATAATTTCCTTGGCCTTTTCAAAATCATTAATTTCAAGCCACCCCACTGCAAACATACTCTGTATGTAACAACAACACATCGCAACAAAAACACATTAGCTTACACTTTCTATCCACAGCACTTTACAATCATAACATGTGATACCTGGATTTGCTTAGATATATATTCCAGGATATAATAACTGCACAAGCTTTTCAGAGGTGACAGGATGTGATTGTAAACATTCTCATAATAAACTTGTAATGATGCTGAGAAGTGGACTAAAACACAGAGCCACATCTGCAGTATAACCATAGTTAAGCTTTTGATAGAGACATTCAGTAGTGGCTCGTGTATCACTATTGCATTTTCAAATTCTGCAGATAACAACGATATGGGCGCTAATTATATTCGCCTGACCAATGCCTTTATTTCTCATATTAGGCTTCACGTGTCTGGGTTTCCAAACGTTTCAGAATTTTCCAGTTAAATTTTCCACAAATAACCATAAACCAGAGCATTGATCAATGCCGGTGAGTGAGAAGATACTTACATGTTAGAGCCCTCTCATATTACACATTATTTATCATGGCCTAATTGTCAAGGCGAAATATGTTTTGGCTATTTCCACAAGATGTAATTGTAACCTATACACACAGTGTACATATATTCCATGTAAATGACAGATCACTAATGGAAAGTTACTTTCTGCAGGTTTAATCCTACCCAAGTCATGGCAGGCCCTTCACGGTCAGTCACTTGCTCGTACAATTCGAGGTCGTTCTTCCTCATCTCTGGGCTCATGGGAAACCCCAGAGGGAAGCCGAGGAGGATCACATCGGCTTGCTTAACGGTCTCGCCTGGGAGTAAAAAATCCAAGGAACAACATATCCGTGTGAAAGAGAGGATACTGAATTGTTAAAGCCCTGTCATGTTGCACTCACCTCCAAATATTTAAACGGACTTATCTAAGAGTCACAAGAACTAGGTTTGAAAGAAGTATCTTCTGGCTTTCAAGAGAACGTTGAATTTTATATATTAAAAACACATTTCTATAACTCGGCTTTCACATCCGCTCATAACGTCACCTTTATTTTATATTTTTTTCAATTTTCAAACTTATGATTGCGAGCTGCTCGCTCTGGCTCAGCGGTGGAAAACAAATCTTGCAAAGTCTTTCACAAATAAGCGTAAGGTGATGAAGACAAGCGTGATCACCATTCAAAAAGAGCAACTTCGTCATATAAATAAATAAATAATAGATAATAATAGCATTTAATATAGCGCCTTTCACCGAGGGTCACAATGCGCTGTCTAAAACGGTAATGAACACATTGAAGCTCATCTGGTTTTTCATGGCCAAAAGCGTCACACAAATGAATAACAGCACTCAAACGCCTTGATGAATATGAAGAATATAATACACATCTCAGTGGCTACTCCCTTGGTTTGCAATAAAGATTTATGAATTCTTCAACTACTGTAAACAGTATGGATGTCTTACCGAGCTTGTATCCGTCATACTCTAGGTGGTAGTTTTTCTCTTGGTCGATAGGAATTTTTATTTTGCTTGAAATGTCTTTCCATTCGGGAGGAACGGGAACCTTCAGTAGTTCCCCCAGTTCGGAAGCAAAATCAAGACTGTGGCAAATGCAAAATAAAATAAAAATGCAAACCACATTAGGTTCAGTCACTTATAAACAAGGTCGAAGTGATTGCTCAATCAATTGAGCATGGGATGGTGCCTCATCTGCTATTTACAGTCCTGAGCCAATGACGGAAATTCTACATTCCGATGGTTCTACAAGTCTTTCCATGGCACAACCACTATTGCCTTTCTATCAACGTGTCCTCATGTGCATTGACTGTTTTGATGAATTATTCGACCATATTTCAGGGCCGGCTGGGTTGTGAAGGCAAGACGCATAAATGTGGGCGAATATATGTATGATACACCCAATAGATTATGCTGCACTGCACTATGTTGCCCACCATGTAACTCCACAATAATTCACACCTGTTAAACATGATCACCCATCCAATCACCCCCAAGTCATCTCTGCTTAGATTCCGTTGACATCTGGTAGTTTCCGGGTGGTTACAGGTGGTCCATTATCAACAAACAACAAATTGAAAACTCTGAGTTAGTACAGTAGGGCATTACCTGTATTTAGCCACGACATTTGTATAGACAGAGTTTTTGACGCCACTGTGGTACTCATCTGGAGGCATCACATCTAGAAAATAAATGTATGCAATGTCAGAAAGCAGCTGTGACTGACGGGGTCAGTTGGATCAACCTCTTCTATAGCAAATAATCAGAGTGTACACAATTGTAAGCCACTGCTCTTGCACACTGTACTTTCCATTGAACCATCAATAAATTATGGTTCATTAAACCATAATTACAACTGCTTGCCAACTGCTACCGATTCCTGTAACATTATTGCTCAGCCGACCCAAGTACAGAGGGTTCCACTGTCGAACAATGCACATGTTTGTGATTCAATACATTGCAAATTAACTTGAAGCTTGCACCCACTCTCGCATTCCCCATGCAGCTTGTCCATACTTATGTGTGCGTAAGACTTACTGTTAATGTCGTAACAGCTCTCAGACTTATTCCACTCCACACGGCTTGCCCAGTATTCCGCGATGGACTGCACCACACTCCATCCTCCCAGTTGTGAAAAGAAGTTCAAGTCCTGTGACAGGACAATGACAATCGGCAACGTGTGCGTCTGTTATGCTGGAAATTATTCAGTATATTTTTATGTCATCCAAGTCTTTCTTACTAAAGAGAGAATCTTAAAGGGCTCGCAATCTGTGAAATTGACTAACATTAAAGACAAGACAAAAAACCACAACAAACTGTCTCTCATTGTAATATCTACAGACTTTATCCAAGGCTCTCTGACATCAGTATGAATCTTCAATAGTAAGAAGACTATAAAGTTACAGCTAACATAACATTATGCAATTATCAGTCTTTGCTTCATAAAATTAGAACCAGCTGTACAGCCTGAACAACTCAACAGTTGCCTTTACATCTAAAGAGATTGATCCCTGCCATAAACATGTGCAACAGAAGTGAAAGGGATGTAGATGTGTATTTGTCTTTCACGAGCGATAATTGGTAAACATCGTCTACAACGGTGACATAGATTGACTGGGTTACGTATCTGAAAATACACATTACTTTACATGCAATACACAATTGCTGGTATTGACATTCAGTGTGGTCCCATGGAAGAGTGTGTGGTACCCGGGTGACGAGGAAGTACTGCTGGAGAGCAAACGACACGTCTCCATTGATGTGGATTTCCTGCTGCCCGTAAATGTCTTCGGGGCAAACTTCATGTCCAGCCACTGCACTCTCCCAGGGGAACTTCGCTCCCTGTTGACAAAAACGGGCACTTCTTCTTCTTTGCGATTCTTCGAAGCGCGATGTTAAATTACATGTGGCGAACGTGTTAACAGGAAGGTTCGGGTGATGTTATTGTTCGAGGGGCGAAGTTCGCGTGACAAAAACAGAGCACGCCTGGCAGAGGTTTCTGTACCTTGTATCCAGCGATGCGAGCATTCTCCTGCGCGGCACCCAGCCGTGCCACGCGGTACTCCAGCATGGTGCGTGCAACCCTGGGGTGGAACAACAGCGCTACGGGGTACATCCACGTCTCCTGAAAACACAACACACACAAAGCATCACTCTCACGTCGACCACAGCAAATTTTAATCGCAATAGCAAAGCAAGTTTATATTCAACCTTTAACGCCTCTCCGTGGATCATTGGAGGAAATTTTACGCGTTTGCTTCTAATTAAAATCCACGGCTGATAGATTTCACTACTTAGATTGAATTTGGTGGTCACCAACACACTCCGAATTTAGACATTAGAACACCATTCCAATGTCTACCACTAAGGGAACCCAGCCAATGCATAATAATGTTTTGAATATGCATTCATTTGATATATATTTCAATCGTAGGGGTGCCCCACCCCCTCGGGGTGCGTTATTTTCTGTAACTACCTGTGAAACATTGTAACCTGTTGTTAAATGTTGTGGATTTTTTGTCCAAAATGCCGGCATGCTTGAGCAATAAAAAAACTGGCATGTTTGTTTACGTGACATCTTTATTTAATTGCCTGTGTCAGGTGGAGGGGGGTCCACAACTCATGCGATCAGCCCCAAAGATCCGTTACACATCATAAATACATTATTGTAATTTACAGTGACAATACCCAAGTGCTGACTATTACAGGTCACAAGCCATGCCATGCTACCTGGTCCCAGAAGACGTGTCCAAGGTAGTCCTCGTTTTTCTCTCCGTTGGAGAGCCCGCCAGGACTCACTCCAAAGAAGGGATGCTCCAACGTGCTGGTTAACGGCAGAGCACTGAGCATGTAGAACATGCACGCATACAACACCTGGGTAAGGTAAAAGTCTCCAGTCATGTCAATGGAGCTTCCGGCCCACAACTTGGCCCAGGCTGCCTTGTGGGTGGAGTAGAGCTCGCGAGTCTCGGCTGCACGCAGACCCGAGCGGTATTCGGCCTTCGCTTCAATCTCGTCCGTGCTCAGGGCTGTTAAAAATGTCCACCTCTTCACCATCTGTCCAGCAGGCAGCTCTAAACAGCTTGGGACTGGTGTCCAGACCATGTGCACGGTGGTCTTTGGGCATCCTATCCCTTCAGGTGCATGAATATCACCGTAGACGTACCTGCAGATAACCACATGTGCATGAGAATGTCCATGCCACAGTGAATGCAATTGTCATTTTATTTTACGAAAAGATTTACTAATTTACAGCCCTTTTGTCAATCCACTGCTGGATTAAGGACTCACCGTGCTGTGTCAGGTACGGGCGTTATTTGCCCATGCTTCGCCGATACTAGTTCAGATATTACCCGCCGGTTATATTAGCCATGGCAGGGAGTTGAACATATGTTGCTGACGTTATTGTGCAGTGTGCTAGCCACTGCACTTCTCATCAGGCTTCTGGAACTCCGAGGACGCTTGAGGATGCCTCCAACGTGGGAGGCGAAACGTCACGGAGGAGAGAGACGATTACTCGATACGGCTATCCTGAAAGAACAGCTTTGAAAAGCAACTATCAAGCATCGAGCCATGAAAACATACATCAGTACAAAAATATATAGGCCATAAAAATATACTGCTGTACAACTCCTCTAAGAATGTAATTGATATATATTGCTCATAAACAGTTCAAACACATGCTGAAGCTCACCTTGCTTCAAGAAAAGCAGAACCTTCTTTAAAATCAATATCTTCACTGACAGGTGTGAAGCTGCTAGACAGGTTCACGTAGAGGGAGCCCTGGTCCGGGCTGGTGCGCTGCACACGCACGCTGTGCACGAGCAGGTTTCTACGCGAACGGTGCGCGTACATTCGCTGCACCACGTGCATCTGGTCACTCTTGAGCACACAGTCAAACACACCTGCAAGAGAATGCAACACACACATTCATAAACACAACGACTGTATATAATGCAGATAAGCAGACTAACTCAGCTCAAGTTGTACTGCTGTGCCTTGGAAACCACACAACAATCGGTGGTTTGGACCATATGTTTAACATTTCTCTAAGAAGTCCACACTGCGGAGATGATGCAAGATTGCCCGCTAGGCCTAGTCATGTCAGCGTTTAGTAGAGGCATCGAGGTTGTGCCCAAGTGAATATGGTCAAACATAAACACGATGCTGAATTAAATAGGTTCAATCAGGAACACTATGCATCACTTACGGAAATCACTAAATCTGGAGGTCTGGCACTGCTGACCCTGAATGTTGACAATTCACTGTATTGCAGAGGGGGAGGTAAAGGCGAGACGGGGGTTGAATCATGATCTGCCTGATCAGAAGTTGTTACTATGGCGTAAACAGCCTGCGTCTATTTATGTAAATGCTGAAGACTTTACATATTTCTAAAAATATAAGCGTTTTTAATACTACATAATTCCACTGTGATAAAAGACAAATAAGCAACTATTTAAAATTATCCATTATAAAAAAATTGTTGGTTCTCGATACCTAAACAAACATCAATGCAAATCAAGCTTTTTTTGCAAGTCACGATTATTGGTGCTCTTGACACACCAATGTGACACGTGACACGATAACAGCATGCACCTTTCCTGGTGTTGAGCCCATACAGCAGCTCCCCTGGGCCTGTGTCGGAGAGCAGCACATTGAGTGTGGAGGGGATTTGCGCGCGGTGGCTCTCTGTTCCGTTCCCATTGTAAACGTCGCCCATGTGCAGTGAACGGCCGTACACCTGGGTGCCCAGGTACCCATTGGCAAGCACTGCCATAAACCGAGCATCCGAGGGCAACTGAGATGCCACAAACACCGCCGGGTCCTTTTTGGGAGTCTCCATGCTGTCCATACCGAGGCCCACGCAAAAAACGAAGGCCTGCGTCAGTGCATAACCTAAAACGCAAAAACACGTGTTACCTGCAAATTAGTTACATGATTTAGTCATTTGTTTAAACAATATGAAAATAAGAAACACAATTCCAAATTTCGTATTAAAGGACTTAAGTTATTATGGCTTTCTTAGGCATAATTAGATAGATATTTATTATTCCAGCAGAAAAATACCCAGTGAGAGCTTGCAAGCTTTTTAGGGGCCTCCTGCGACACAACAAACATGCGAATTGCTGACAATAATTACTAAAAAAGCGTGAGCTCATTAATTGGTCAATAGCACCATAACATAGAGGATGCAGTGTTGTTAACATTTCTGACCAAAACATACCTCCCTAACATTTCATTCCATCTATCTTTAACGTCTCCTCAGTCTTCTCCTCTGTATTTCAATGTTATGCCCCTTTTGGGAGCCAATTTTTTCCATGCTTATCAAGGGGTCATATCAAATTTGCCCTTCATGTTTTCGACACATTTCTTAACTGCCAGTTCTTCCCTTCAACGTTTATGTTGTGGAGGGCAAGTTGAATGAGTTGCAACAGTTAGTATTTGCGTTGTATTTGTGCAAATTCAGTGTTCATGCACGCAAATTTCATGGCAGAGTGCAAAAAATATATTCATATTGACTTAATAAATAGCACCTTCTTGTCCAAATGTTCTCTCCAGATGAAATAAAAGTATTTTCTACGCAACCCACCGGCAACACGGATATTTATCTTCAGCATCGTTCAGTCATACTTCTTACCTTCTAGAAACATGATGTTGTAGATGATGTGACCAATGTAAAGGCAAAGATGAGCTAATAAAAGCAGTTAGGAATGATCTAATGGCTTTAAATAGAGTGTATTGTCACTTTCCTATCAGGACTTCATACACATCTCTTCAACTGTGGACACAACGGATTTAAGAAGTCTTCCACCTACTGAGGACACATTTAATCAGCATCTGCTAAGGTCCCTCTTGGCCCACTTGTGGAGAAACGGGTCTATGCAGCTGCCCCAGTTCTGCCTGCAGCCCTAAACTTTGGATAGAAAAGGGGAAGAAAATGTTTGGTACCAGTGCGCATGACAGTGGCAGCATATCCTGAGATGTCAGAAGCTCTCACAAGGTGTGTGTGACTTCTTAACACAGATACAATTATAATCTTCTTCTTTGCGTTTATTCGAAGCACGATGGTCAGCCTCTGGACATCGTTATAATTAATCTCTGGGATGTAGTCTTTAAGTTTAGGTCAAATGGTTACTTTAATATAGTTTATATTTTGCATAAGGGGTTGGTGTTTGCGTACGTTTTAAGACAAACTATTGTACAAATATGAGGCGAGTTATATTTTACAACATTTTGAAAAGTTGTTTTCATTATTTATCAACCTGCTGCTACGTCTCACGGTGTCGCTAATTCTCACGGACCCGCAATACACAGCCTTGTAGGGTGTTCGCGATCCCCGTGTGTGCACTGGACATCCTCTCCTTCTCGCCGCCACTATGCCGTCAGCCAGTGGCGTGGCGTGGGCAGGGCAACCGGGCCGATTGCCTAGGGCGCAAAAAAAAAAAAGTGGTAATAATAACTAAATAAATTATTCAAACGTATCAGAGATCTACAATGAGCCAATAAAGACTGAGCAACCTATCAATACTGTCAATTGAGAGAGATTCCAATCTAGATTCCAATACTGTTATTGAACATTTTGCACAAATTAAAACCAGGCCATTTTAAATAAAGTTGAGTACACTAGCATTAAATGCATTTTACTTTAATTACATGAGTATTTTCTTGCCAGTTTCACGACATTTCAGTGTATTCGAAGCAGCCTTAATCATTTATTTGTTTTGTTCCATTGGTTTTTTATTTATTTACTTTTCATTGTTGACATGCCGTTCTCTTCGCGGCCCTTGTGCAGCGCTTTGTGACCCTCGGGTGAAAGGCGCTATATAAAACGCTATTATTATTAACATACAATACATGTGCTTGGGGGGTAAGGGGTTCAATACTGGACTGGTGGAAGGGACTCAGGGAGTGCTAACGGTCCGCGGGTTAGGGGGCGCAACCCACGCTACGCCACTGCCATCAGCCTTGACATCTGGCCATCATCTCTTCTCGCGATGTGTGCTGCTCAATCCACTTTCATTGTCGAAATGACACATCTAACTTGCATTTGTTCTGTGCGATTATATCCTCTTTCTGTATCTCGGCGCACTTTTCAGATTTGCACTGAGTCGATATAGAGTTTACACTGAGCGAGATAGCACTGTAACGGCGTTAGTCCACAGTATAAGAGAGAGTGTACTGCGTTTACACTTGACTACAGCGAGTGGGTCAGCAGTGCATAGTGCGGGTGATGTTACCGTGGGTGAGTTGGCCCGGCGAGTCTCCAATGCGCGGGGTCTCTGAGCGCTGTCGGCTCGCCGCCTTGTCGTCGTCCACCGTGCACAGCGCCGTGTCGCCAGACAGCACCCCGCGGTAGCGGCAGCGGTGCCACTTCAGAGGTTATTCCCCCACGCCCGGAGTTCTTCCGTTTGACCACCGAAGAAGGGAGGGTTGCTGTTCCACCATAAGAGGCCCGAGTTAATTTTAAGCATTCCATTAAAACTTGAACCAACCATCCAACCATTGTCAGACGTCGTACCTTCATTGTAAACGTTGTTGTGTGCTGAAGTAGTAACGAATTGGCACGCTTTTGTTCACGTGACAACCCTTTACTGGATTAGCTGTATCGGGTGGAGGCGGGTTTACGACACTTACATTTTTAAGCGACCTTAGCTCATAAAAAGAGCTAGAATATGGAATGAAAGTGTTTCCACTTTAGCTTAATGCGAGTTCAACTTGCGTGGACATCACTCAGTATAGGGTTGCACCAGTGGCAAAAACAATGGAGGCATTAGTTTCAATTAGTGACTACTATGAACCAAGTAATAAAAATAAACCTCTAAAAACACTGAAAATTTGCTAAATACTGTACTAGCTTTCATTCTGCCTTATACTATATTTTCACTCCAGTCAACTGTGCCTTTCCCTCCAAGTTAAGTTATCACTCTTACAACTCGGAAGAAAATGCATCAGACAAAATGTATCGTTCCTATAATCCCACCTATATTCATATATTCCCATCTATCCAAATAATTTATTCCGGATCAAAATCCTCAGACTCATAGATGTTCCACCGAACTTAAGTGCATCGCACCAATGAAGGAAAACTAATATGGTTCTCACTCATTATCTGTGTAATTGTACAGTATGCTATATTTCTTATCATTAACCCTCTACCACCCAACAAGATTGGGAAATTTACCAACATTTTATTTATACAGTCAGTATTACTGAATCGATGCATCATTACACCCAAAATAGGTCACACCGGCATTGATTGCACACACCTGTGAGCTAGGAGAAGAGGGGGATGTTCACGCATATTTGTGAAATCTCAAATTCGCTGGGCTGCGAGGTGGCCATAGGATGGCAGTACAGTGAGAGGGTTCATGAACTCATCTATACAGACCATCGACGATCATTCGATAACATGCGTGGCGTTTTCTCCAAGGACTTTGGTTTCCTCCTACATGCACAACCCTCACCAACATAGACCTGGCCAAACATGCCAATGCCCGAAAGTGCGAAAATGGACATCATCCATGAACAATATAGGATATACGACAACATGACAGGAGTGCAAGCGTAACAATGCAGTTGCCAGCACTCTGAAATGTACGACTATGTCAATATCACAAGAACACACGTGTGCACTGCAGGTATATATAACACAACACGTTGCAGCGAAATTACTCAGAGTCTGGAGATGCCTCCAACGTGTGAGGCATCTTCGAAAAACGACGTGAAGGAGAGAGGAGAACGCTCACCACGGCCACCCCAAAAGAGCAGCTGTTAAGAGCAATTCTCATAAATCGAGCCGTGAAAACCTACATCAATAAATTGCTTCAGTGCTCGCACACATCCTTGACCATGTGTTCAAAGTTTAACCGTTTAAATTTAGCTTTAATGACTCCTTGCTTATTTTAAGGTATTGCATTATAACAAAATGTCATGCAACGTGCGTGTAAATGTTGAGAGTAGCCATCTATTAAATAATAGATTTCCTCGGAGGGAAGAGTGCGGTGGAGAGCCGCACATATGCAGCTTTAATGGGAGGCATCGCGAGTGCTTGTGAGTGCATCACAAGAATCACTCACAGCATCATGTATTGATTCGTGCGCGGCTAGGGGATGCCTTTCAGTGACGCAGCTACCATGACAAGCCGCGCACCTCACGCAGCGATTGGAACGATTCACGTTCTTATGACATTGCTCCTCAAGAAGCGGATGCGTTCGCTAATCGCCTGTTGAAATATACGTCTCACAGTGATATTCGCAACATACGTTAAGGTAAGCCGTACGTCCTCCATTTGCTGTAAAGCATTCACATTATAGTACAAAATCTTGTTTTTGACGATAAGGAGCCTAGTTGCATGTTTAGACACTATTTAAATGGAATGCTATGCTGTTTACAGATGAAACTCCGTGTTCATGGAATTGTAATGACCTCGAATTGACCAGAAATTAGGGGGGCCCGACTTTGAGTGTCCACCACACGGGGTGTCCACCGGAAGGGGTGCATCGTGGTGGGGGGAAAGTGTACTACCTAAGGCGCCAGAAAGACTGGGAGAGAGAGAGATGAACAGGCGAGTTGGGACTTGCCCTCCTGTGTCCTATTGACTCAGGAGAACCCCTGTGGCGAACTCCATTGTGTAGAGATTAGTTGAGGCTAGACGTGGATTGAAGACGTGAGGTCACTCGCATCGGGTGAGGGGTGACATCAGAGTTTACGCGAGAGCTTTAGAGGATAAAAGGCGAACGCCCAGGATGTTGGGGAGTTTGCTTTGGAGGTCTGCTTAGGAGTGACGAGAATACGGTGTTCTGTGAGAGGGTCTTCCGTGCCGGGCCGCGCCAGAAGCGCGGCCCGGGGGTGCTTGGCACGGCCCGGCCAGCGTGTTCTGTGAGCAGGGGAAGTTGGCGTGGAGTGCGCGCTGCGGCGCTCCACTGCTAGATAGTAACTAAACGGCGTGCCTGTGAGCTAGGAGCTGGGGATAGCAAGCTGAGCAAGCTGAGCGGTCGCAGTGATGGACTGCTGGGCGTTGTGGGAAGTCTTGCGTTGGTGAACGACACTGCGTTGGTGAATTAGCAAGCTGAGCGGTCGTAGTGATGGACTGCTGG
>JAZEWU010000027.1:7693289-7704860 GCA_036362915.1 Geotria australis | reverse complement strand
ACTGTAATTTAACATCGCGCTTCGAAGAATCGCAAAGAAGAAGAAGCGGCATCCCAATGCATAGCGATAGTCATGGGCCAGTAGTGCTGAAAATGAACCAATTACAACGCTGAGTGAAAAGACAGGTAATTCATCTGCAGCATCACGCGACTCTGTCAAAGCATTGCAACGCTATAACCACAATTCACTTAATCGGAGTCACGGTTGGCTTACATTTTGTTCCGAAAACGCTCACCTCACGGTTATAGCTGATTCGGGTCATTACAGTCGTGATGGTGAGGTTGTCTTGCTGCAATCCGATTCTGTGAAAGTCGTCTAAGAAAACCGTTATTTGCGATTTAGCAGACGCCCTTATCCAGGGCGACTTACATTAACAGGGTGGCGCAGTGGTAACATCTGCGCCTCACAGCAAGAAGTCCCCGGGTTCGAATCTCGGCTCAGGCGCCTTTCTGTTTGGAGTTTGTGTGTTCTCCCCCTGTTCTGCGTGGGTTTCCGCCGGGTTCTACGGCTTCCTCCCCAACTTAAAAAAAACTCATGAATTATTTGGCCGATAAAGTCATAATATATTAAGCAGTGTAGCAATATGGCAAAACCGCCTGGCTGCCTCCTCCGCCTCTGCACTTTCCTCGCGCCTCTGAGTTGTTCTCTCGTCGAATCAGTACCTTTGACAGTGAATGAATATGTGCGCGTTATAAATGTAAAGTTATTATTATTATTATTAAATACTGTTTGTTGCTAAGTAATACGGATTGCAAATGTATTCTTATATGCGTGGCCATACCTATAGACGCGTGTTGAACAAATGTGCCTTGAAACGTTTTCGAAATGTTACCAGTGAGCCTCCATCCCTCCATTGTCAGAAAACGCCAGTCCATCACAGGGCGTTACCAGTAAGCCTGGGGGTCAAGGTAGAAGCGTTCACGTCGCGATCCCTGTCAGGTTAATACTTGGTATTGCCTGCGAATTCTACCAAACACTTCGAGGCCGAGCTGAAAGACAACGATGTCCAGAGGCTGACCATCGTGCTTCGAAGAATCGCAAAGCAGAAGACCAGTTAGCCTGTGTGTCATAAAACCTCAGCGAGTGCGAAAAAATGAAGTGGTTCCAAGAGCTGCCGGGAGCGACTGGGGGCCGCACCACACGTCGTCTGCAGGCGGCACCCCCTCCGCGGCGCTGCCTCTCATCATGTCTCCCGCGGCGCGTTCGCGTCATCTCGCCAAAGGCGCGCGACACGGGCAGGGGGTCGCGCGCGGCGCGTGCCAACGGCGGCCGGCCGGCGTCACGGCGGAGGCCCCGTGCTGCGCGCCGCTGCACGGTGTGAATGAAGGGGCGCAGCAGAGGGGCCCACGCCCGCTAGGGCCGCCCTGCCATAACATCATCCTTCGTCGCCTTTGATGTAGCGAGCCGTCGCGCCTATTAGCCGTGCCCCGACAACGCGGCTGGGTCCCCCTTCCTTGAAGCCCCCTCCTCTCCTCACACCTCGCTGTAACCGCGGCCCCTCCTAACGGGCGCCCGCCTGGCAGAGCGGCATGCCCCACTGGTGAGCACGGCAGTTGTCTCGTTAGAAGTTGCGGATAGGTACACGCATTGTTTGTTTCCATTATACTCCCAAGACTTATGGCAAAGGGTCAAACGTCTGGGATTTTGAACTGTTAGAATTTACTCGCGCGTATTTCGTAACGTGTATTAAAGTTAATGGATTATGTAACATTATACTGAAAATAACTTTTCTTAATAAATACATCGGTATAAATCAAACCGCCGTACTGTATAACTTGCAGTAATGTATACTTTTTACAACGCCCTTTAAGCGAAACGATTAGGATGTTAAATCTACCGACTTAGGTTTGTCACAGCTCGAAGTATTACAATTGCTTTCCATAGCTGTTCTTTCGGGATAGCCGTGTCGAGTCGGAGGGAGCAGGAACACTCGACACCGCTGTCCCGAAAGAACAGCTACGGAGAGAAAATCTGACAGGAAGTTAGTGTGATCGTCACGTGAATGTGTATATATGACGGTTACTCTGGTTTCCTCCCACACCACAAATAAAGGACTCTGCCTCGGTTAATTGGGCTACTAACTGAATTGACCCCGGTGCCCTGTGATGAACTGGTGTCCTGTCCGGGCAATAGCCCTGCCTTGCTCCCTGGGTGCGCCGGGATTAAGCAGGTACTTATAATGAATGAAAAACAATGTTTGATTGAGCGATTACCAAACGTATACATTATTCGCCGTCGATAAACGAACTGTGTGTGGAGTTTAAAGTGGCTATCATAAGGATATAATCGTTCCCGCCATATGAACGTGATATTTTCGTAAGAGTCCCGTGCGTGGCTGGGACCCGTGTTTGAGGCGGAGCCAAGAGCAGTGCCGGATTTAGCCATAAGCTAAACCAGCTACAGCTTAAGGCCTCACAGTCCGCGGGGGGCCTCAAGAAGATTCCAGATTGGATTTTATACCCATTTTTAAGTGTTGAAAAAACAGAAATCCAATAACAAAAATTGATTGAATTACAAACCAACGAAGAATTGAAGCCCAAATGTAATCTATGGCAGAGATCAAGCCAACAAAGCGATAAATATGTAATCAGTAAACGCATTCATTTGAAAATTATTTGTATTTTGCACCTTGCTTCGAGGCCGAGCTGAAAGACAACGATGTCCAGAGGCTGACCATCGTGCTTCGAAGAATCGCAAAGAAGAAGATTAAATAATTAAAAGGCATATATGTTTTGAAGTTTTGTGAGATCACCTGGTGTAATGTTTTAACAAGGGGCCTCAAAGCTTTATATAGCTTAGGGCCTCACCAAGTCTAAATCCGGCACTAGCCAAGCGTGAGCCGTGGCTGAGGGTACTGCACTCTCCACGCACGGTGCCGCGCCGTGAAGGCGGTGGCCTTGAGATACAATCCGCTCTCTCCGTGTCGCTTTCTTCCCCGATCCTGTGGTGTATTATAAGCTGTAGGCAACGCCTAAGAAACGTGAAGACAGTGGTCTCCCGCGTGACGCCGCGACGCGGAGTAGGAGCCGAGACGCGGAGCCACATCAAAGCGCGTCACGCGACACGTGCGGAGGCCGCGCGCGGAATGAAAGCGAGCGGACGTGGCGATGGCCACACGTGCGATGCTGTCGCCACTCGGGCAATTGCTGCCAATGCGCTGGCACCTCCACCTCCGCTCCGACACCCCCACCCCAATCCCACGTTCTCGCGAACAGTCGACAAACCGCTCCTCTCCTAGGCCAGTGGCATCGAGCCCACAGCGGCACACTTCAGCACTCCGAGGTCTCCGGTGACCCAGCCCCCCACAACTCGCTATGACCCCCCACCCCCCATCCGCGCGAGGCTCATTTAGACGCCGCCGCGGTTCTCCCGGCGCCACATTCCCCGCCGCTCCGTCACCGCGTCGCCCCTTCAGTGTGCGGCTCCACGACCCCGCGTCTCGGCTTCACGCGAACCCAGGAGACATCGCTCCCAGCACTCTCCCGCCGTCTCAACAGCGGCGGCGCTAGCAGCGGGAGGAGAGCCCCGCTTGGGAGCCAGTGGCCGCCCGCGCTCTCTCTCTCTCTACGCGCACTTTGACGCGTCTCGGCAACGCGACGGACGATGGGGAGAACCGAACGTGAGGCGGAAGGAACCTCGAGGTCGCGTCACATGACTGCCCCCGTCTGCCCGTGGGAGCTGCTGGGTCCGAGCTGCGTGGATCCACCGCGGGCGGCCCCCCCGCGCCTCGGGCCGCCTTCACGGGGCGCGAGTGCCGCCGCCTCCCCGCGCCGCGGGGGGCCGCAGGGAGGCCGAGGGGAGAAGCGCAAGGTGAGAGCCGCTCTGCACGCCCCTCTACACGAGCTCCACTCTGGTCACGCTCTTTCACACACCTGCTCTCACACACCGGGAGCATGGACGGCGAGACCACGTTTTGGTTACTGGCCCTTAATTCGGAGCGAGGACAGTTATGAGGATATTTGGAGCGGGAGCACGAGTCTGGCGGCGCCCACACGGCTCAGCTGCTGCTGTGCGCACTGTACGCGGCCTCCGCCCAGGGCCCCTCGGACAGGAGACACGCGTCTGGTTCGGGTTGTTAAGAGCGAGGATCCTGTCAGACGCTTCGTGTCGCTGCGCGGTGACCTGCATGCGGAACTCGTGGGAGCAGAGACGAGACCAGGGTCTCCACTGAGCATCCACTCTACGGGACGTTTCGCGTTGAACTCAGCGAACTGACAGCATCTCACTCGTCACTGTAAGCTTCGTACACGCGTCTCAGTTACCGACGTAAACTCAGCGTAATGTGACCAGAGGCATGGCGAGTAACGGAGTATATGACCTGCAGCCGGGCCGAGTCGCTCCGTCGTACTGGCGGTGGTGCGAACACACAGAAAACTCACATTCGTCAATAACACGGTGGCCTCAAAATGAAAGATATGTAATAGAGGACGTTTTCGCCAAATGCCATTCTTCGTATCACATCGTAAATACGCAGATATTATATCCGTATCGTACATCTGTAAACATAACAAACTAAAAGTAATGTTCGTACGACCCACAGTTGCAAAGAAAGCCCACTTACGCCTGTGCATCGCACAATCTTACACGCGCTCGGCACGCAGTTTTAAGTGACCATCGTGCTGAATACCACGGACTAACCGCTCCGTGGTCTCCGTGCAGCTGCGCAAGGCGCTGGCGGAGAAGGAGAGACGCGACCGCATGAACCAGAGCTTCCTCGAGCTCAAGCAGCTCATGCGGCGCCTCTGCGACAACGGCGGCGCAGCACCAACAGCAGCCGAGAGCAGCCGAGAGCAACCGAGCCGCGGGCTCGAGAAGGCAGACGTGCTGGAGGGAGCCGTCGCTTTCATCCGCTCGTCCATGCTGGCCGTGCAGGAGCGCAGCTTGGATGCGCTGCGAGTGCGGCCGCAGCAGCCACGCGGCACCGCTCAGCAGCAGCAGCAGGAGGCGGCAGCCGCGCGGACTCATGGCGCAGCGCAGACCCGCAGCTCGGCGCCGGCGGCGTCCCCGGCCTCCCCGGACTTCGCTGCGGCGCAGAGGGTGCGCGGACGCCACAGACAGGAGCAACAGCCGCAACGGGAGACAAGTGCCTTGAGGCTCCTGAAGGCGGAGGCGGCGCCGGGACTTGGCGTGTGGAGGCCGTGGTGACGTTACGGCCGAGACGGGGTTTGAGATACTCCCGTGTGAAGGCGCGACGGGTCACCAGGCGACCGTAGGTCACCACGAAGCGACAGGAGGGGAGCGTGGCGGTCGCACACTCTCGCGAGTGTTACTCGCTCACAGTGACTATGGAAATCCCTCCAGGAGACGCTTTGACTGCGTTCTCGTACCACCTTGCCTATAAACCTCGTCAGCTCCAACATTTACTTTATTCCCATGATTTACGCGAACCTCTTAAATGTATCAATTAAATCGCTCACACAAATACCTGTCATATCACTAAAAACCCCATATCTGCTGCTCCGTTCATCTGTTACCCATTAGTTGTTCATTATTTATTGTTGTTTTGATAATTTCTATAAAACATAAATTGAATACTTTAATTTTATCAAGCTTGTGTTACTGCAGGCCATTTCATAATCGTGTTTATAGTCTGCATAGTCATATTATTGGATAGTTCGCATGTGGTCTAACGTGGATACAGATTTCCTTAGCCTGCTTGGGTGGCCTCTCCATGTTTTTATATTTTAGTTTCCCCTTGACCTTCGTGAATAATATATGTATATACTGTCCGAAGAAAATGTGTGTATTCTTTAAATCGATTCGGTCTCATCTTTTTTATAAGATCATTGGGGCATCATTCCATGATTAAGGTACTTCATCTCTACACTGGCTACCCATCCACCAACGCATCACTTACAAAACAGCAATAATATGCCACCGCGCTATCTACACAGGACAACCTAAATACCTCGCATCACTACTCTGGCCACTCGCCCCAACACAAGCCCACACACTACGCAGCTCATCACAGCACCTACGCCACACACCGCGCTCACGCACAACCTTCGCAGAACGCCGATTCTCGGTCGCGGCACCCACAACCTGGAACAGCCTGCCACATCTATTACGCCTAACACAGTCCCCCACAACCTTCAAAAAACTTTGTAAAAGTCACCTCTTCACAGACTCACAACAAACCGACTGAGCAAGGCTCCGCGCCTCCGAATCAACGGGTGCAATGCGCCTGGAGAATATGCGCGCGTTACAAAAGTATATTATTGTTATTTCTGTGTAAACATCCAGTAATTAGGTCTGCAACTCTGATTCAAAATCTGGTCCTGTTTAAACCATCCGATCCCCGAGCTTTTCCTTGTGTCACGTGGAGAGGGCCCGTTATTTTATTCTCTATATTCGATATCTGGAGCTTCCTGCGCCGTGTCGAGCAAACAACAATGGAGAGCAATTTTCGTACATCGAGCCGTAAAAACCTGCATCATTACAAAAGAGAGATCTATTCGTTATGCTTCTTCCTCAGTTGTGCTTGCCAATTCTGAACTACATTTTGAGCCAGTCATGGTGCGTTCTCCTTGCTGTGCCTCTTAAGGACCATACCTTAAGGCCATACTACATAATACCCTGCAATGCGCATAATATGGTAGCATAGGTAGGATTACTAATGCAAGGTTAACGACTTGCATGAAACAACGTAAGTACACATATGTACGTAGCACCTATTTACATTAGTGTCAATGAGGGGAGATCGTCACTGAAGAGTTTATTTGTGACTGGCCACCGGTCCTTATTTATGTACAAGCCGGCATAATCCTGTACAATTTAACCTTTGAGAGTTCTAATTCTATCATGGTACAGGATACAGATTTGTAAAATAATCTGAACGTAAAATTTTGTTCCTGGTCTACTCCTGCCTAGACTCGCCTCGTGTTGTTGCCCAGGTGTCGCGTGTGGAAGTTGTGTTTTTGTTGTTGTGGGTGGCTGCGGTTTTTTCTTTGCTGTTGCGTGTGTCTGTGTGTGTTCTTGTGCTTCATTGTTGATTGCTTGATTTGGATTGGCGTTGCTTCCCCCTCGTGTCTGTCTCTCTGTCTTCCTGTCTCTGTGTCCCTATGTCTCCCCCTCCCTCCCTGTCTCCCTCCGTGTTTGTCTTTAAGGAAGTGACGCCCATCTTAGGGGACGCTGGCAGATTTTTGCCGCTCTTAAGATTGCCAGTTTCACGACCTTTCCAGTAGTATATTCGAAGCAGCCTTAATCATTTAATTTTGTTTTGCTCCTTTGGTTTGTTTATTTATTTATTTACTTTTCGTTGTTGACATGCCGTTCTCTTCGCGGCCCTTGTGCAGCGCTTTGTGACCCTCGGGTGAAATGCGCTATATAAAACGCTATTATTATTATTCATACGAAATGTCTTCAATACCCATATCTGCATTCAGATCATACAAAAATGGTAATACTATATCTCTAGCATATGTGGAGGAAGAAGAGCTGCAAAGAAAAGTGTCGTCAGCAAGCACCTATGAAGGCAGACACGGCACAAATGAGGGGGGTGGGTGGCCAGCACCACGCCCGGCCGCCTATACATATAAAAACACAAGGCTGAATAAACAGGACAATGAGAAAATGAAAATCAGATAACATCACACAAATGATGTAAAACTTAACATGAGCACGAATGCGAACACAAGGAGGATTGCGATTAACCAAGCACGGATGGTCTCATTAGGGAGAAAGGTTTGACCAAAGCACATACTTTAAAATTTTACACAATCCCTAATGTGCGTATGAATCGTAGCGGCAAATACGCGGTTCCACGCTGGAAGAATCGCTCGACAGATATTGAAACGTGTCGGTGCGCATGGCGCGCTTGTGCTGCCGGTAAATTTCATGAACGTATTGATTTTAAAATTAACTCGAAGGCTTTCATGACCAATGTTATCCATAGTGAAGCTCTGTTGTGAAGCTATGAGTTTAAATCATGTGAAACAGTGTGTAAGTGTAGTGCACCCGTCGATATGTTGGAGAAAACGAGCGAGCACACACAGCACTTACCTTCAAAGATGGTACCGACGTTTCGCAGAGACTTCCACTCAGCTTCCTTTCCAAACCCTGATGAAGCTGAGTGGAAGTCTCTGCGAAACGTCGGTACCATCTTTGAAGGTAAGTGCTGTGTGTGCTTGCTCGTTTTCTCCAACATATCGACTGGTGCACTACACTTACACACTGTTTCACATGACCTAAACTCATAAACAGAGCTTCACTATGTATTGATTTTAACGGCTCGATTCATGATGGATGCTCTTCAGAGCTGTTCTTTCGGGATAGCCGTGTCGAGCGATCTCCATCCCGAAAGAACAGCTCTGAAGAGCAACCATGTCACGAACGTTGATTGGACGCTGAACGTGGCGCCAATCGCACGGACCCTGCTGGGTTGAGAAGTTCTGATGACAGTTGTCGCGGTATCAGTATGTGCGTTGCGGGACGCCTCTGAGAGGCTCCGTGGACGTGAGAACCCACAGGGAGGAGGCAACACGGAGCGGATATGAGCGAGCAGTGTCACAGTAGGAACCAGCGACGCCGAGGGGTCGCAGCTCATAGCGGGGCCACAGGAGGGAAGCTATAAACTCAGTGGCGTAATCTGCTACACCATGGCTGTGAGGATCAAAGGAATGTGTAACTTCCTGGGTCCTAGGAATTCCATTCATAGTCAGAAACCGCTCAATCCTGTACATGGTTGCGGTGAGCCGGAGCCTATCCCGGCAGACACAGGGCGCAAGGCAGGGCTATACCCAGGACGGGACGCCATTCCATCACAGGGCACCGGGGACAATTTAGTCAACAGGCCAATTAACCTATAAAGCAGTCTTTGGTCTGTGGAAGGAAACTGGAGTGCCCGGCAAAAACCCACGCGGACACGGGGCGCTGGTGAGACAATGGTTATACAAGTGGGATTTGAGAGAGCTACAATAGGCTGTACATAGGTTTCATATTTACTGTATTCCTTAACTCACACGCCATCTCACAGAGTTTTTTCATTTACATTTTTTTACGCGTGTCACGGTATTCGTTCAGTGTCGAAGGTATTCGTCCAAAGAGAGAACGACTCAGAGGTGCGAGGAAACTACAGAGAGGTGCGGGATGCAGCCACGCGGTTAGCCGCCGCCAACATTTGCAAGATACTGTGGCCTATATATTATCGCGTTATCGGTCAGTTAATGATTGCTTTTTTTCGTGTGGGGGAAAACCAGAGAACCTGGAGGAAACCCACGCAGAACTGGGGGAAAACACAAACTCCACACAGAAAGGCGCCCAAGGCGGGATTCGAACCGCCCCAGTCAGGACATTATTTCTGTGAGGCACGGATGTAAGCACTACGCCACCGTGCGGCCTAACGCGGTTCTAACACTGCCCTGCGCTTTTCACAACTTTGTTCTCATCGACATAAAGGGGGTCAAGGTAGAAGCGTTCACGTCGCGATCCCTGTCAGGTTAATACTTGGTATTGCCTGCGAATTCTACCAAACACTTCGAGGCCGAGCTGAAAGACAACGATGCCCAGAGGCTGACCATTGTGCTTCGAAGAATCGCAAAGAAGGAGATCGACATAAAACCATCGATAAGTAGCCAATGATGGAGCTATTTCAGCGTATGATGATGAGACCCGGGCGAGGCGCCTCGGCCCGTCGCCCGTGGTCAGTCGTTCAGTTAGATAGATGTTTTTTTATAGCAGAAAACACCAAATGAGCTTGCAAGCTCTGGAAGCGGGATTCCTGTGGAAATCGTTATTTTTTGTTTAAAAATTTTTCAATTCGCGTGTTTGTTGTGTCGTAGGAATCCAGTAAAGCTTTCAAGCTCACTGGGTATTTTTTTCTGCTGTAATAATAAACATCTATCTGACAACAAACGTTCTTATTAACCAGTACACGCGTTTCCCAGCCGGAAATGTGGGTGATGGATGGCAGCATTACTTCGTTTTTACATCATGTCACCGTGGCGCTGGATGTATGACGTTCATGCCCGTGCCGCGGGTTACATGACGTCGCTATTAATCTGCGGCCTACGGCTCCGCTAGAGTCGGGGCCCCGTCAGAGTCGCGGCCCCGTCAAGCGAGCGGAGAGATCAGGGAGTGCGGGGAGAGTGCGGAGGAGAGAGCGAGATCCGTGCGTCCGCGCCATCATCGCCGATGTCAGCCCCAGGCGAGTACAGTGACAGTACAGTGAGAATATAGGGCTGGTACAGTGGGGTACAGTACTGCACAGCTAAGGGTTCCGTCCCAGTGAATCCCGGACTGGCTGAGAGAGAATCACCACTACTCACACACACACAGAGATAGTGTATCACTCCTCACAGAGACAGAGTGTATCATCACTACTCAGAGAGTGTATGTCTATCATCACTACTCAGAGAGTGTGCCATAACTGCCAAGTCTCACGGAGTCTCGGTTTCCGGAGGGTACGGCGGTTTTAATAACGTGTAGACAATGCATAGCATTGAGATGTTTGGCCTAAACCCTGTGCATAGTGTGTTAAGCATAGAGTCGTGGTGGTGAGCGGAAGTAGCCGAGGGCATTGGAACCGATGACCGGGTCACACTTCCATGTACTGGGTATGTGAGACTGTGCGAGGAAATGTATAGTATCATTACATACCAGAGTGACCGCCCTGTAACATGTTCTGACGTCATGAAGGCGACGGGGCGCTTAAGAGGGTTGATGGTGCTAGTGCAAAAGTGGGAATTTAAAGCTGAAAGTGTTAACGTTTCAGACGAGTATTCAATAAGTGGGAAGTAAAGCTGATGATATAAGACAAAAGCCTCGGTGTTGTGCATGTATAATGTGCGTTCATGAAGGATTCTAACTCTTTACCCTCAGTGTGGACACGTGTACATTAAAACACTTGCTCCTTCATTTATAGATGGGGAGGATTACGATGTTAGCTGGCATGAACTGAAGCGCTGGTGGTGATGCACAACGCCACGATTTCAAAACTTCCAATAGTGGTCCCCCGTTTAACGATATTAATCCGTTCTAGAACACGTATCACTGTCAAAGCATTGTAAAGTGAGACCAATAATACTGTACATTATTTTAATATAATTTGTTCCAAGATCTTTGAAGTTGAGATGTAAACACTAACAAGCGCTGCTATTGGCTTTGAAGCTACCCAAGCGGCATGCATTTGCATCGCCGATTGGCTGCCACGCCACCGACGCTCATATCGCAACACGTATCGTAAAGCGACATTTGATCGCAATGTGACACTAATGTTCTTATGGAGCGTATAACGTAAAGTGGTGTAATCGTAATGTGAGGCCATCGTAAAGCGAGGGACCACTGTTCCGGTTAAACCGAATGCAAGCAAATTCCTGCCGTCTCGGCGTTCAAGTTGTTATTTTATTTATTATAGGCGGTGTACAGTACTGGGAGATCGTTGTATTTTTCCTGGTGTTAAAAGTCCATTGGGTAATAATAATAATAAATAATAGCATTTATATAGCGCCTTTCACCCGAGGGTCACAAAGCGCTGCATAAAGCTGCAGAGAGAACGACATGTCAACAACGACTGAGCACGGAAAATCAGCAACAATTTTTTTTTGGGTTTTTTTTTATCCGAGCTGTGGAGAG
>JAZEWU010000027.1:7678466-7688479 GCA_036362915.1 Geotria australis | reverse complement strand
GAGCACATTCCTCACCTGGTCATGGACGAGACACGGAAGCAGAGGCACGAGGAAACATGCAGAGATGCGAGGGAAGGCAGCCATCCAACCAGCCGGTGCCAACATTTGCCAGACGATCCATCCTATATATTATGATGTTGTCGGCCAATTAATGTGGGTTTTTTAAGTTTGAGGAAACTGGAGAACCCAGAGGAAACCCACACAGAACAGGGGGAGAACACAAACTCCACACGGAAAGACGGCTGAGACAGGAATCGAACCGCCTCCGGGAGGACTTTCTTTATGCAAGGCGCAGATGTTACTGCTGCATAGACGCCCGGCCGCCCAAACTAGAGGCGAGCGTGTGCGTGTAGTGCTGTGTTCGTTGCCTTGAGACGGGGCTCCTGCGTGCAGGTGACGCGCTCGACGGGGCTGATTGAGGCGTCACGCATCATGAACCTGCATCAGTTCACGCTGCTCTACCACGAGGTGGTGGGCCAGGCTCACTGTGCCGCCGCTATGGACGCTGCCGCCACAGCGGGACCCGTTCCCCCACGGTTGCGCCGACCGACGACCGACACCGCGCCGGAACAAGACGTCACAGACGCGCTGAAACCTACGGTATCACTTAGTTCATTAATCCTCCTGTGTTTCAGCAACTGGGAATCAGGGCCACTTATCCCTGGCTGAAAATAAGGAATATAATACAATACAATCTGGATTTATATAGCATCTAAACCTTACGAGAGCTCGAGGGAATGTATGTAAAACGTGCCATTAAGCCAAGAAGCGGGGGGATTAAATCGCATGGATTACTGGTGGAAGGGAGTTTGATGTTTACGGGGGCAGCAGAGCAGATGGAACCAACCATTGAACAATGCTGATAAGGGGCTTCACATGTATATAAAGCCTTCGTTGCTAGATAGAAAAGTGCTTGGAAGGGGTACTCCGCTTCCATGTCAAGGGCCGCTGGTGGCAGAAGCACAGGCAATAAGAAGAGCAGTTGGGCACCAGAGTTCTATTCCTATTACACAGTAAAGATAATAATTTCAACGTGTAGCATACTGGATAGTATTGACTCACTCTGAAGGAGAGAAAACGACTCAAACACAGACAAGTGGTAAAGTCAGCCACAGTGAGCCAATGCCAAATCCGCCCAAGCACTGGTCTGCAATACAGTAACGTATTATTGGCCAATTATTGAATGTTCCATCTGGGAGGAAACCAAAGTACCTGAAGAACACCCACATGTGCAAGGGGACAACACCCCACACTACACACATGGAACAGATGGAATCCACAATTACTGTACCGAATTCCAGCAAACTAGGGTACGGCACCGCAGGAAGGGAGTTGTACAACGAGTTTCATCCAATAACCCTCACTGCCTCGCCACAGTCCGGTGCCGGTCTGTATATTAGTCCTGTTTCTGCTTTTCTGTCAGGAATATGAACATAACCTGGCGAGGGGAGGACAGGAAAGGGAATCGGGAAGGAACGGGAGGGGGCGAGGGGTTGCTAGAGAATCTCGGAGCAGATTATGACTCGTTGGGAATTGAGCTGTGGGTTGTGTCAGATGAGGGCAGGAGACTACTGAAGGAAGATGAATGGGTTCGTCAGATTCTGATGTAGCGGAATATATGATGCAGGTGCTTGGTGTTTGTAATATTTGCGCGCTGAATGAATGTCTCCAGTGCATTTAAATGACTGTGCCGTGAAGTCTAGTAACGACACCGTTAGGAGAACCTGTCTGATGATGAGAATTGTTAAGAGAAATAGAAACACAAGATTAGCAGTTAAGCAGGGGTTCTCAACCTTCTGCACGTCAACGCCGACTTGGGAATCTCCATTGACCACTAGGCGGAGCTCGCGGCCCACTGGTTGAGAATGGCGGCAGCAGAGTACACAGGTAGAGGTGAGGGGCAATGAGTTGGGAAAGGACGGAATGGGTGAGGCTAGAGAGGGGGAGAGTGGGGAAGGTTTTACTACCAGTTGCCTTGTGCAGCGCTTTGTGACTCTCGGGTGAAAGGCGCTCTATAAATGCTATTATTATTATTATATACTTATTTGGTTAACCGCGAGTGAGCAGTTAAGACTGTGCTTCACTGATCATTGTTATAGTTCCCAACTTGTGAAATGAGCTCCAAATGTCAAGCACAATAATGTTTGCCCTATTATTCTGTTATCTTGTGTAACACTAGATGGAGGCTGCCAAAGATTTATCAAAAGCAGAGGAGGCTGGGAGTGTGGTGGACTGTGAAATGGGAGATGATGAGGGAGCCTGCCAGGCCTCTCTCTGGATGGGAAGGTACGCTTACTGCTTATGCCCCATTTGAATTTGATGGAAAAAAGAATTTAAAAAAACGCTGAGATTGTATAGACCAGTGGTTCCCAAGGTGTGCGCCGCGGTGCTCCGGGGCGCTCCGGGGCGCCGCAGCTAACTCACAGGGTCGCCGCGGGATATTCCACATTTTTTATATATGCCATGTATTTTCTGAATTTGGGCGCCGTGAAAAAAAAATCCTGATACACTAAGGCCGCCGTGGACCTAGAAAGTTTGGCAACCACTGGTATAGACCCATGTGGGCGGCAGCGCCACAGTGGTAGCCGCTGTTTTTCATGGGTTTCCTCAGGGTTCTTTGGTTTCCTCCCATAGCTAGCAATCATACGTTGTAACTGGTATTGCTGAAAAATTACCTGCAAGTTACTCGGTTGGGGTCACACGTAGCAATATGGCCCCCGGCTGCAAAAACTTGGCAGGATCCTACTGAAAAAAGTATTGAGGCTTTGAGGTTTTTTCCCTCACTGTGATATATCCATTTCATTTCCCGGTTTGAATACAAGCTCTCTTGGCACCGTCGCTTAGGATCAAAGCACTGACGGATGAAGAGGAATGCTGCATCTGCATGGACGGACGCTCCGACGTCATCCTGCCGTGCACACACAGCTTCTGCCACAGCTGCATTGACCGCTGGTACCGCTCTCTGAATGTTCAACCCCACTCACCCATTGTGAGCACTCGCCCTCGCTCACCCACTGCCCGAGATGACTGGCAGGTCCACCGCCTGTGCTCCCCCACTGTGCCAACGCGTTTCATTGTAGTCACCCGGTGCTCTGTTCATTTATGTGAGCATCGCTCCTTCACGAGCCTCCTTCACTGAGACCGATCTTGACACCACAGGTACCGGTCATCACTGGTACCGGTCCAATCAGCTCCGCATTTTTCAATATCGCATACGTCCCTCTCTTCCCTAGCCTGTGCCGCACCAGTTTAGCCCACTCTATCCAGACAGACGGAAGCTAGCTGTTTGGGTATGCAGTGGTAAGGCGTACGGGTTAAATTACTCAGCCAACGCAGCCTCACCTGCCAGATTGGACTGTCTTCAGATCTTTCAAGGATTTGTGAGCCGCTCCACACATTCCAGTCTGGTTAAACCCAGGATGGGTCGTAGGCAGGCCAGCTTCAGAGTTTCAAACCTTAACAGGGGTCAACGTTTCACGAGTATAGAGAAAGGGCAGAACTGTGGCCGAGAATAGCCTAAGCTTGGATTTGGAAGCAGTTCATTTTTATATGGCATTTTGAGATGCCGTTATCTCCTAATCCGTTATAAACCCACATTATATTTTATTTTACGGTCGTACAGATGGTGAGATGTGACCATAGTGGACAGAAAGAGCTCGTGCTTGTCTCAGTGGAAGGATGGAGCACGGGGATAGTGATTTTTTATTTATTATTATTTTACATGTATAACGCGCACATATTCATTCAATGTCGAAGGTATGCATCGACGAGAGAACGACTCAGAGGCGCGAGGAAAGCACAGAGAGGCGGAGGAGGCAGCTAGGCGGTTTGCCGGCACCATATTGCCACACACTGCTTCCTATTTATTATGATGTTATCGGCCAAATAATGAATGAGTGTTTTTTTTTCTTGTGGGAGGAAACCGGAGAACCCGGAGGAAACCCACGCAGAACAGGGGGAGAACACACAAACTCCACACAGAAAGGCGCCTGAGCCGAGATTCACAACCTTTCGGTACAGACGTTACCACTGCGCCACTCTGCCGCCTAATAGTGCTACAGATATTACAGCAAGAAGGGCCTCTGGGTTATATTTCTGCCCCAAGTGCCTCTCAATGTGGAATTTGTTTTCTCCCCCTGTTCTGCATGAGTTTCCTCTGGCTTCACCAGTTTCCGCCCGTGGCTGAAAAGACACACAGTGTAACTGGTATCGGCCAAACATCGCAACGGTAAAAAAATGCTGAAACATTACCTGCAGATTACTCTATTGGGATGACACACAGCAATATCGGCCCCTACTGTGAAAACCTGGCAGGACCCTGGGTAAACAAGCATAATATAATATAATATCAATTTATATAGCGCCTTTCACTCGAGGGTCACAAAGCGCTGCACAAGGGGCGCGAAGAGAACGGCATGTCAACAACGAAAGAAAAAACAACCAATAAAAACCAAAGCAACAAAAAATAAATGATTAAGGCTGCTTCGAATATACCAAAAGGTCGTGAAACTGGCAATCTTAAGAGCGGCAAAAATCTGCCAGCGTCCCCTAAGATGGCCGTCACTACCTTAAAAACACGGATGGAGACAAGGAGGGAGGGTGAGCGACAGGGGGAGACACAGGGACTAAACGTCTTGTCCTGCTGGCTATTCTGTGGCCACACAGGAGCGGGCAGAACAGGAACTGCCCAATCTGCCGCCTCAAGGTGGAGGGACCGGAGGAGTCGTGGCTCCTGCCGGACGCCCCCACGGATGAGGATGTCGCAAACTACATTCTGACGCTGGCCGACACGGCGGGGACGCTGCACCAGCCTTGAGTCGGCCCTGGATCCCGGGAACTCGCGCACACCTCCTGCAGCCCCTGCCTCGCTCCTCGCACCACGGGCTGTGCTGCCGGCAGGGTCTGTGCTGCCAGGGTAACGGCGCAGCGCGACACCTGTAGCCCTGGCTCTACATCATCAGAGGAGCTGTGATGACCATTAGATATGACATCTTTCACAT
The DNA here is from genome assembly GCA_036362915.1 of Geotria australis. NCBI lineage: Eukaryota > Metazoa > Chordata > Hyperoartia > Petromyzontiformes > Geotriidae > Geotria > Geotria australis. Next base: position 7,683,479 of record JAZEWU010000027.1, on the reverse strand, counting down.
GGTTTTTTTGTCACTTAACGAATATAGTTCCTTTAAAAAAAAATCACGCTTTTCAAACTATAAAAGTCCACGTTTGTCAGATGACGCGGAAGCAAAACAAAAATACTCGAAGACCTCTTTCTGAAATAAGGGCGTTTAAAATATATTAAAAAGTTTACATGCAGTATAAAATGTAAACACTCTACCACCATATAGTGCATATGTAGTATGTATGGTTTTTGAAATTACGGTGTTTTTGGTGCAAAACTTATACCGATCTGCATTTTAAAAGCTAGATGCACAAATTTGGTATCGCTCAAAAGCCCTTTGTCGTCTCCTTTCCTAGTTCTTGACGTTAAACAAAAAAGTGTTTATGTGCACTATGAGATTCAAAACACTGGAAATCAAATGGTTGCTTGCTCATGCCCACCAACCAACACTGTATCAACGCGTTGCCTAGCAACTCTCTATCAACAGGCTTCCTAACAACGGCCGGTTGTCCAGCAAGCCAGAGTGAATGAATGAGTGAGAGGCTTCTGTAACTGAATAATGGAAAACGGAGTGTGTGAATAAAATGAACAAGCTGCATGAGCGAGGGAATGCGAGAATGAGTAAGTGAATGTGGACGTAATGAGAGACATGAGTGATTGCATGAGGGAGCAATGGGAGAATGGGGGGGTAATGAGATAAAGGAATACATGAGTGAATGTACTGTTTGAATTATGTATCTTGAGTGAATTAAGAATGCAACTGAACGAAGGAAGAATGAGAAAGCAAACATTGAATGAACGAGTAGTTTGAGCCAACTAGATAAGAATGACAATGAATGAAAGGTTTGAATGATTGAATGAGGGTGGAGAGGATGGGTGAGAATGAATGCACGGAATGAGTTGGGTGACATGCGGGTAGTGACAGGTCTTTGACCAGTGACAGGGGCCAACAGGAGCAGTGCAGACATTTGGGAGAAGAGTCGAGGGGACCTGAGCCAGTGGGTGTGCGATAGCCAGTGGGTGTGAGATAGACCCGTCTCTAGGACGGGCTGCCCTCTAGCAATTTATATTTGCGATATACGTGCTTGCTGGGCTGCAGCGTGCTTGGCGGTAGCCGCACATGCGCGGTACAGTGTAACATAGAAGTACGTCAATCAGATAACGTGTTTACGTTTTAACAGAGAAATTAGGGGGTACACCTTGGTGTACCTGCTAGCACAATGGACCTTACAATCCAGAGGTCACTGGTTCAATTCCATCCCCTGGCACGACAGCTAAATGAGCAAGTTTCTCAAATCCCCCTGCTTCTGGCCTCCCAGCTGCATACATTGATTAGCCGCTGGTGATTGACAGGTCGCATGTTGTGGGGAAAAATGTGCCTCCTCGCACATCTTCAAAGAGGTCTGTTCAGCATGAGAGCGTCGACCAAGCGTCCCCCAGAGCGTCATCTAGTGGAGGCTCGTCCGACAGTCGTGGTGCGACGTGGCGCGGATTTGCAGCATCGTAGCTTCTCCACGGAGTGGCGTGTGCGTCCACCCGCGTCGCTCCACGCATTAACATTACACTGTAAGTGATCACTGGGTCTCTGACTCACAAACGGTAGTCAGCTCTGAAACGGTTACCAGTTTACTGCTTCTTGTTAAACGATCCTCGAGTTTGTAACATGGAATCATATTGGAAAATTCTTATTTTAGTAACTTAAAAACTAACTCATAAAGTAAAAACTATATAAAATGTATAATATATGGCATACATTGTAAGGATGTATAGCATGCTATGGGATATTTGAGAGGTAGGTAGTGGTCCCTATCCTGCTCTACGATGCTGGTGATGTGGATTCAATCCCAATCCACAGAATACTTACAGCAGCCGGTGTGTTGACAGAGCGGTGTCTGTGATGCTGGACACGGTCGCCCCTTCCTGGGTTCTGTATTACAGTTGCTTTGTGAAGACAATGTGGAAACGCGTGTGTTGGTGCGTGGATGTACATGTAGACTGTGTAAGTAATGTTTGTCCCATGTGTTGTGGGCCGGTATAATTCACAGATGTACCCAGCACCGCAAATTAGATGGAAGATGTTGCACTCTTCAAAGAAACTACAGCAAGTGTGCATTTGCGTAGCTTTATTTTGAAGTGTTAATTTAATTCATTGATTTTGAATATTATTATCTTCATTAAATGTACGTATTTTTAGTTTCACCTGTTTTAGTTGATAAGTGAAGTGCAATTCCTTGAAACTGCTAATGTGCATCCCCAACGTACACGATTAGAATTGATAGGAGTTGCATTGCTTAATTGATCGCTTCAGACACAAATTAAAAAAGTCCATAATTATAAACTGCTGCAGTGAACAATTTTTATATCAAGATGTCTATGTCTTTACACACATTCCACTATTTTATCCAACTGATAAAATTACTTCAAAACATGGGTTTTCACTACTCTGATCGGCTACACTTTTGGTATTGTCTCTCAAGTTAATGCCGTTGGCACTACGCTTTTGCCATAATATTGAACACGTCTTCATTATCAGCCATGCTCAATCCACTGCTGGATGAAGGCCTCACCAAGCTGGCACTACCTCTCTTAGCCCAACACAAAGCGACACGGCCATTATTGTTCATGCTCGGATTACAACCGCGTGAAGGCGTGGCGTGTCACGGGCTCACTCGGAGGTGGCCTTCATGGCGTCCATGATGAGGTCGAGCTCGTAGCACCAGGTCTCGTAGCGGTACGCCAGGCGGATGTGCGCCACGTTCGTCTTGGTGATGTTGTTCCCTGCTGGGCCCTCCTTCAGGTAGTCTTTTCCTAAGAAGTGTTGCTTCTCCTGCGCACGTGTACGAGAGGGCACGCACGCACACAGCGCTGCGTTACACGCGAGCACCGACGCGGCTTTTGGGTCGGGGGAAGCAAGGGCTTGTCACATGCGACACCGATGATTATGAGCAACGTGATTTCTCGGTCACCGCCGTGGCGCAGTGGCAGGGGAGGATTTTGATGGGCGATGGAACCACGTTACAAGAGGGGAGATGAGCCCGAGTGTAATATAAATTGTATTCGAGGTAGGAGTGCCAACTGTTAATACGTATAATTTCGAGTAAGGATTATTTCTGGTTCCTGTCGCCCACACAGGTTAGGCGATATCGCATTCCCACATCCCAGTGCGTGTAGTGGGGGATGCTCCCACTTGTGGGGAGCGGTAGCCCAGTGGTTAGCGCGCTGGGCTACAAATCTGGCGGCCCGAGTTCGAATCCCGCTCACGGCCAACACCAGTGACGATTTTCTGAACACGGTCCCGGGCCTCCCCTAGGTCGATTCAGCCTGAAATGAGTACCTAGTGCGGTGCGTAAACATCGTCACTAGGGAGACAAAGGCGGCCGGGCGTGGTGTTGGTCACCCACCCTCTCGTGTGCCGTGTCGACCTTCATACGTGCTCGCTAACGGAACTTGCCCCCACAGTCTGTTAAGGCTATACGGGGGATCTTTGTCTTTGTTTGCTCCCACTAGGTGGAGCCATGCTGCATAAAGTGCGTGACGCCAACTTCACGATCAGAATTGTGCGGACCAACTATAGCGGGCTTTGAGCAACGTTCCCAACAAACACCGGACCGGCGACACCACAGCACGCTCCAGCTTCTAGACAAATAATGGGCGGCGCTTAATCGTATCGGCACCAACCACGCATGACGCAGACACCTGACGCGCAAGTGCAAATTCAAAGGCTCCTGTGTGTGACTCGCTACACATGACAAACCATAGACTATCTAACTTGACACTGCCCCCAAGTGTGCATATGAAGGTTGTGGGTGGGTGAATCAGCAATTCACCATCAGACAAAACAACTGAATGGCTCAATCACGACTGAATCTCGGAAAGTTCCAAATAAGCCACACAGAAGGAGACGATAACTGTGCCGTGGGACGCGTGGCCGTCGTCACCTCGTGCGAGTAGCCGCTCTGCAGCACGCTGTTGCGCGCGATCTCGCACATGTCGCACGTGCTCAGCTTGAACACCTGTCCCGCGATGGCGTACTCCTCCATCAGCGGTTCCTGCGCAGACGCGCGCTCCGCGTGAGCCGCCCGCACCGCCGCCCCGGCATTCACGGACACGGTCTTAGTCGCTGCTTGGCCCAGCTTGGGCTCTTATGAAGCGAGCCGGCTTAAAGCCACACTTAACTTGAGCCGACGTGCTCCAAGCCACGCTGCATTGCTCCAAACCACGGCTAAGAGCACGGGCCTAATGTCAAACCTTGTGTTCATTATCTTAACCAGGAGAGAAGGCCCAAAGCCAAAGCTACACAATAAATGTGTTACTTTAAAAAAAAATTGTAGCCAGCAGTCCACAGCACCTCCTGTCACCACCACTCGCCCCGCTGGCACACGGAGACGTGTGTTGTTTTAAAGGACAAGGTCCACCGGCGAGATGGTCAACCCGAGTGGTCAGAGTGGCTCAAACCCACAATTCAAAACACAAATCAACCAGACCTCATGTCTGTTCATTGGATCTGTACTTCAGATTGGCTGAGGCAAACAATCAGTGCTGGTTAAAGAGATCTTGCGATTTTGCATAATATAAATTGAGCGTTCGAGTTATGCCATTATTCAAGAAGCACTTACGTTAGTGAGCGGCTTAACTGTTTCCCTGTGGAGTCTGCTTGTCGTGGCCCAGTTACGTGGCGAGCTGCAGGGAGTTCCGCACCTTAGTGAAGTGGAACTGCATGGGGTCGTCGGTAGACAGGGATATGCAGAGGCCCTTCTGCAGGTACTCCAGCAGCGGGTTTTTGGCGTATTCCAAGAAGAGGCTGTTATTGCTGAGCGGAGACATTGCGATGGGGAGCTGAGTCAGGTAGTACAGGTACTGTAGCACTGGGCTCTGGAAACAAAAGACAAAGATCCCCATAAAACCGTTAACACACTGTTGGACCAAGTTGTGTTAGCGAGCAGCTACCAATGCTGGCATGGCACACAACGGGCCAGGTGACTGGGATCAGATGTTGGCGACCAACGATAGGATCTGTAATGACCTCGAATTGACCAGAAATTAG
>JAZEWU010000027.1:7646042-7661462 GCA_036362915.1 Geotria australis | reverse complement strand
TCTAACTGTCTGATAAGCGCTTTTAACCGGAGTGCATAAAAAGGTGCTTTATAAACAAAGATTATTTTACAGGAGGGTCCTACCGCGTTTTTTGCAAGAGAGGGCAATGTGGCTATGTCTAATCATGAGTAATATTCAAGTTATTGTTCTGCATTGGGATATTTGGCCAAAGCCAGCTACATTGTATGTTTTTTTTTGCTATGGGATCAAACCAGAGGGGGAACCCATGCAGAACAGGGAGAGAACGCCAACTGCACACAGAAAGTTAACCAAGTGGGGGACTTGCTGTGCAGCACGAGGGTTACCGCTGCACCTCCCTGCCACTCGCCGACGAAAACTGGCACAAGAATGCACACGTGTGCAGGTTAAAAAAGAAACTCACGCTGATGGCAGCTCATGGCAGTGGCTCAGCTTGCCTGTCCATCAGCAGATTCCCGGGGCAGTTATTGCTGACGTCTCACGATCGCCTGGGGTGGCCCCAGACCAGTGGGCTACGCGCCCTGCAGCCGGCTGCCTCCCAGCCAGAGAACCTCCGACTGCAAAGTGTATATTGGCAAAAATGGCGTAAATTCTACCGGAGCCAAACACTTGGTGGATCCTGGCGTGGTGGCGTCCTTTCTCACCCGCTGGGTGCAGGACGTGACCTCTGCTGCGGTGCCACGGATGAGCCGACACGATGGGGCCAGGGACAGGATCTTGAGCTTCACAGGACATGGGATGACTGAGCCGCTTCACACGAGAGACTGCAATAAACGAATGTTATAACTGACATACGTAAATATTACAACAGATATAAATGTTTTGGCTTGGTTTGGCACAGTCGGCAGAGATGTGAAGGATGTAACTTAAGTGAATTTCAAGTGACATTGATTTCTTGCGAGTGGTTTCCCAATGACACTCTACAAAAATGATATCACAGCAACATTACCAACATCAGCGACGAATTGACATGACAACTATATCAACAACAATGACGTAACGCCAGTCTTAATGTTAATATCATCGACACCACGTATATAAATATAATCAACATCTTTACAACTATTTTACAACTACAACTGAATGCACAATCTCACCACATTAACAAAATCCATAACGACAACCACAACAGCCACAATTTAGCTGCAACTAAAACAACACGACAGCCGCAATATAACCACAACCATAGCCACAACAGCTTTATAATCGTAACCACAACTACTGAACCAAAACAGCTATAGCATAAGGTTAACGGGCACAGTGGATGCGGGTGTAATATTCCTCCATCGCGTCCGTGCCGTCGCCCCCTGTGTGTCCGCGCGACACGTGGATCAAGCGGACGGTGGCCGGGGACACCCGCGTGTCACGGAGAGCGGCGCTCAACGCGGCGACACGTGGAGGAGACACATGGAAGAGACACGGCTGCCGCAGCGCTCCCGATCCGAGCGTGCGGGGTGCGGGGACGATGGTGCTTCCTCGTCACTCCATCTCTGCATCCAGCACGCCTTGCTCTGCATCCACCCCCCCATTCTTTGGACTGTGGGAGGAAACCGGAGTGCCCGGCGAAAACCCATGCGGACACGGGGAGAACATGTAAACTCCACACAGCAAGGCACCCGAGTCGCGATTCGAACCCGGGTCCTTCTTGCTGAGGCGGTAGCGCTACTCACCGCGCCACTGTGCCGCCCAATAGTCACCACCAAATGTATAACTGAAGGTCCAATAGCTATAAAGCTAAGCAAAATATTCATGTTTTTACGTCAAAAAGCTATGGAATTCAGGTTGACATAAACACGGCTCTCTGTCGGTTTCATAAATAACTCATTATTAACAAGCCCACATTTTATTTCGAGGAAACATCAATCTGCCTCTTGCCAAATGACAATGTCCACAAACCATTGTTCTCTGGTTATGCAGACAAAAAACAAAGGTGGTTTATTTTCAGTGCAGCACAGAGCTCGCTCCAGATATGCCAGCACAAGCTATTTCATCGCTAGTGATGATCCCACTTGATGCTGGGAGAACAGAATTCTTCACCGTTACGATAAAAAGAAGACAATGCCAAGTTCCATGCATCCTCTACATTTATTTAAATGTAACAATGACATACTAGTATACCTTAATAAAAGGTAAATTGTTAAGCTCTCCCGTCTTATTTGCAGTACCATTTCTGAAATACAGCTAACAGCAGCGGGGTAAGTACAGGTCATGTATTCAGGGTCGTCCGTTAAGTGTTTTGCTCAGCGTGGTACCTGCCACCGGGCAAGAGCGTGGTATCACACCAACTGGGTTTGCTTTCTCGGACAGATTTACATATCCCTGCAAATATGGTATTCATTTTAAACACGAGACAATTTACACAGCAGAATGCATCGTCAATGAAACGGCTTGTTTCTTCTCAGTACAATCCTAACGTCTGTGATGACGGTCAGTCCTGCAACAGATGTTTAAGCCACCGTTTTGGGCACTGGAACAGGAGGCACTGACTTGCGTCACAAAGGTAACATCTTGCATTAACGCTGAAATATGTTAATCAACGAATAACTTAGAGAACTATGCCCCCTATGCATCGTAACCGTGTCGTGTTGGAGGGGGCTGCGTGTTCCGAAGCACCTGTAGCTATGTCACCTGGAGTCTAGTATTCCTGCTATGGGTCTCCCTTGGTCAAACAGGTCTGGGGAAAGGTTTCAGACAAATAATTATCCGAAGACCCTCCGACTAAATGAGGCTAGCGTGGGGAAGGGCATACGGCTATAAAATGTTGTTCCAATACCCCCGCCATTAGGGAACAACCGGCCAACCCGGGTCACCCTGGATACTGATCATTTAAACCGGCAACAACTGAGACAGCACTGGCTTTATCATGCAGATATTTCTTCTGTTACCAAAAAGAATGTTTATATAGATTTACATGTTATCATGAGGGTCCTAGTTAAGCATATTTGGCCATTTACTTGTTTGAATATTTTTGCAGTGACTCGATCACCCCCACTCGTACAAAAGTAAAATAAACTCCATACAGGTCAACACTTTGATTTGTCACCTTAACAGATATGGGCCCGTCACTGCCCCACCGGTGAGAAGCTCACGCACGTCTCCAGACAATCCATCACGCCCGTCTCCAAGCTCGTGTTACAGGTACGTGGTGACCGCCACGCCTAGATACACATTTCCGACATGATCCAATGTGTCAAATAGCACCTCACGACACCACCTATGGCGGGATAAGCAAAATGTTTGATAAACCACAGTGAACATATGAAGTGGCCTCTCCTTAATCCACCGCTACGTCTGTGACCGAACTCTCCGGCACCGAGACGCCACTGGAGTGGCTGCCACAGCTAGACTGGCAGGACCCCATCCCACGTGATTTATGTGGGCGCCGTCAACTATACCCATCGCCCCTATTAACAGCCAAGCAGACAAGGCACTGGCCCGTTGGTTTTGCCCGCTAAGTAAAAAGCTAGCAAGCACTTACAATTCTTCGTTTTTATCCAACCCTAACAACAAGTAAAAAATGTTCCAGATACAATATTTAAGTGAATTAGGCCTGGATTCCCGTAACAGAGAACCAGGCATCTAGAGGCAGAGGTCTCCCCAATTCCGTGTCAGAGGGGCGACACCACAAACCGGGATGCACGTGTTGACAAAAAGATGCCAACATGACAGGATGGATACTACCTTAAATGCCATCCAGACTCACAACACGACACAATTTGATTCATAAATTAGTTTTGGTTAGGCCTCATAACGATCTGATCAAATCTGTGTCCTTAAGACCCTCCACCACCGGACAGCGCCAAACTGTTATTGTCCCAGTGTTTTTAATGTGCCAATTATTGTTTTAGCTCATCGGTAAGTTGAACACAACCAAACCCATAATTAGACAAGTATTTGGTGGTGTATGATCTTAGCGACACAGATTTAGCAATCGGATATGTGTGTCTAATTGCTGACGCATTTGGCTACGAGGATAGTTTTTCGACCCACCGCCGAGCGAGGAAAAACAATAACACTCGGCGCGTCAACCGCGTGTACACGTGACTGTTTAGTCGTGTCGGGTGGTGGAGGGTCTTATCGACAAAATCTGGTCATAACATTTCGCGGCCAGACCCAAAAAATTATTGTGAATCAATTTGGCCGTGAAAACCTACGTATCAATAATAATAATAGCATTTATAGAGCGCCTTTCACCCGAGGGTCACAAAGCGCTGCACAGGGCCGCACCAACAATCAAGGTAAGACAATGTAAATGTACCTCATGAAAACTGTCTTAGTATGATTTAATATCGATACATATACGTGTCCCACACATGGCAGTTAAAAATAACCAACCCTTAAATCGTAACGCGAATGACTCGGGCACGCGAGGGAGGCCGTGTCGGAGGCCATCGCGCTTCTGGGACACGGTGGCCGCGTGAGGCCCCGTGTCGGCGCGTGGGCGGTTTGAGCTACACACGCGATTACAACACGCTCCACTAACGATGTTTCCAGAGTGGCCAATTATTAACCTCACCTCCACAATGCCCTGGCCTTTCCCTCCTGCAATGTTCCATCCCTAAACGATTCACTAGCGTCACAGCCTGCATGGAAACACGGATTATCAGTGAAGAGTTCTTTTTTTCAGGAGGATGCTGCTTGGACTCATGAAGGATATATTTTTCTTCTTAAATGTTCAGGAATACAGCAGTAATGTTGGAATCTAGGCACACAAGAGAACACTGAATGTCGCTATAGGCCGTCAGCCTATCGCTCAGCAGTGAGTGGCTGTTATTCCTGCATAATCTGCCACAACCACCTCCACATTGCGAGTTTCCAGGCCAGTGAGAACATGCGTGGAGGACGTTAGCACAGTGGGTGAAATTGAGGAAAACTTTGGAGGATGGGCCAGCACAGGACTAAAGCACACGTCCACCTGTGCTGGCTAATATCCAGCAAGCCACACACCATTACTGGAATTAACTAGCCATCACAATGCATTTCCGTTGGTTAGTTCGTAGGTTTGTGGTGTCGCAGGAATCCCGCACCGTGAGCTTGCAAGCTCACTGGGTATTTTCGGCTGTAATAACAAACATCACCATCATCATGCAGGACCCTCCTGAAAACAAAAGGTCGTGAGACTCGATGAGGCTTTCCTGGGTAAATATTTGGCATTTGGCAAGCTCAGCTTTGAGTCTCTGAACCTTAGAAGAAGACACAAAAGCTATATAGAAGAGTTCACATTCTATTCCTTGTACCTAACATGGTGTAAATATCACCTACATGAACCAACAGCTGGGCACACCTTCCACAGACTCCAGCCAACGTGCAAAGCACAGAAAAAACTAAGTTACTGATTTCGCCAGCTCAACTTTTTTTTACACATGTACTCAATATAACCCCTAATTAAAGACATTTACGCATACCATATTTTATTTACACAAAACAATGTGAAACGATTTGTAAATCAACATTATAGATCCAAGTCAGCGCTGGGTGCTCGTGACCTGGTGAACAACAAGGAGACAGGGTGACCAATATGCACGCAGCAGTCGTCACCCTTTCTTGCAAATTGCTCCCAGAATTCAACAACAAAAACCTATACAAATTGTACACCCGGTCTCTGCTGAATGAACCAGTGTCCAGTCAGTGTCGAATGTGACTTTACATATTGATCACATGATATTCCCATTGAAACCTCCAAAGTGATGACTTGAAAACGATGTTCAACCCACAGAATTAATGAAACGTTCATTTAATTGTAGAAATTGATTAAATTCATGCAGTGTTTTGGAAATCCAGGAAAGACTGCAGCCCCAATTGGCTAAACCATGTCACACAGATACTCTTTCACATTTCCACTGTCTTCATTATCCATGTTTGGCCAGGTTATGTTTCTAAGCACTGACTCCACGCACCGTAATACACAGAGAGTAATGTCACCGCGGCGCAATCGACTAAAAGTGATGAGGCAATGACGCACAGGGCAGCCGTTAAAGACGGCACACAATGGTTCTCCCGACATTTCAACAGTTATGTATAAATCACTTGATTTTGGCTGTTAGAGTATTCAACACACTTCCACTGAAATATACATCCTCAACATCCGTTTGGCTGTATCTCAACCATTTTCAATGAACATATTTAACAACACAACGGTCTGCTGCTTTGCACATACACAAGTTATCAGCCTTATCCAGATGAGCAGCTCAAAATAACTGTAGACATTGTTATTTTGACACGCCATTCTCAATTGGTGGGTCGCGAGCGCCACCTAGTGGTCCGTGGAAACCAGACACAATTGAGCCAAGTGGGCCAAGAGGTGCAAAGGGTTGAGAACCCCTGACTTAGATCACTACCTCGCAGCAATAGCCTGAGCTGGTGGACTGCATATGGCTTGAAGCTCTTGTACACACAATGCTACTGCACACCTGTGCCTGTTAAACTTATTTCCTGCCCGCACTAATATTTCTGTTGCAATTAGATTTCTCGAAATTTCTATTTTTTTATTTTTAATGAACCCAAAGCATACTACACCTTAGTTTGGCTCCAAGTCTTACTCGGTTCATTAAGCAAATTCTTTAACATAATGTGATTGTAGTATCGAGAATAACATTTCTTAATATATTTTGTTACACAGTACTGCCAAGACTTAATTTTGGGCGATGGCGCGTAAACGAAAATCCATGAGTTGCGTTACGCTACAACAGTTCACACCGTTACATTTGGGATTTCCAACTGTCACAAAGCTTATCGAGGTACCGACTAACATACGCTATTTATTATTATCATCACTACACTTATTTACTCAGGAAAGCTTCACCGAGTGTCAAGACTTTTTCAGGCGGTTTTCGCAGTAGGTGGTGACGTTGCCGTGTGTCATCCCAAATGAGTAATTTGCAGATGATGTTTCAGCGTTGAGCTGTTTGGCCAATACCAGTTACACTGTATAGTTGTTACCAGTTACAGTCTGGATGTCTTAGCTATGGGAGGGAGCTGCAGCACATGGAGAAAATCCATGTAGAATAGGAGAACAAACTACACACAGAAAGGCACCCAAGTCGGGAATCGAACCCAGGCCCTTCTTGTTGAGGCACAAGTGTTACCACTGCACCACCACCATGCTGCACGGACCCCAATACACAGTAGTGACCTCCCTGCAGAACTCAAGTCAATCCCTACGACTCGTTGGAACCTCGGGTGCTCCTATCGACGTATTCCTGTTTTGCAATGAGCAACAATTCGTGAGCCACAAACTACATAAACATCGCTCCTCGTGTGCGTAACAAGAATTAAGCCATTTACAGCGCAAAGCTAGAGCGTCACCCAGTGCTGGAGCCACAGCCAGAGTGCTTACATTTGGGGTGCGGCGTTCACTTACCACTTCACCCTCGTGGATCGCAGAGATTCACCGCTGCCTCTTAAACGCGAAACGAAGGCCCTACTTGGCCAGCAGCAATTCCCATAAGCCTCACGCGAGACAAATCTGAAGTGTCTCCTGCAGCCAACAGTAGGGGCGTTTCATTAAATATAGTAACACTCAAACTCGGCCAAGACTGGCTCTCCAGTCTCCACGATTAATAACGTCGTGGGATCAACTTGCTTCGAGAGTATCGAAAATGTACCGAACAAAACACTTCCGTTGCAAGGCCCCACACAGGGCCTTAAACAACCAAATCAACAGTGAAAAATCTCCACCCAGGAACGCATCACCAAGTCTCGGAGAGTTTCAAGGCAACCTTCCAGTGGCATTAGTTTAATGTCAGAGTGTTTTTTACACGTGGGAGGAAACCAGATACTGGAGAAAACCAAAACAAGAGAACACTGAGATCTCTACCAAAACAACGAAGCTATCTGAAACTGACTTGCTATACAGCCTTCGGCGCGCCCAATCGCTTCGCCCGGAAGGTGGTTGTCTCGTGCTGATAATCATGGCTGAGATTCCTGCGCCTCAAGCCGTCTCCCCGTCACCGATTTATGGAACCACACTAGCGCCGCACCTGCACTCCTACATTACGTTGTTCGTGATTTAGGCAGCTACTAAGCAGAAACCGGATAAAACGTACTCATTGAGCCTGCGGAGATGAACGTGTCCTATTACCATCCTCTACGGCGGTCTGAAGAGGGTGCCCGTGCAGAATCTGAGGGTTTGGGTCGACTTCTGCGGAGCCCTCTTTCCTGCGCGACGGCGCAGTGACGAGTAACCCCGACTGGCTGTAAATGCATCAACGCCACGAACAGGTGAACGATCCAAGGACAAGCTCTGCTCTAGGACAGCCCGTCTTCGAGTCAAAAAGGCAGCGTTAAGTTTCTCCGCAGATGGGCTCGCCAGCCAAGCGGCCAGCAGCGCTGGCTGGGCGTGCCTCCCGACCCCGTCGCGGCGCCTGTGCCCGCGTGGGAACGTTCTGGAATTGGGAACATCCGTCTGCATTAGTGGGAACCGCGTAAAAATCCACTGTTACCTCTGTGCCGCACACAACACATTTACGTTTTAAATGAGATATGCACGCAGCTGCCGCGGTGTCAAGATGAGAACGCCGACCTTCAATCCAGAGGATCACCGGTTCGATTCCAACTCCATGCACGGCAGCTGAAAAAATGGGGCAAGCATCCAAAATTCTTCACTCGCCTCTGTTCACCCGGCAGTATACATAGGTCCACCATAAGTAATTGGCAGGTCGTGTGCGGTGGGGTAAAGTGTGGGTATGCCCACCTCTTCCAAAACATCTGAGCGGTGTGGTGGACCACATATGCTCTAGAGACGTCATTCTCAACCGGTGGGTCGTGACCCAAAAGTGGGCCGCGAGCGCCACCTAGTGGTGTATGGAAATCATACCCAAGTGGGCCACGTGGGAATTAGACGTGGAAAAAATGTTGAGAACCCCTGCTCTAGAGATCCCTCTGGACGAGTAACGAGAGCGACTGTACCACGCGCTGACCGCTGTGTTTATTAACGAGATGCCACTGGAAACCATTACCGGCTCCTGACTTTAGGAACTGGTGACCAACTTTGAAAACGGTACCGGCTGTTAGTTCACCAACCCTGGAAGGTGCCAGCGGCTGCGGTGAGACAGCAGGTGACCCGCGGCTGGGACCCCGAGCTCCCTCCCGCCGCACTCTCGTCACGGCGGAAGCTGCGTCCCTCACTGAGCCCTGTCGTGACGGTGCCGGAAGCGGGGCGGTGCTACGGGAATACGTGGGCGGAAGCGAAGCGCGGTGGACTAATAACACACAACCGCCCTAATAGGAGATTCACATTGCCACATTTTTGGCTTTAGGTTTTCTGAAATGGTTTCTCGACGAGCACTTTATACACACGCGCACAATTATATACTGCGTTTACATATATATACATATAGGTCACCCAATAAGCCTTATAGACCGCTGGGGCAAATGCTGTTGGTGAGCACCTACGCAGGCTGGCACAGCACAAGCGGGGGTAGTCTGGCTAGCACCACGCACACCCGTCTCCCCGGTGTCGATGTGACGCATCACCGCACTAGGTACTCCTGTTTAGACTGAGGCAACGTAGAGGAGACACAAGCACAGTTCCGGTACCCATTGACGTTGGTGTTAAACGAGCACGGCCAAAACCAGTGTGTGAACCACTCCGCCAGCACTCCGCACATGCGCGCAAACACATGCACACACATGCAGTCGTACGTAGTAAAACACGCTTCCGCACATCTACTTTAAAACAACGTTGTCGACGACAGGGCTAAATAAAAACAAAATATTCTCAAAATTCAAATGTGCAGTGACATCGCCGCGACTCCGCCCACAGTACGATCCGTTGGCGTTTCCCTTTCGAGTTCACGGCTCTCGCCGCTAAAACCACCGACCGCTGCGACCGTACGGGCCGCACCGACACGGGCCGGCACGTCGCGCGTCGGCAGAGGCGACAAAACAGGGTCCTGGCCCCAGGGGGGGGACACGGCGGCGGCGGCCGGAGAGAGTTCGGCGCTCCGTGCCCGCGGGCCGCTGGGCGCCGCCGCCCGTCGATACGCACGGCCGGCATTACGGAGCGAGTGGTCACCGGCTGCGGGAGGTGAGGGAGGAGAGGCTCCGCCGTCCGCCCGCACTCCCCCCCCCCGGCCCCTCGGGGAGGTCTCGCAGCCCTGGGACGTCAGGGAGCGGCACCCCGGAGCTCGGACGCGGGCGGCGGCCGCACGGTGGCACTCTGCGGCATCTCCGCACGCGCACGCACCTTGCGAGGCACAGACCGCACACCGTTTCATGAGTTAAAATGGACAAAAAAATAATAATTCATGACGCGCACGATATTCGTTCAACGTCGAAGGCATTCGTTCGAAGAGGGAACGGCTCTGAGAGGCGGGGGAGGGGGAAGGGGAAGGCAGCCACACGGTTAGCCGGTGCCAATATTTGCCAGACACTCCGTCCTATATATAAGAAGAAGATTAGCCAATTAATTAATGGGGGTCAAGGTATAAGCGTTCACGTCGCGATCCCTGTCAGGTAATACTTCGTATTGCCTGCAAATTCTACGAAACACTTCGAGGCCGAGCTGAAAGACAACGATGTCCAGAGGCTGACCATCGTGCTTCGAAGAATCGCAAAGAAGAAGAAGAGCCAATTAATGAGTTGTTCTTACGTATGTGAGGAAACCGGAGAACCCAGAGGAAACCCACACAGAACAGAGGGAGAACGCACAAAAAGGTGCCTGAGGCGGGAATCAAATCAACTTAAAAAAAAAAACTCATTAATTAGTTGGTCGATAACATCATAATATATAGGAAGCAGTGTGTGGCAATATGGCGCCTGCAAACCGCCTGGCTGCCACCTCCGCCTCTCTGCGGTTTCCTCACAACGCCTCTTGAGTCGTTATCGCGTCAAATGAATATCATCGACATTGAATGAATATGTGCGCGGTATAAATGTAAAATTAATATTATTATTATTAAACCAGCTACTGAGACAGCAGAGCAATAGGACAGCAAGGAGCCCGACGACTCACGACATGGGCACACAGCACCGACACGGTGCTCCCCGACAGCGGCACACTGCTGTTGCTGCTCCGGTGACCTCACCAGGGGTCAGGAGAGAACGCAGCTGCACACACTGCACTCGTCCTTGTTGTTGGCGTTGTTCATCTTGCGCAGTTTGTGGTCGCGGATCTCGCGCACCAGCGTGTAAAACGCGTCCTCCACGCCCTGGGACACGCACACATGCATAGATGTAGATACACACTAATGCAGCTATACACGAAGACAAAGATCCCCGTTAGCGAGTAGCCATAAAGGCTAGCACGGCAGAAGAACGGGTAGATGGCCAGCACCACACCCGGCGACCTTTGTCTCCCTAGTGGCAATGTTTACACACTGCACCAGGTTCTCATTGTAGGCCACGTCGACTTAAGGGAGGTTCAGAACCGGTTCATAAAATCGTCACTGGTGTTTGCGATGAGTGGGAATCAAACTTGGCTTGATGAGTTCATAGCACAGTCCGCTAACCGTTATGCTACCACTCCCCACAGCACACACACACTCCCCAATAAGCCTCATTAAACGTCGTAGCTTAGCAAACGCCTCCTGAGGGCAGCGCAGCACGAGGGATGGGGTGGCTGGCGCTATCCCCCACCACCCATATCTCTCCACCGCTGGTGTTGACACACCAAACAAGGTACTTCATTGATGGCTGAATTTACCTAAGAAAGTCAAGTACAGTAGTGGTTCAACACAACCTGCATGCGCACAAACCATGCAGGCAGATGCAGCTACTTCATGTACAAATGGAAACTAAAACCTCTCCAGCGTGCAACTGTGGTCATTCAAAACAGACGATGGAACACATCACGACTGAATCCAAATTCACTCCTGATGCAATCACCTGGCTGATCCTGTACTTAAATGTACGATTATAGCGTTTCCTCAAGACCTACATCAGCCGTAGGAAAGAAGACTTATGTACATGGCCAGGAATTTGAGTTGCCAAGTGCTGCATACAAATAATAATTATGCACACACACACAAACAGCACACACACATGGGTATACATGTGGGCACTGAGCTAAAAGACACCTCCAGCTGAGACCTCCCCTCCAGTCTGCAGGAGGGGAGATGCACACACACCTTCCCCCAATCAGAGAACCGCCAAACTGCGGCCATGGTGACGTGCCAACCCTCGAGCGACACGTAACCGACGAACGCGCCATCCACGCACACCGTGGTGGTGTCACCGCGACACACAAAGCTTTCAACTATAACGCGTTTCACAACTGATGCGTTTCACAACTGATGCGTTTCCCTCCTGCCATACGACAGAAGATTGGTTTGGGAAAACGTGAATCACTGCATTAGTTTTGCATAAGTAACTTTACCGACAATAATTATTTGATACGCTAACAATCGGAGACGTTGAATAATAACAAAGAACTGTGCCGCCGCCGCCGAACTGTGTGTTGTTCAGTGGTCCAAAGATGCAGCATGTGTATTAAACATGATGGAGGACACTTTCAACAATGTTTGTAATAACTAAAACATATTATTCCTCACTAAGTGATTTCATTAGTCGGTGTAAAGCGACTTATGCCACACCCTGCACATGTAGCAACATCGCCCCCTACTGTGAAAGAATCGACAGGACATTCGTGACAAGGTCCTGGAACTTGGTGAGGCTTTTCTAGTTAAGCACGTATAACTGTAAATATGATTGACAGCTGCTGCTCACAGTGGCACTGCCACCCGACCCTGCCCGCGGGCGGTCCCCACTCCATCTCCCACGCATCTACCACGCCAGTCCCGGCCATGCGTACGTGCACGCGAGGCCCGGGGTGGCCGAGGGCCCTACCTGCCGCGTCTTGGCGGAGGTCTCGACGTACGGGATCCCGTAGCTGCGCGCCAGGTCCTGCGCCTGCTTGGTGTCGACGGTGCGCGCCGGGAGGTCGCACTTGTTCCCGACCAGCACCATGGGCACGTCGTCCGAGTCCTTGACGCGCTTGATCTGCTCCCTGCAGTGCACGCGGGAGCAGCGGGGTGAGTCTCGGCAGCCGCGGCCCCCGACAATACACCATGTGTAAACACCCCATCATCATAATCTGCCGTAAACGCTATCAAAATAACCCAATGGTTTCAACCGATTGTTTCCAAGCCATCAGCCGCCCTGCCCTGTTCTGGTGCATTGAGC
Source organism: Geotria australis (assembly GCA_036362915.1). Lineage (NCBI taxonomy): Eukaryota > Metazoa > Chordata > Hyperoartia > Petromyzontiformes > Geotriidae > Geotria > Geotria australis. The sequence goes on along the minus strand of JAZEWU010000027.1, from coordinate 7,648,361 downwards.
CACCCACACCTGTTCTGGTTGGTGCATGAAACCACACGCACCTGTTCTGGTGCAATAAGCCACCCGCACCTGCTGTGGTGGAAGCAGTAAACCACCCGCACCTGCCCTGGCACAGTAAGCCACCTGCAGCCGTTCTAGTTGGTGCAGTGAGCCACTCGCACAAGTTTTGGTTGGGGCGTTAAACCACCCGCACCTGTACTGGTGGATGTCCTCGAAGGACTTGGAGTTGTTGATGGCGAAGACGCAGAGGAATCCCTCGCCCGTGCGCATGTACTGGTCGCGCATGGCGCTGTACTCCTCCTGGCCGGCCGTGTCCAGGATGTCCAGCAGACACGTCTCGCTGTCAATCACCACCTGCTTGCGGTACGAGTCCTGAGACGACAAAACCGGAGCCCATTAAACAAAGGTGCTCGTGATTCCTGATGAGACGCGCAGCGGTGACGGGTGGCACAGGGTGAAGGGCTCCTGAAACACATCACGTAAAACTGATTCTTAAAATAAGTTTGGCCTGGACCTATTAAGGGTTACCATTTAGAGTTTGTTTTGATAGAATATGGGACGTGTTAAGGCGTAAAATGTGTCATCGGGTGTCGAGGATCCAACGACAGTAGTTAATGATTATTATGTGTAAATGTTACGCCACTTGTTTATCTTGCCAACCTTCACCACGTGACTGGCTGATAACAGGTAAGGTTACGGGCGTTATAACGGGAATTCCACCACGTTAGACAATCACGGTACTAAACACAAGCGTCGTGGCAACACGCGTTACGCGCAGAGTGCCTCCAGCAGTTACCCTGAATTCGAGCGATGGCAGGAAACCATGCAACCCAGAGAAAACTCATGCAGACTAGGGGGTGACAATAATAATAATAATAATAGCAATTATATAGCGCCTTTCACCCGATGGTCACAAAGCTGCAGAGAGAACGACATGTCAACAACGACAGAGCACGGAAAATCAGCAACCATTTTTTTAGGCTTTTTTTTTTATCCGAGCTGTGGAGAGAACGGCACAACAATACAAACTTCATACAGAAATGCATCGCAGGAACTGGAGGCACGACATTCTTACTGCGAGGCACAAGCGACAATACTGATGCGCTACCAGCCTACGGCTCGGAACTCCGGCACTCACCTCGATGGTGGGATCGTACTCGTCCACAAAGTGGTTCTGGATGAGCTGGATGGTGAGCGCGCTCTTGCCCACCCCTCCGGCTCCCACCACCACCAGCTTGTACTCCGTCATGGCGCCGCCTGCGTGTGCTCCCCACTGCGTCGCGGACAGGCTGCGCACCGCCACACAAACACCATCGCAGTCGTTACCATTTTTTATCTCGCCGCCTCTCAAAGTCGTTTAATGCCGGAGGAATTCGTTCGAAGAGAGGAGCAAGGGCGTTTCCACTCCTAAATGCCCATCATGTACCAAGCAGAACGCTCGTGAAAAAGTATTGTAAACTGTAGGGTTTCCATGGATAAACAACCATTGGTATTAATATTATAAAATCAGAATATTTATCCGTGCTCCCTGTCAAGTCTCAAGTGATGAATGTCAATATACAGAACAGGATTCACTTTCTCCTGCATTTGAACATGAGACTTGGCAGTGTTGTGTTTGGCAGGGATGCACTTAAATTTTTTGAAAAAGGACAGTTTCGTTCTTCACATTTTCATTGCTCTTTGGACTTGTGGAAAATTGATAGCTCCTGCAACTGGTTTCAGACTTGAACTAATTTCCGCTGAACACCAATCTCACGGACACCTGTGTGCAGCTCTGCATGTGAGGGGATCCTTGCTGTTGGAACAACCTGACCCGTCCTGCCGCTTCCACATCGGCCCTCATTCGTGACGGCTCATTTACTAAGCGAGCCTGGGAATGATGTCCGCTTTGGTTTACAGCTCACATGGAACATTGCTCGAATTGTGATGTAGTACATTTGGTACTGGTGCTGTGCTTAGTGTAAGAATATCCCGAATGCATGGCTTCAGTCAACACAGCGATCAAACAACACAGCGATCAGACAACACAGCACCCACCCAGCACAGCGATCAGACAGCACAGCGTCCGTAAACCTCTGTGAGAAGCACGTAACGTGCAAAGCGTCCTGCGCGTCCTCTCGCGGCCGCCCCGTGTCACTGCAGCTCTCTACACCCCTACCACCCAGTGAGTCAAACACCCAGACACTCTCCGCTCACCTACAGCTCTACCACCCGTAGTGCGAGCACCCAAACACCCTCTACTCACCTACATCACCTGTTCATGAGGGACGCTTGCCGTGTTTTCACGCGCAGCTCTCATATTCGCCGATTTCTTCCAAT
>JAZEWU010000027.1:7568377-7587201 GCA_036362915.1 Geotria australis | reverse complement strand
CGTCACCCACATCGCCCACGCTCCCCGTTCCCTCCTCGTCCACGTTCCCCCTGTTAGCCATGGACTCCCCCCCCCGCCCAAGATCCCCCCCCTGCTCACGCTCCCCGCGCCGTCTCGCGCACCCATCCCAGCGAGCACGGTTGCGATCTCAAAAGTACAAAAAACACCTTCAGGTATTTACACGCCGCGGTCTAAACGCGCCGCAAGTCCGTTACAATCCGGAATAAAAACAGGAATAGCGATAACGTCGTCGGTGGGTGCGAGTACGTCGCGAGCGCGGTGCGCCGGTCCCGCCCGGCGGCCCCGCCGCTCCGGCCCGCCGCCTCACGGCCGCGGCGGCTCCCGCTGCGGCCGTCCCAGGATCCGGCGCCGTGACAAAGCGGCACGGCGCGGGCGCAGGAGGCCCCGGACGGTCGTTCGTCGGTCGTTGAATTCTTGATCGCGAGCGGCCGCGGGGACAGGCGGTCGGGCAGGCTCGCTTCCCAGTTCAGAGTTCAGAGGTTCAGATCCTCCCGTGACTTTCCCGGATAAATACCGCGCGGGGAAACGAGGTTTACTTATGATACGAGAGCGCGGCCACGAAGATTAATCTGGTTGTCGGCGATCCCGTGGCGTTCCCCCGAGCGGCACCCAGACGATGCGAGCGGACGTCGTTGTGCGGCCGTGCCCGGACCGCTCCTCCACGCCGCTCCTCCACGCAAGCGCGTGCAGCGGAGCGGCCGTGCTGCACGCGGAGGCCGGGTCGCGTCACACATAGATGCTCTCGGGGTTGAAGCTGGAGACGAGCGACGTGTGGAGCACGTGGGGGGCCGCGGGCGCCGGCCGGGCGTCGCGCGGCGCCGAGTCTGGGGGGACGGCAAGGCGGCGTGAGAGTGCGACGCGGCAAATTCGCAAGCGGTTAAAATGCGGGGCCGAATCTGCGATCTCGGCGGAGTCTGCTTACAGATGTCCTGCGGATATCTCGAGCCCCGTGAGAGGCACCCGCGCCTCTCCGCGCTCAGCGTGCCGACAACGCCCGGCGTGCGGCGGCGATGCCGTCCGCTGCCGCGCGCGGCGCCGTGTCACTGGGATCTCGTGGTTATCAAGAGTAGCAGACATTGGAGTCCCGTTCTGGACACCCACGTGCAGGTAGGATGCCCGTGGGAGGCAGCACGGAGAGTAGGTTTGACATCTACGCCTCCTGCACGCTCAGGTTCTCTGCCGGACCCCGGATTTCCTCCGTCACGCGAGGGCTCGAGACCGAACGCTGCCGGACGAGAGCGCTGCAGCGTGCGCCCCCTACCCCGTGCCCCCACTCACCGGCGCCGTTCGCCGCCGCCGCCGCAGGAACGGCGGCGTCGTCGGGCGGCTCGGAGAGCACGGTGACGCGGCTGCCCGTCTGCGCGATGAACTGCTGCAGGTGCAGCTGGCGCAGCTCGCGGCCCAGGCGCTCCGCCTCGCCCTCCTTGTCCTGGCGGCGACGGCAGCGCACACACGGCAACGACAGCGCTCGCTCCGCGCCGACAACAACGACGACGAGCAGCGTGGTGGCCGCGTCCGTGGTGTTACCGCGGCCACCGTCGACACAGTGACGACGCCCACCGACGACGGGAGATCCAACCGCCCCGATAGCAGCGCGGCAAGGAGTCTCGGTCGCCACGCTCCTCCAACGGGGGCTGCGGGTGACCCCTGTCCACCCCCCCTCTGTCCACCCCCCCTCTGCCCGTAGCCCCGCTATGGCCCAACTATGTCTCAGATACGGCCCTGCTGTGGCCTCGTTATGGAGCAGTTTCTTGGGGCCCGAATACAGGCCAGCACTCGCAGCGATCGTTTGTTTACCGGCAGTGTTGGGTTAAGCGTTACTCGAAGCGACGTCTCAGTGATTTTCATCGCATTTAAAGCGTGGTAATGCATACAGTGTTTACACACATGCTCCGCACTGCGTGGCAATCAGGGAGCGGGAGACACGGGCAGGTGCCGCGAGGGGGCCACCCGCCTTCTCTAAAGAAGGGTTCTCCAAGGCCACACGGTCCCGCGTGGGCAATCCCACAGCCGGCCCGGCACGCGCGACATCGACGGGACGGCAGGGCTACGGTGCGCGGAGGCCACGCCGACACCTCGCGACGCGCGGCACCAGCCGGCGGCGGGAGCGGATCCCAGACGAGAGCGAGGATCTCGGCGCCGGCGGCCCGCGGGGGACCCGCACGCGCGCCGCTCTCCGCCGGGTACTCACGCGCAGGCTCCGCGCGGCCTCCTCCAGCGAGCGGCGCACCACCACGAGGCTGCCGTCGAGCGAGCGCGCCTCGCTCTCCGCGTCGGCGAGTCGCGCCCGCAGCTCGGCGGCGGCCCGCTCGTCCCGGCCGCCGCGCTCGTCCCGGCGCCGCCGCTCGGCCGCCAGCTCGGCCTCCAGGCGGCGGGCCGCGTCGGCGCTGCGCCGCGCGGCCTCCCCGGCGGCGCGGGCCTGCTCCCGGGCGTCGCCGAGCCGCTCACCCAGCTCCGCCTCGAGCTCCTCCTCGCGGCGCCACTCCGCCTCCGGCGCAGCCGCCTCCTGCTCGTTGCGGGCGATCTCGGCCTCCAGCCGCGCCGCCTCCTCGGCCGCCGCCGCCGCCGCCGCGGCGCCGTCCTCCCCCTCCTCCCCGTCGTCGTCGCCGTCGTCGTCGCCGCGCTCCCCCACCGCGCCGGCGGAGCGCCGCGCGTCGCGCTCCTCCCAGCGCCGCAGCTCCACGTCCGACGCGTCGACGCGCGTCTCCACCGCGCGCAGACGCTCGTTCTGCCGCCGCACGAAACGCTTGAGCTCGTCGGGCCGCGCGGCCGCGGGCGGGCCGGCCGCCGCCGCCGGGTCCCCGCGGCCTCGGCCCGCCGGCGCCGCCGCCGCCTTCTCCAGCAGCTTGCGCGCGCCCGGCGTGAACGTGAGCGACTTGCGCGTCACCTCGCGGCGCCGCAGCGAGTCCGAGTCCGGGTCGGGCGGCGCCGCGGCCGCCGCCCCCCCGGGGCCCGCCTCGGCGACGCGCGGCCGGGCCTGGGGGGGCAGGCTCTGGTGTGGGAAGCCGCGGCCGGGGCCCGTGCGGCGCAGCAGCAGCTGCACGTCGGCCGCGTGCTGCCCCCACGCGGCCAGCGCCGCCGCCGGGCTCTCGCCGGGACACAGGTGGCGCTCCGTGTCGCGCCAGCGCTCTATCAGCGTGTAGCGGCCCGTGCGGCCTGCGGGCACGCGCGGGACGCGAGGGTCAGAGCCGACGCCACTCACCGTCGCGGTGCCGTCGCGAGTTAGCGACGCGGCGTTGGAAGGTCGCCACCGGTGATTTGAGAGTGGCCGGAGCTTACGTTCATTCGTTAGTGGTACCCGCTTAATCCAGTGCAGGGTTGTGGGGGGCCGGAGCCTATCTCGGCAGACACAGGCCGCAAGGCAGGGCTATATCTAGGATGGGACGTCAGTCCATCTCAGAGCACGGGGGCAATTTGGTCAGCAGACCAATTAACCTCGGCAGCAGCAAACATGTCTTTTGACTGTGGGGGGGAAACCAGAGTATCTGGAAAAACTAAAACGCGGACACGGGGAGAACATGCAAACTCCACAGAGAAAGGCACCCGAGCTAGGAATCAAACCCAGGTCTTCTTGCTGTGAGGCGACAGCGATATTTACTATTCGTACGTTTGTTGAATCGCAGGAATGCCACTTCCAGAGTTTGCAAGTTAACTTAGTATGTTCTGCTGTAATAATAAACATCTATCTATAACTGCGTTCCCGTGCCGCCCATGGTTGGTGCGTATTTATAGTTTCTATCCGCACGGAGCTCTTTAAGTGCACGAACCTACATGTGCCACCAGGCGGCGTGAAGTCACCGTGCCCCGCTCACACGGCGAACTCCAACCCCACATTTACTGACACTCCTGTGCGCCTCCCTCCCACTTAACAACGACTCGCCCCAGAGGCACTCGGTCTAAATGCTCAAAGACAAAGATCTCCCGTATAGCTTTGACAGACTGTAGGGTGAAGTGCTGTTAGCAAACACCTAGGCCGACACGGCACACGAGTCAGTGGATGGCCAGCACCACAGCCAACCACAATTCTATCCCTGATGGTGATGTTTACACACTGCACCCCGTTCTCATTTGAGGCTGCGTCGATCTATGGGAGGCCCAAGACAGGTCGATAAAATCGTCACGGGTGTTGGCCGTGACGGGGAATTGAACTCGGGCCACTGGGTTCTTAGCAGGGTGCGCTAACCGCTGCACTATCACTCCCCACACTCACACACGCAGCATCCCCCCACGCACTTCCGTTCCCAATAACAACCGCAGTTCGCCACTAAGTGGCGGTGATGTCACTACGGCGCTCGCGCCAGGCCAGGTGCACCTTGAGGCCCCGCGCACAGGCGAGCGCGCGCACACGAGTGGTGTCGATGACTTACCGAGCGCCTGGGCGAGGGCGATGACGACATCGTGGCAGGTGGTGGCGTCCGTGACCCCGCACACCACCCGCGGCACCCCCTCCACCCACACCTTGACCTCCATCGCTCGAGCAGCGCCCGCCCGCTCGCTCGTTCTCTCCCCGCGCTCTTGGAGCCCTCGGCCCGGGCGGGCCCCGGCAGCCGGCGCCGGCCTCGGGAACTTTTCGGGACGCCGCCCGCTCGCTCGCTCGCTCGCCCGCCCGGGTGTCAGCGGCCCGCGGGCGACAGAGAAGGAGACGCGGAGCAAGGCCGCGAGAGCAGGGGGGCCGAGGGAGGAAGAGGAGGCGCGACGGTCGCCGCTTTCGCCCGGCTCCTGTCTGGAGCCGCGCGAGGCGGAGTGACACACACACGCACACGCGCGTTGCACGCTGGAGGCTCCGCTCGCGAGGTTGCGCTCCACACCGCGGGGACCAATCGGCAGCGAGCGGTGCAAAGCGCCCGGGACGGAGTCGCCGACAAGCGCAGCCGCTCGACATAAACGTTGCAGATTCTCCTACGAAGCAGCGCTACTCTGCCACCGCGCCAGCCGCACAGGTCACCCTACACAGCAGCTGGCATCACCACACCGCGCCATCCATACAGGTCACCCTACGCAGTGGCTGGTATCACTACTGTGGCCGCTGACCTCAGGGCGACGCAGTGGTAACATCTGCGCCTCACAGAAAGAATGGTATTGCCTGAGGCGGTTCGATTCCTACCTCTGGCACCTTTCTGCGTGGAGTTTGTGTGTTTTCCCCCTGTTCTGCGTGCGTTTCGTCCAAGTTCTCCGGTTTCCTCCCACAACGAAAACAGACTCTTTAATTAATTGGCCAATAACATAATAATATATATGGTCGCAGTGTGTGGTGGGATGGCGCCAGCTGACGGCGTCTCCACCTCCCTGCGGTTTCAGCGCTTTGCGACCTCTGTGTGACAGGCGCTGCTGTGTAAATGTAATTAAACATGCATTATTATTATTATTATTGCCGCGGTGTGCGTTACGGCTTGTGTGTACACAAGGACCCTACAGTGTGTTAAGGCTACACGGGGGCTGTCTTTGTATCCATGTGTGTTTCCGTGTGTGTCATGCGTGTCCATGGCGACGCTGTGGGGGGGTGACTCACGCACGGCCGCCCCCCCTGTCGCGAATCTCACTCCCCGGACAACCCCGAGGAAACCCACGCAGAACAGGCGGAGAGAACACAGAAAATCCACACAGAATGGTGCCCGAGGCAGGCATCGAACCGCCTTGGGCTTGAGCGTCTTCTTGTGATGCGCGGATGTTACCGCTGCACAGACACCCTGGTATCTGTGTCGGGTGGTGCAGGGTCGTAACGACACAAATCGTCAACACATGACGTGGCTCGACCCAAACATCGCGAATCGTTAAACGGCGTTGGCTGCTACAGCACTGTGTGTTCGCTACGATAAGCTCGGGAACGCCGCGCGTGTGGGTGTGCGCCAAGCTCACGTGTGTGTGTGTAGTAAGGGTGTGTTTACGTAAGCCCGTGTGTTCAGAGGGAGTTGTAGCTCTGTCAAGAGCCCTGCCGCCTGACCGCCTCCTCCCTCTCAAACGAGCTGCAGTCGTAATTACATTCCTCTGACTGCCTCCACCCTACGCTCCCACGAACACAAACAGCTGCAGATAATTGCTCCTAAGAGCTGCTCTTTCGGGACACCCGTGTCGATCGTTGCTCCTCTATCTTCCGCGTCGTGTCGCCTCCCACGTCGGTGGCAACGTCAGGCTTCCGACTTGAAGCGTCGCAAAGTTGTCCCTATTACCCTGCGATGGACTGGCGTCCAATCCTGGGCATAGCCCAGCCTTACGCCTTGTGTCTCCTGGGCACTGAGAGAGTTGCCCTGTTGATGAAAGCAACCTCATCCTCGAGACGCTTATCTCAGTTAGCCGTGTCGAGCGTTCCTCCTCGCTCGACACGGCTATCCCGAGAGAACAGCTCTTTTCACGAAAGCAATTCTCACACATCGAGTCGTGAAAACCGACATCAATAGATAACCACCATCTATCTATCTGTTTACACAACCGCGTGACGAGGCCGCGCTTCCGGGTGACGCGGAGACGGAGCGGGGCGCCGTCCGACGCGGCGGGCTGACGCGTCAGCTCGCTCCCCCGGCGTGCGGAGCGCACGCAGGCTGAACACCGTATTAACGATTACACTGAACACCGGCCCTTACTGACGCGCACCGTTTAAAATCCGACAACATTTCAAATACAAGAGTGTCCGGTGAAACCCACGCATCCATCCATCCATTCTCAGAAACCGCTTCACCCTGTACAGGGTCGCGGTGAGCCGGAGCCTGTCCCGGCAGACACAGGGCACAAGGCAGGGCTATGCGCAGCATGGGACACCAGTCCATCACAGGCCACCGGGGGCAATTTAGTCCGCATAGGATATAAAGTAACGCTGCAGAAAATAGGTCCGCACAACCTACTTGCTGTACTGCCCCAGGGCCACCTGTGGGGCGGCTGTCCCAGGCGCTGGAGCCGTGTGCGACCCACGCGACCCCGCAGTTCCGCTCAGTGGTGAGACGGAGCGCGGCGCCGAAAATCCTTGTTGGGACAGCGATGTCATGGATTCGAGCCGAGGAGACGAGCGGTCTTTACATTCAAGTCAAGGTATTTATTCGCAAGGACATCGCAGAGGGGGGAGGGAGTCAGCCACGAGGTCAGCCGGCGCCAACCCGTCAGACACTGCGTCCCACATATTCTGATGTTTTCGGCCAATTATGTAATGAGTGTTTTTAGTTGTGGTGGGCAACCGCAAAACCCAGAGAAACCCCACGCAGAGCATGGAGAAAACACACTCCGCACATAAATGCGCCCGAGGCGGCAATTGAACCGTCTCGGGCAGGACTTTCTTTGTGTGAGGCGCAGATGTTAGCACCGCACTGCCACCCCGCTCGAAAGCCGAGAGTCTGCAGTCGGGTGTCGATTCGGAGCGGGCTGCCCGCGTCTCTCTGGAGACGAACTCCGTGAATGATTCACCGGCGCGCGCTCGGCGCGGCCGACCCCGCGACTTCGCCGTGTCACAAATAGCATTGCTGACTGCCGATGAACTCGGCAGCAGAGACGCGCCCAGGGTTCCAGCGACACGCGGCGTCAACGCGAAAACACAGCTCCCCGCGAGGTCCACAACAGCGTCCGCTCACGAGGCGTCTCCACAGGGTGACCCGCCAACACCTCCCACCGTGCGTGGCATCCTGGAGTTTAGGAAATAGTTCCCGTGTGCCAGTGTTTTTGTCCTAAACCCGTCAGCGTGCCAGAAAATAGAGGCCTCTAATCCTAGATGTTTACAAGCGTTCGGTCCGTCCTGAGCACTAGGCCAACACAACGCCGTGCAGTTTCGGGCACAGATAGAGGTCGCGCCCTTTGCGTGGGCACGGAGGGGGGTGTGCTCCCCGTGGCGTCTCTGCCAGGACGGATCTGTCGGCTGGCAGCTCCCAGCGATACGAGTGACTGGCACCGGTGACGCAGAAGGCGATTGTTTATTTGAAGGAAAGTAAAAGGCCCAGACAATGGTGGCACGGCGAGCGTCCGGAACCACAGCGAGCACCGAACCGTAACGGGACGGCACCACCCTCGCCACGGTCGCCTGGCCACACCTGTGGGCCTCACGGGTCACAGATAGCCACCAAGCCACCCGGCCGCCTCGTGGCGTGCCGGCCGCCAGGGCCACGCGAGTGGCGGGGCCCTCGCGTGGGTTTCATCAACGGCGGCGCCGATGAGGGCGAACAGAACGCGCAGCGAGCACGTCACCAACTTGTGATAAACGGATGCCAAGTGCCCTATTGCTGTCGGGTTGAATTCGTGATGAATGTTGGTACAGGATCTAGACGAGTGAACGTCGGTGGTGAAACCAGTTGACAGGTTTACACGTGCAATGGGTGGGTTAAAGTAAACAACGCAGCCTCAATCTCAGAACATATGAGGCCTGCACGCAGAGCTAACAATAATCATTTATAACGCGCCACCGCCCATATTCGTTCAATGTCCAAGAGATAGAACGACTCAGAGGCACGAGGATACCGTAAATAGGTGGGGAGAGGGAAGGCAGCCACATGTTGGCAGTGCCAACATTTGACACACACTGTGTTCTATATATTAATGAGCTTTCTGGGCAATTACTAAATGAATGCATTTTTTTGTGGGAGGAAACCAGAGAACCCGGAGGAAACCTATACACAACAGGGAAAGAACACACAAACGCCAAACAAGAAAGGCACCCTCGGCCGGAATCGAACCGCCTCGGGCTCTGGTCACCGGATTCGTAACGCGGGCCGCTAACCGCTGCACAACCGCCGCCCACGATCCACCCGCAGACGGACGTGTGTCGCTGCGGCGCGGCTCGGAGACGCCGCTATCTGGGGCTGTCGCGGCCCTAATCGTAGCGTCCTAACGGCGCTCGGCGATAACGGGACGCGTTGCCCGGGTAGGACGCGGCCCAGTGCATCTGCGCTTTGTTTGCAGCGGGGGGCACAGCCACCTTTGTGTTTAACTTTTTGTTCCGTTTTGAGAAGTGACTGCCCTAACGCGATTTTCTCTTTTCATTACGAGGCCTCGCGACCCCCAGCAGAGCACAAGGAGAGATTCCGAAATGACGCTCGCAGATGACAGGCGCCTTCCCTGTGAGGGTTCCCAAGTGTCGCTCACGCTGAGAAGGGCCCGAGGCATCCCAGAGCCCCAGGGCATCCTTCTCAGGCACAGATTGGTTCCGTGTCTCGCGTTGCACGCGGTGCCGCAGTAAGGTGACCCGGATATGGAAGAACAACAATTTATATTAGAATCTATCTGTGCAAAGTAATGAGCGTGCGCCCTCAAGTGTGTGGGTTTTCTCCAGGTACTGTGTTTTTCTCCCACATACCCAACACTCATTTATGAAACTTGCCAAATGTCCCATTCATTCATTGTCAGAAACTGTTTAATCCTGTACAGGGTTGTGGTGAGCCGGAGCCTATCCCGACAGACACAGGGCACCAGGGGCGATTTAGTCAGCAAGCCAAATAACCAAATGTCCCCATACACGCGTATTCTAGTAGAGAGCGAGGTTTCCCTTGGTACCTAGCATGCACTCCTACTGCCGTGTTGAGTGCTGATGCCCGTGTATCGCAACGTGACGTGGCTGTTTGGGTAAATGACCGCTTTGGGCGGCACGGCCTGGGGACGCTATCATCCAGCAGTAGATTGTACTGTATATTTTGTACACAAGTACAGTACACTCGACTTGGGCTCCCAGCTCACTCGGGCACTCGCCCTGCCAGTGATGATGGGGGTGATGGGGAGACAGTGATGGGAGCGATGGGGTGCAGACTCAATACGTTAAACTGCCGCTCGTTAGCATATCAATTAAAACCGCCCCCTGATTAAATGACGCGGAGCCACCCCGCCCGGCGCCACCCTTAACACAAAGGGCACTTACACCCCCTCACAGAAACCCCTCCAGGACAAAGTATGTTTCAAACGCCAGAGTGACGCTCTCTAAACAGAGAACATGTAGCTACCCCACACTTATAGCAAGGGAATGTGTGGATACACGGGTTTGCGGATGAGTGAATGTGTGAGGGTGGATACATGGGTGACTCAATGGATAAATGAATGAGTGGGTGGATGGATGAATAGGTGACTGAATGGGTGAGTGGGTTGAGTGAATGCGTTAGCTGGTCAGTGGGTGGATGACTGGACGAGTGAACGGGAGAGTCGGTGCAGGAATTGTGAGTGCGTGAGTGGACGCTCACTTCGAGGCTGAGCTGAAAGACAACGATGTCCAGAGGCTGACCATCGTGCTTCGAAGAATCGCAAAGAAGAAGAAGGTGACTGGATAGGTGGATTGGTGAGTACGTGGGTGGGTTGGTGCGTGAATGGGTGATTGAGTAAATGATCGGGTGAATGGCAGTATACATGGGTGAGGCGGTGAGTGAATGGGTGGGTGAGTGACTGTGTGGGTGAGGCGGTGAGTGAATGGCTGAGTGTGAATATGCTCACTCCGGGTGATGCTCACCCATAACACACAGCGCAACGCGCAGCACTGAGCCCGAAGCCAAACACACCGACTCACGTGTAATGATATACTGTCCAGTTGACCGTATATTATACTGACACTCCATACTGTAGTGATGCACCCAGCGTGCTTGTCAGCTCACCGCGAACCTTCTATAATGGTGGTAGTGATGAGCCTTCGACACTTTACGTGATAGCCTCAAAGGTGCACCTGGCCTGGCACAAGCGCCGTGGAGACGTCACCGCCACTTAGTGGCGAATGGCGGTTGTTGATGAATGAGGGTGTGGGTTCAGCCCGGGTCCCGCGACCCGCACAGCCCTCTCTCTCCTCAGCCAGGGGCAGCAGCACACGATTCTCAGCTGCTCCTGCGAGCGGCGGTTGTTGTTGATGACAGCTTTTGTGGCGGCCGCGCCACTTGTTTGTAACAATATTGCCATGATCTTGAAGCAACAGTCGCTACCTTCAAAGGCCAACCTTAGATCCCAGTTAGAATTAAAATGTCTGCATAGTTGTGATTGCAAATCTGTATTAGTGTTTGAAATGTTGAATAAGTTACCTATAATTTGTTTTTCCCATGGCAATGTATAACTGTATATTTATTTATTTCGTCAATTTTCAGGTTTGTATCGCAGGAATCCCGTAAAGAGCTTGCAAGCTCACTGGGTATTTTTCTGCTGTAAAAATAAACATCTCTAACATCTATACTGCTGCTGTTCTACTGGCACCATCGCTGTAGTACCCCCCACACGGCCCCCGAGGCTGCTATCTAAGGGCGCCAGTCAAGGCAGACACGGCACTACAGGGGTGGGTGACCAGCAAAACGTCTAACCGCCTTTGTCTCTCCAGTAGCGATGTTAACGCATCGCACCAGGTACCAATTTGAGGCCGAGTAGACATAATGGAGGCCCACGACCTGTTCAGGTCGTCACTGCTGTTGGCCGTGAGCGAGAATCGAAATCGCGTTGTTGGGTTCGTAGCGCGGTGCGCTAACCGCGATAAGACAAAGATCCCCCATATAGCGTTAACACACACTCACCCACTAACCCACGCACTCATACGCCACACTCACCCACTAACTCTGCACACTAACGCCACACTCACCCGCCAGACTAAGATCCCTCGTATAGTCTTAACAGACTGTAGGGTCAAGTGGTGCTAGCGAACACCTCCAGTATAAAGGTCATTATGGCACACGAGGGGGTGGGTGGCCAGCACCACGCTAGCCACACTCCTCCACACGCCACAAACTCAAAGTTCCCCTCGTATAGCCTTAACAGACACACTCACTGGCCACAAACCCACCCACACACGCATCCGCACGCCACACACACTCGGCCCGCTCCCTCCCCGCGGCCTCACCTGGGCGAGTCCGGGCTCCGACAACAGCGGCGGCGGCAGGTGAGGCGGGTGACGCAGGTGCGGCCCGAGCGGCGCGCGACGCGGCCCAGTCCTGGCCTCTCTGCTCCCTCTCTCTTCCCTACCTCTCTCCTACTTATCTCTCCCCTATCTCTCCCCTACTATCTCTATCGTGGCCGTCTGGCCGTGGCCCCTCTCCTCTGCGTAGTGTCGGCTGGCGTCGCGACCCCGTGAGCGGCGTCCGTGTGAGGCGGAGCCCTGCCCTGACTACAGCCCTGCCCCCACCGCTCACACACTCCCACCGCGCCACTCGCTCGCTCGCTCACCACCCGCTTACCTCTCCCTCCCAGACCCGCTTACCTCTCGCTCAACCCGGCCCCATACTCCTCCCCCTGCCTGTCCCACCCCCTAGCGCTCCCTGAACCCAAAACCACCCAGCTCCCTCAACATCCCCTTCTCAAAACAGTGCCACCCTGTACCCCCCTCTCTCCACCCGTCGCACTCCCACCCACCTTCTCCCTCTGATTCACCCACCCACCCTGATCCACACACCCAACCACCCACCCTCTCCCTCCCTCCCACCCACTGTCTCACTCCCACCCACACACCCAACCACCCTCTCCCTCCCTCTGTCGTCAAACTTAACACAAGCTTCCTATTTTATACTTTATTTAACACAAGCTGTTTGTTGTCCCACGGGGTTAGAGTCGAGTTAGTGGTAGGCGCAGACGAGAGGCGTGGGGAATAGTTTCCCGAGCTTTCGAGTGAAGTATTATAGGCCATGTGCCGAACTGAGATATCTATTAATGTCGGTTTTCACGGCTCGATGTATGAGAACTGCTGTAAAGAGCTGCTCTTCCGGGATTCGAATTCTATTCGATTCTTCGAAGTGTGATGGTTATATGACAGTTTCCCATTGCAACAAGTTATTCTTTAGTTGCAGACACCTCTTCTGGGATAGCCCTGTCGATCGTTTCCAGGGAGGAGGAACGCTCGACACGGCTAATCGAAAAGAGCGGCGCTTAAGAGCGATTCTCTAACTAAGATAAGGTTCCTTTCATCAACAGGGCAACTCTCCCAGGAGACAAGGCGTAAGCCTTGGACGGCAGTCCATCGCAGGGTAATAGGGGCAACTTAGGCCGATTAACCTCGGCATCGTGTGTTTGGACTGTGGGAGGAAACATCAATACTGTACCCGGTGAAACCCCACACTGCCACAGCCAGTCACGTGACCGGTCTGCGTGTGATGCACAGTGAGCTGGACCTGTGGTGACGCATTGTGTTTGTATTTGCGATGTATGTACAAAATGTACATTGGGGTTCGGGACGGCACGGTGGCGTCGTGAGTAGCGCTGCTGCCTCACAGCAAGAAGTCTCCAGGTTCGAATCCCGGCTCGGGTGCCTTTCTGTGTGGAGTTTGCATGTTCTCCCCGTGTCCGCGTGGGTTTTCGCCGGTTTCCTCCCACGGTCCAAAGAAACGCTGCTGCATAGGAAAATTGGCCTTGCGGACTAAATTGCCCCCGGTGCCCTGTGATGAACTGCCGTCCCATCCTGGGTACAGCCCTGCCTTGCACCCTGTGTCTGCCGGGATAGGCTCCGGTTCACCGCGACACGATTATTAAGCGGTTTCTGACAATGGATGGATGGACGAGGAATGAGCATCCGGCAACACGCGTGTGGATGAGGCGGGGCGCGGGAGGAAGGCTGGCTGGGCGACCGGTGTCAGGTAGGCAGTGGCGTCACGCCAAGCCCACGGATTCCAAACACTGTGTACAGAGTTCAAATGCCATTCCTGTGAGTTCTCGACTTCACGTTGTCCGTGTCCGCGCCGCCGCCGACTCAGCGCGATGTGGCAGAGTGTGCGATAGGGTGACTGTGTGTGTGACTGTGTGTGACACTTCACGTGGCCTCAAGGTGCATATGGCCTGGCACAGGCGACGTGGTGACGTCACCGCCACTTAGTGGCGAATGACGGTTGTTGTTGATAGGGGGTGTGTGATAGGGGGTGTGTATCCGTGATGTGTGCTGCCTGCGCATACCTCGGCGCAATGGTGCTATGTGTGGGAGTGTGATCGTGACTGTAAGAGCCAGCTCAGGTGCACTCACAAGCGTCGTGGAGACGTCACTGCCGCGTAGTGGCGAACGGCGATTATTGATGTGAGATAGTGTGTGGCTGTGTGAGCGAGGGTGTGCCTGTGTGACCCGCGCATACCGACCTCCTCGCTCGCGGCACTCCAGCTATGCGCGCATCTCCGCGCCTGTCGCCGCGGAATGTGGGGAATTGGGGGGGGGCTACACCGCCACTGCGTGTGTGGGGAGGGCGGCACTGTGTGTGTGTGGGGGGGGGAGCGGTAGTGTAGCGGTTAGCGAGCCGCGTTATGAACCCGGCGATCCGAGTTTGGTTCCCGCTCACGGCCAACACCGGTGACGATTTTCCAAACCTGTATGGGGCCTCCCCTAGATTTACTCAGCCTCAAATGAGTACCTGGTCCGGTGTGTAAACATCGCCACTGGGGAAACAAAGGCGGTCGGGCGTGGTGCTGACCACTCACCCCCTCGTGTGCCGTGCTGGCCTTCATAGGTGCGGCTCGCTAACAGCACGTGCCCCTGCAGTCTGTTAGGGCTGCACGGGGGACCTTTGTCTTTGTAAAGGTTATGCGTGTATGCTTGTCTGTGGGGGGTACCGCGTGTTGCAGGCGCCGCCTGTGTTGACGCAACCGTGAGGGAGTTGGGGCCGTGAGAGACGAGAGACGCGCTCGCAACTTCAAGAAGATTGTCAGAGGCACGGGCGGTCTTAGTGAGATTAAAAGCACCGATATGAAGGTCACTCGGCCAAACGCCCCCTGTGATTGCCTGGGTCGCCCCGTAGGTAAGACCGTGCACGAGTGGTTCAGACCGGGGGAGTTGGTGGAGGAGGTGGGTGGTAGAGGAGGTGCGTGTTTTGTGGCTGTGTGTTTCTCCGGGGTCCGTCCGGCGCGGGGGTCCTGTATTGTTCGTCTCTGACGAAATAATGTGGAGTCGGCGCCAGGACGGGAATAACCGGTTACAGGCGACGAGCTCCCCTGCCCCCCGCCGCGACCCGCTCACTCCCCCCTCGAGAGCGACCCACCATGGTCAGACACCGCTCAATCCTGTACAGGGTCGCGGTGAGCCGGAGCCTATCCCGGCAGCCAAAGGGCGCAACGCAGGGCTATACCAAGAATGGGACGTCAGTTCATCACAGGGCAGCACCGGGGGCAATTTAGTCCGCCGGCCAATTAAGCAATGCATCAGCATGATATTGGACTGTGGGAGGAAACCAGAGTGCCCGGCGAAACCCCACGTGGACACGGGGAGAACATTCAAACTCCACACAGAAAGGCACCCAGCGCGGTGCCTTTCTGAGCTACCGCTAACCACTGAGCTACCGCTCCCCACGTCCACACATATTGATAAATGCACACATACACATCACTGAGTTGACCCCCGCACCGGGGTTTGTGTTGTGCCTTGTGAGCGACCTGGCGCTCGTTCATAACGCGCTCCACAACACTGTGCGTGACGCGTCTGCGGCCCGGGCGGCGACACTCGCATTGTTCTCAATCATCGTGTCGTGCCAACGACACAGCGCGCGACATTTCCCACGGCCGCTAAACCATCGGATTGTCTCTCCGCTAGTTCCTCCCAGATTGTCGCCGTGAGTTGCTCCCATCCCGGCTCGGGAGCCTTTCTGTGTGGAGTTTGCATGTTCTCTCCCCGTGTCCGCGAGGGCTTTCGCCGGGCACTCTGGTCTCCTCCCACAGTCCAAAGACATGCTGCTGCATATGTTAATTGGCCCGCGGACTAAATTTCCCCCGGTGCCCTGTGATGGACTGGCGTCCTACCCTGGGTATAGCGCTGCCTTGCGCCCTGTGTCTGCCGGGATAGGCTCCGGCTCACCGCGACCCTGTACAGGATTGAGCGGTTTCTGACAATGGATGGATGAAACAGAAAGGAATGAGCAAAATAAAATTATGGTAGCGGTCAATTACATGGCAGTCACAAGACATGTGGACCACCCTGTACAGAGCGAGGAGAGGGCCTCGGGCAGGAAGAGGTCGGTACGCGGGGAGACGGGGAGCAAGGAGCGATGGATTTCGCGGCGCCATCCCGTCAACTCCTCCAATAACGCTTCGTCATCACGAGCAGGCGTCCACTGTGGCTCATGCTCATACATTCTTAATACACAGACAAAGATCCCCCGTATAGCCTTAGCACACTATAGGGTCGGGGTGGGTGGCCAGCACCACGGCCGGCTGCCTTTGGCGATATTTATGCATCGCACCAGATACTTATTGAAGACTGAGTCGACTTAGGGTAGGCCCAGGACCGGTTCAAAACATTGTTACTGGTGATGGCCGTGAGCGGTAATCAAACTCTGGTCGTGGGTTTCCTCAGGGGTCTCCGGTTTAGTCCCATAACTAAAAAAACGAACACTCATTCATTCTTCGGTAACATCACGATATATAGGACGCAGTGTCTGGCAAATGTTGGTGTCGACTAACCGCGTGCCTGCCTTCCCCCCTCCTCTCTCTGCGGGTTCCTCGCGCCTCTCAGTCGTTCTCTCATCGAGCGAATGCTCTGCAACCACGCGTCCTGAATAGTACATCTTACTTTGTATTCAATGTGAAAAGAAGCTTTGGGGATTCCTCAGTCTCGCGCCTGGTGCCGGAAGTCTGTTTGCAGATGATTTTGGAGCCAGATAAAAGTAATTTCCCTTCGCTGGAAGTCAAGCGGCGTTAAGTGTTCACATTATACTTCGAGTAAATATTTACACTCGAGAAATTCTATGAGGTCCCATGGGTGACTCAATGAAGAAAAGGTCACCTCCCACAGTCCAAAGACATACTTGCTGCATAGGTTAATTAGCCTGCTGACTAAATTGCCCCCGGTGCCCTGTGATGGACTGGCGTCCCTTCCTGGGTATAACCTTGCGTTGCGGCCTGTGTCTGCCGGGATGGGCTCCGGCTCACCACAACCCTGTACAGGATTAAGCGGTTTCTGACAATTAATGGATGAAAAGGTCACTTCTTCACAGAGGGTCTTCCAGTGGCGAGGGTGCTGCTTCCCCGGCGCCGTGGGTTCCGGGTTGGTCGCTACCGGGGCTCGTCGTCTGGCCGCGGTGTCCGCTCCGGTCAGGTGCACAACCCCTGACGAGGCTCTGAGAGACAGTGAGAATCGCTCTCCATGGCTGTTCTGTCAGGATAGCCACTGAGTGTTCCTCCTCTCTCCTTCACGACGTCCTGCCTCCCACGCGAAGGACAGAGCAGGAGCACTCAGTGACGCGGCGGTCCCGAAAGCACAGCCATGGAGAGAAATTCCCATACGTGAGAGCCGTGACAAACCTACATCGTTCCATTCTGAGACGGTCTCACGGGTCGTTATCAAACCACGCGGGGGGCTGATCCGCGCCGAGAGCCGCGGAGCCACGGGGTCCCCAGCGGTCGCTGCGCTCCTAGCCCCTGAGTTCGTCACCTCCTCCCGTCACCACCACTCCCAGGGCGGCTCCCCGCGTCCGTTGCCGAAGCCACAACCCCGAGAGCAAACGTTACTCTTGACATTATAACTCTGACATTCGCTACTAAATGTTCTGAGGCTAAAACATTTGCATATACAGTACTGCACAACATTCAGGTTAACCCACACGGGTAAGATTCGTGAATAGCTTCACCTGCAAAGGGAGCCTCTGGTTGCCTTAAAGCGGACATCATCAAGCCTTGCGAGGTGACACGCACACTTGCGGTGAGCCAGGCGTCGTCCGGGGCTCTCCCTATCAACAACAATGGCGCTCCCTCGGCCCGTCTCATATGCAGACTGCCTCCACAGTCTGAGCGTTAATGTGGTCAGTGTGATGGTTCATGTGTTGGTCACTAATATCTACCTCCTCGAGTCTTTATCGGGTTCTGTTTGTTGTAGATATTACGTTCGTGTTTACACGTGTGCGCGTGTTTAACGTCTGATGTAATCGTTTGTTTACCCGTTGTGAGATGTTTGTGGTCTCGGTTCTTGTACTGTCGGCTGTGTTTGTGTATTCGTTCCCCCGCGTTGTCGACTCAGAAACGTTTCAATCCCCCCCCCCTCCCGCAGCGATCCCTAACGCCCCTCGCCCATCTTACCGCGCGATCGCTTTTACTTGCAAAGCGGACAACGTAACATTGTATGGTTTGACAATGGTGGCGCGTTTGAAAACGACACAGGGCCCAGGGTGGGAAGCATTATAGGCGCCTGTGTCCGCATTATAGCTTGAAACGTGCACGTTATGGGCGACACGGTGGCGCAGTGAGGAGCGCTGCCGCCTCACAGCAAGACACGTGGGTTCGATTCCAGGCTCGGGTGCCTTGCTGTGTGGAGTTTGAATGCTCTTCCAGTGTCCACAGTCCAAATACACGCTGCTATCTAGGTTAATTAGCCTGCTGACTCAATTGTCCCCCGGTGCCCTGCGATGGACTGGTGTCTCATCCTGGATATAGCCCTGTCTTGCGTCCTGTGTCTGGCCGCCCACGACCACGTACAGGATTAATCGGGTACTGCATCAGAACATATAAACATATGTTTTGATTGTTTCGCCAGCGGAGAGGAGAGTTTGTGTCGTGCTTGTGTTGTGTGGGAGAAGCAGGAAGTGTTGGGAAACGCTGTGTTGTCATGTTACACCTTATTTGTCACAACCCCGAGAGGGTTGTGCAGTGTGGGGAGATGAGTCTGGCTCTCACTCCTCATCTGGAAGCGAAGGGAGACGGGGCGCAGTGGCAAGCGGTGCTGGCGGGGAACATCGCGGGGGAGGGGAGCACGCAGGGGATGGGAGAGCACGCGGGGGAGAGAGCTGCTCTGGGTTTGTTTATGAGACGACCAGAGTTCCCGCCCTACGGGCGATCTATTTCCAAGCGTGTGACACGTTCTTCTGACGTCTCTTGCTGATGACGGTTTCTGCTGACATGACTGCTTTGACCCGGATTTCTTCCAGATGTCATTTTCGGGATATCGCTGCTGTCTCTCTGAAGTGTTGGAAGAGTCATCATCAATACGTTGGAAG
>JAZEWU010000027.1:7542300-7556016 GCA_036362915.1 Geotria australis | reverse complement strand
GACAGCAAGCGGCGCGTGCTGTCGCGCTTGGCCGTTCACTCGCACCGCCCCGTCGCGCGGCCCATCATGGTGGGCGCCGCCAGGTACCGCGTCTCGTCGCGTACGCGTTTGTCACGCTTCCTCGTTGCTGGCCGCTCTTCCTCTAGGACAACTCGGCCTTAAATGAGTACCTGGGGCAGTGCGTGCAAACGTCAGCCTTGGGGAGACAAAGTTGGCCGGGCGTGTTGCCGACCCCGCGCACCCCTTCTTATGCCGCGCAGGCCCGAAATAGGTGCTCGCTGCCGGCACTCGCCCCAACAGTCTGTAAAGACGAGATGGGGTACCTTGGCCTTTATCTTTGTCTTTGTTGCACTGTGTCTCTTCCACTGGGCTCCAGCGAGGGGCCACCGAGGGAAAGCCCGGCACCAGCGAGGGTGCCGTGCCGGCCTCGTGCCTGTGAGCGTCCGTCGGAGCCCGACCTCCTTGGCTCCATCCTGGCGGGCCAGGCCATGCTGCTCATGGACAGCAGCAAGCTCCTGATCACACGCCATGGGGTTCTGCGGCCGCGCTCCCCCTCGGGTACGGTGCCCACTTGCCGCGTGACACGAGGCGGGGGGGGGGGGTCCGTCCCTCGCGGCATCGACGCAGACACTCGCACAGTTGTGCACGAAATCACGGAAAGGCCTGCAGTTTACTGGCAGTGTGTGTGCAATGATGTAGGTTGTCACGGCTCCATGTAGGAGAACTGCTGTCTGTAGTCGTCCTTTTGGGATAGCGGTGTCAAGTGTTCCTGCTCTATTCTTCGCGACGTTTTACTTCCCAGGTTGGAGGCATAAGGATGCCTTATGATGCCGCCCGAAAAGAGCTTGCAAGCTCAATGGGTATTTTCTGCTGTAATATAAATATCTAACTATCTCTGAGGTGGGAGGCGAAACGTTGTAGATCCAATAATGGGTCTTCTTCTTTGCGATTCTTCGAAGCGCGATGTTAAATTACAGTTTCCCATTTTCTTACACAGCCCCTTGCATTTTCATTGAACTCCGCAAGGTCTTTTGAGCTGCAGAGGTTCGGTAGTAGAGCACAGACAAGGCAGTGTTCCATAGTATGGTCTGCTTCTCCACATTCACAGGTGGTTGGGCCGGTCTTGTAGCCCCATCTGACCAAAGCATCTTTTGATCGTCCCGTTCTAGTTCTCAGGCGGTTGAGTGTCTTCCACTGAATCCATGGTGCATCTGAGCCAGGAGGGAAGTCTTCAGCAGGTGGGATTCCCATGCCAGTTGCAGGAGGGTCACTCTCAAGCTTTTCCGTCCAGAGCTGGAGTCTGGTTTCCCCTCGAGATGTTGTTAGGGGCTGCACATGGCTGAGGAAGCTTCTTCTTGACTTCAGTCGTTGGGCCGGGGGTTGACGTCCATGAAGGAGGTGGCGTTCATCGCTAGTAGCCTTTGTCATCTCGACTCGACTGGCCACTTCCCGTCGGATATCAGCAGGGGCAATGCCAGCGAGGAGGTACAGGTTGTTAGTGTGTGTGGGTTTCAAGGAGTGGCGTAACGGTGCGCAGTTAAATCTGCCATCTGATTCAAACTGGACTCGGCAAAGCTCATCCTAGTATCGACCCTTATCTGCCGCACCTGTATTCTTGTAAAATTGAGTTTTACGGCAGGCTTATGTGGCAGGCTTTGGTTAAGGCCTATGGTAGTATTATGTTGTCTTAACTAAAACGGACAATAACAAGATAATATGCGAACCACTGACAAAGTTGAAGGAAACTGATATTACGTTACAGATAGTCCCCGACTTACGAACGTCCAATTTGGGAACGCTCATACTTACAAACGAGCTCCCGTTAGATGACATTAATTTTATGTTGCATGCAGTATACAGGAAAACATTAAATATTGCGTTTCGACATGAAGTTTTGTAAAGTAAATATATATCTACAACAGTTTAAAAAAATGTCCAAATCCTGAAAGCATCGAGTGCATTAATGTTTTATATACAGTATAATATCACATTAAATATATTGTGTT
Organism: Geotria australis; assembly: GCA_036362915.1. NCBI lineage: Eukaryota > Metazoa > Chordata > Hyperoartia > Petromyzontiformes > Geotriidae > Geotria > Geotria australis. The sequence goes on along the minus strand of JAZEWU010000027.1, from coordinate 7,554,010 downwards.
CCGACTTTCAAACAAATGGACTTTGTGAACGTAACCCGGGACTGCCTGTCTTGTGTCATGAAATGTTCTATGCTGGCAACTCCAGTCTCGAGCGAGGCCACGCGAGCTCTTGCGACCACTGTGCTCTCCTCGGCAGGCGTCGCGGTGTCCCCCAGGCGACCGAGCGGGCCGAGCGGGCCGCCCCTCCATGGGGAGAACCGGCCGGGAGCCCGCAGCTGCGGCACGGTGGGTGGCAACCGTGACGGCGGCGGCGGCGGCGGCGGTGGGAGCGGCGGCCCTCCCTGCCCCTCATCGTCTTCGTCCTCCTCCGCGCCCGACTCCTCGCAGCAGGGAGTGCTGGCGGGCGCCGTCACGGCCCGTTCCGACGCGGGCGGCTCGGCGTCGAGCGGCGTCCCGGCCGCCAACGGGGGCGGCGAGCGCGGGCGGCCTTGCCGGGGGGCCGTGGGTGCCCCGGCGTCCCCGCCCCCCCCGGCCGAGGCGCCGCGGCACGCGGAGCGCGGCCACGGCCCCGCCGAAAAGAGGCCGGGGTCGGCGCGCGACAAGCGCCCCTTCAAGATCAACCGGTCGTTCGGCGCAGCCGAGCAGGGATCGGAGCCGGCCGGCGGCGCGGACGACGCGGCGCCCCGGAGGCCCGAGGAGGCCGAGCCGCCGTTGGCCCGAGCGCCCGGCGGGAAGGCCGCGGCGCCGGGAGCGGCGGCGTCCGGCCCCGGCGCCTCGTCCTCGTTCACGTCCACGCAGGGCCGGGTGCCGCACTTGGGGAGGATCGAAATCAAGTTAACCGGAAACAGCAGGGGCTGGCAGGAGCAGCCGGCGCGAGCGTCCAAGCGCTCCCCCGTGCGGAGGGCGTGCCCGCCGTCGTCGTCGGCGCCCCCGGCGGCGGCGGGCGCGCTGTCGGCCCAGCAGGCGTACGACCCGTCCGATCCCACCGACGACGAGGGCGCCAACAGCGAGGGGGCGCGGGCGCGCGGAGACGGCGCCGGTGCCGGCGCCGCCGCCGCGTTCGAAGACGACGCCTACGACCCCTTCCGTCCGACCGACTCGAACCCCAGCTCGCCGCCCAGCCCCAGCAGCCCCTCCCCCGAGGACGGCAACTCGGACGGCACGGACGATCTGCCGGCCACTCCCGGCGCGGGACTCTCCTCTCCCGGCGACCGCGGCTCGTCCGACGGGGAGGTGCTGCCCGACGGAGGGGAGGCGCGGCTCGTCCCCTCGCAGGAGCCTCCCCGGGGCCCCGCGCGGGACGGCGCGGGGCCCGCGCGGAAGGGCGGCGCCGACGAACGTCGCGACTCGCGGCGGGAACGCGCCGCGGTGAGCGAGTCGGACGGGTCGCAGGAATGGAGCTCTCGGTCCTCTGCCGGAGGAGATGCTCGCTCCGGCTCAAAGTGGCAGCCCGTGGCGGAGTGCGGCAACGAGGCTCGTGTCGGTGCCGACACGGATGCGAATCTGGATCAGATCTTGGATGCAAAGGGCGACGTCAAGGATCAAAAGACCCCAGATATCAACGTGTCGGATGGCGGAGAAGCTAACGGCGCTGGGGTTTGCAGCACGCCGGAGGAGAGAGACTTGTCGTTTAAATCGGATTCACGGGAGGGAATTGCCGGTGAGGGACAGCTTGGTGTCAAAGATGTTACAGACGACGTGCAAATGGAAGACAAAAAGGGGGAAAACCAGAGGCAGGTTCTTGGGATGGTATCAAGCGCAAAACAGTCGTGCAAGAGGGAGTGGAGCACGTTTATTGATGAAGCGTCATCGGAGAAGTGCAAGCCTGGGATGGTGGTCAGTGATTGGGGCACCAGTCACAGGGAAAGTGTCAACAGAGAAGCCGTACCGGCGGAGGCGGGCGCAGCAGTTGCGTTAGGCACTCAGGACCGTCAAGACGGAGACGACACGGCGGGCGTGACGGGAGCGGCGGCGGAGGCGAACGAGGATGGAGGGCTGCCCGCGAGGGTGCGCAGTGAGGTGCACGTCGGGACTCCGCGCTCGGACCGAGCCGGCGACGAAGCGAAACCCTCGAAACACGCGGCCGGCGCCGGGGCGGGCGCCAAGCGCTCGCATTCGGGCAAGCGCAAACCGAGCGACGAGCCTCGCGATGGCTGCGGAGAAGAAGCGACTCCTCGCGCGCTTTGCCTCTCGAAGGAGCGCCGCAGACGCTCCCCGGCGGCGAGCACTGACGCGGAGCCGCTGGAGATGGGGGAGATCGTGGACGCGGAGGAGGACGCGCGCAACGCGCACGCCCCCGCGGTCGCACGCGGCGTGTCGGGCGGCTCGTCGGGCGGCGCCTCCGGCGCCTCCGGCCCAGCGCAGGACGAGGACCTGCTGTCGCTGCACGCCGGCTCGGAGGAGGACGGATTCTACGTGGCGGAGGCCGGCGAGGGTGGCGGCGCGGGCGGCAAGGCCCAGCGCGGCGCCGACGCCCGCTTCGCCCGGCGGAAGGACCGAAACTACCGGCACGCCGCCAAGCGGCGCTCGCAGGCGGACGAGCTGCCGCGTGACGACAAGCAGAACGAGCAGCAGCAGCAGCAGCAACAGCATCAGCGTCGGCGCTCTGACTCGCGCTCGCGACGGAAGCAGCGGAAGCAAGGGCGCCGCTCGCGGGAGAGCGGGGAGGGCGGCTCTGCGAGCGGGTCCAGCTGCCGCTCGGAGCGCCGCCACAGGCGCAAACGCTCGCGCGCGTCGCGCAGCTCCTCGGCCCGTCGGGAGCACGAGCGCGACCGGGAGAGGGACCGGGAAAAAGAGCGGGAGCGCGAGCGGGATCGGGACCACGCCCGGGAGCGGGAGCGGGCGACCCGCGCGAAGGAGCACTCGAGGAACGAGGGCAGCGGAGACTCCGCGAAGGACCGTCAAAAGAAGCGGCGGGAGCGCGAGAAGAAACGCAAGGCGAAGTCGCACGATCGCAGGCGGGAGCCGTCGAGCCCCCGAGAGCGGCGGAACGAGCGCTCGAGCTCCCGCGAGCGGCGGCGGGAGGCGCCGTCGAGCCCCCGAGGGCGCCGGGACCGCTCGGCCTCCCCCGAGCCGTGCCGCGAGCGCTCCCGCTCTCGGGAACGGTGGCGGGAGCCGTCCGGCCCCGGCGAGCGGCCGCACGAACGTTCCGACTCGCGCGCCGCCGAGGAGCCCGGCCGGCGCCGGAGCCCCAAGTCGCCGGCGCTTGCGAGGCCGCGCGAGCGAGACCGCCGGAAAGAGAGAGCGGCGCGCTCGCCCCTCGACGTGGTGCCACCCGCAGACGTGCCGGCGGACGGCGGTGATGGCGGCTGCAACGTCCGCGTCAAACCCAAAGAGGAGAAGCGCTACGAGCGACAGCTGTTCGGCCGGGGCAGCATGGACCACTTGAAGATCACCATCTTCTCCGAGGTGCGCTCGTCCAGCGTCGGCGGCCACGCTTCGGCGGCGCAGAAGGCCGCGGGCGAGCGGCCGCAGAGGCAGCAGGTGGACGCGGACAAACGGGCGAAGGCCAAGAGGGCGAAAGCGGCGGCGGAGCCGCGCTGCGACGGCGACGTCAAGCCCAAGGTGGACGGGAGGCGCGGCAAGCGGGGGGAGGGAGCGGAGGGCGGCGCGAGGCGCAAGCGCTCGAGCAAGGCGGCCAAGGCCGATGCCGTCGCCGCGTCGCCCGAGCGCGCCTTTGCGGAGCCCGAGTCCGCGGCGCCCGAGGGGGAGCAAGGGAGGCGCGAGCACGACGGCGACCAAGTCGACCCCCTCTTGAAGTTCGAAATCAAGGTGCAGCAGCCCGAGCAGGACTCAGTTCGGTCGTGGCCGGAGGACGAGGAGGAGGAGGAGCCGCAAGTGACCTTCAAGTCGGTGGTGTCCGCCACCGACAGCCCGGCGTGCGCCGAGGAGCCCGGCTACGAAGACGCGGGCGAGAGTTCCGACGCGCGTCCGGACTTCGTCGCGGGCGGGGAGACTCCGAAGCGGGGATCCGCCACCCCGGAGGCTCCGGGTCTTGAGCCGGAAGAGCAGGAGGAGGGGGAACTGGAGGCGGAGGTTGCAGAGGGAGCAGCCGAACAAGAGAGCCGAGCCGCTTGCCAGCAGGAGCCGCTTCCGTCGTCCCCCGACGGGAAGCAAAAACGCAGGGACCGCGTCCGCATCCGACGGTGGCACCCGTTGTCGGAGCCGGACGGCGCGGGCGCGGCGTCGCCGCCGCCGGCGGCATGCCAGCCCCCCGCGGACCTCGACGACGGCGCGCTCACGGACGTGGAGAGTGACGCCATGTCCGTGGACGCGGCTGGAGAGCCGTCGCCGGGTTGCCGGGACGCGTCGCCGGGTCTGGAGGAAGCGCTGCTCGGTCCCCACGCGACGCCGCGGCACGGCGCCGGCTCCCCGGGCCCGGCGTTCCCGTCGCCCGTGCACGCCGGACCGTCGTCCGGCTTTGCGACGGCGTCGCCGGGCCCGGGCGTGACGCCGTTTTGTCACGGCTCGGCGTTGCCCGGGACCGAGGTGTCGCTGCCCGGCCTCGAACCGGCGTCGCCCGCCTCCGGGGAGGTTTCTCCCGACGTGGAAGCGCCGTCGCCGGGCCCGGGGGAGGCTTCTCCTGACCTGGGGGAGGCATCTCCGGGCCTGGGCGTGCCGTCGCCGGGTCCCGGGGAAGCGTCGCCCGACCTGGGGGAGGCATCGCCGGTGTCCGGGACGGCGCAGTGCGGCGGTGGCGGCGACGGGGGGGAGCAGTGGGGGAGCGAGACGGCGGCGCAGCGGGAGAGGCCATCGCTGAAGCGCGTAACGTGGGACCCGCAGCAGCAGCGCGAGGAGGAGCAGCGCAGGGACGCGGCACGCGCAGGTGAGCGCGCGGGTGATCCTGGGCGCCGTCCCGTTGTCCCGTCGGGCGGTGGAGCAGCTTCGCGGAAATGCTTCCCGAGTTGGGGCCGCTGGGGGGTCGTTGTGGCCCGTTTGGCCTCGTGGTCGGATTGTGAAAGCTTTTACGATAATGATGGCAATGTTATTGTATTAGCAGAAGAATCGCAAAGAAGAAGAAGAGCGGATGATTGTGGCGCGTCGGCTAAACCATAATATTGTATACGATTATCTTAGAGGATGGTGACTTGATGATGAGTGAGGACCATGTGTTTGGGGCGGGTGGGGGACTGGGTTATAGGTAAAGCTTAGGTATTGGCATGGAGGTAACTGGTCATGGAATTACGTATGTTAATAGTCAGTGGAATATTGAAATGGCTGTTACAACACTTTGGATTAGGGAATTCTAGGGTTCCACTGGTTTGAAAAAGCTGGCCCTGGCAAACACTGGCAATCAGTATGCAGAGATACAGACCGTAAGTACAGAGATACACAAGGACAGACGTGGAGATTTACACAGTTATTCTACGCCTCACAGAAATAAGGTCCTGCCTGAGGTGGTTCGGTTCCCACCCTGGGCACCTTTATGTGTGGAGTTTGTGTGTTCTTCCAGCATGGGATTCCTACGGGTTCTCCTGTTTCCCCAAAAATAAAAAAACTCATTAATTGAACGAATGCCTTCGACATTGACCGAATACTGTGCCACGCATTGTAAGCTATAGGAACACCATCTCCGTGTCCAAGTGCACTTTGGTCCCGCGTGCGTGGCTCGTCGGAGGAGGAGGAGGGAGACGCTCGCTGCCGTGTGTGTCGCGCTCCGTGTGAGCAGTGCTGAGCCTGCTGAGCAACGGAGGGAGTGCGGGCGTGGGAGACATCCCTCTGCTGCACTCGGAGGACGTGGCGTCCACCCCGCCGCTCGCCGCCGCGCTCGCCCCGACCAACTACATGGTGTCCCAGCCCATGTTCCCAGGAATGATGCAGGTCTGTACACCACGACGGTTTTGACACGTTTTTACTTTAAAGGTACAGGCAGTCCACAGAGCACGAATGTTCGTACTCACAAAGGAGCTTCCATCAGATACTACTAATGCAATGTTGCGTGCAGTATTCAGGAAAGTATTGAGTTCTGAGTTTACATTTTACTGGCCTTTACGGCGGCTTTTGGCTGCCCAGACCAGATCTGTACTGACGCGAGGAGGACAAAACTCAACATCATCACACGGTGGGAGCAGGGAGCCGTGTTCTATCCACTGCTGAATGAAGATGACTCGATGTAGTCCCTCCCCATCGTTCACACTCGTGTCATACCACAATCCGTCTCATTCACTTGAGATGGAAAGATGATGCTTGGAAAGCCGAATGGAGTTCACAGGAGGTCACAAACAAATATGCATTCATCATTATCTGTACCCGCTTAAGAGTGTCCAGGGTCGCAGGGGGCCGGAGCCTATCCCGGCAGACACTATTCCCTAAACAATACAGTCTAAAAACTATTTACATCCATCCATTTTCCAAACCGCATGTCCTGGTGAGGGTCGCGATGGCAGCAGTCCAAGGAGAATGCAAATACTACGCCATTTTACGTAAGGGAGCATCTGCGGATTTTGGTATCCGCGTGGGGTCCTGGAACCAATCCCCCACGGATATCGAGGGCCGACTGTATAAAATATCCATATCTGCACCAGTACAAATAACGTCCAAATCCTGAATTCATAGAGTGCTTCTCCCGCTTCCAGAGCTTGCAAGCTGACTGGATATTTTCCGCTTTCGCCGTACGTAAACGGGAGAACTTTGAGTAGTTGGCGGGGCTCCCACCAACGCGGTAACCGCCCGAGCACCTAACGATGGAGCCCGGAGGAGATGACGCCCGCGCGGCCGCGTCACGCGAGCGTGTCGTCCGTCCCTCCCCGGCGCGCGCAGGCCCCGCCCGTCACCGCGAGCGCCAAACCCGCGGCGCCGGCCCTGTCCGCCGCGTTCGCGGTGGGGCCCTTCCTGGCGGCCGCCGTGTCCGCGTGGCCGCAGCCGTCGCCGCCGCCGCCTCCCTTCGCGGAGGCGGCCGCCCCGGGCGCCCGGGTCGTCCCGGGCGCCCGCGTCGCCGCGGACGTGAGCGCCGCCGTGTCGGCGCAGCTCATCCTGCAGCGGCTGCTGCCGGCACTCGGCGCGGTGCGCTCGGCCGCCCCGCCCGCGCCCACGCCGCCCCCGCCGCCGCCTCCCGTGCCCGCCGAGGAGGAGATGGCGTCGCCCGACCTGGTGGAGATGGAGGAGGTGTCCGTCGCGCACAGGTCCCAGCACAACCCTGACAGGAGCAAGACCGACAAGGTGCGCGCCGGGCGGGAGCGCTCGGTTTGAACGCGACGACGTGGGTTTTCGCGATGCGCGATGGCAATTGCACTCCGTGGCTGCTCTTTCGGGATAGCCGTGTCGAGCGTTTCTGCGCTCTCCTTCGCGACGTTTCGTCTCCTGCGTTGGAAGTATGTCGGCTTCCGGTGGCTTTGAACGATTGCAGACGACTCACCAGACTCGCTCGAGGCCCGTGTTACTCACTCGTTACTGCTGCCAGTTTCTTAGGCTTTTCTTCGTCCACTCCTCCCACAATCACTTCTAGATCACCTAGGCATAAAATAAATACCCGGTACACAGAAGCTGCTCTCGGAAGATGTCCAAACCAGCTCCGCGCCATTCTGTGCAGGATGCAAGGTTTCTGTACACGCGTGTCCCGTCATTGGGTGCGGTTCCCCTTTATGAGAACACCGTTACCAATTGCCGAACGGTGGCCAGGCACGTGGTACGGGCCACGCTAATTCCTTGTGTTGCGTACTGACCTTGATTGCTAAATGAACCTGCCCTGAGTGTAAGGAAGAACTTTGTCTTTCAATGTCAAAATACACGGGGGGGCGATTCTCATCACAGACGCTGTATACTCAGGCCTGTGTCTCTGTGTACCTGTGCGAATGGCGGCCCTCAGTACCTGAAGAAGCTGCACATGCAGGAGAGAGCCGTGGAGGAGGCGAAGCTGGCGATCAAGCCGTACTACCAGAGCAAGGACATCACTAAGGACGAGTACAAGGAGATCCTGCGCAAGGCCGTGCACAAGGTGCGCTTGCTCGCGAGGGCCGGGCCGCGGGGAGCAGCTCCGGCCGCTGCTGGAGCCACGGCGCTTCTTTAGTGATTTATTATTACACTTTATAACACGGCGTGGGGATCAAGGTAGAAGCGTTCACGTCGCGATTCCTGTCAAGTAATACTTGGTATTACCTGCAAATTCTACCAAACACTTCGAAGCCGAGGAGCTGAAAGACAACATGTCCGGAAGCTCAACGGATGCCAGAAGCCCCTCAGTCTAGAGCAAGAAGAGAGGCCAACGCCCGCCGCCTTTAAGGCCAGCACTGACTATTATATCTCTAAATGTTGAAGGGCTGTCTGCAACTAAAGAAGAACTTGTTACAGTCGAAGCCAAGCTGAAAGACAACGATGTCCAGAAGCTGCCCATCGTGCTTTGAAGAATCGCAAAGAAGAAGAGTGGGAAACTGTCATGTAACCATCACGCTTCGAAGAATCGAATCGAACACGGCGTGGCGGCACAGTGACCGGTCATCGTTGAAGGTATTTGTTCTAAGAGAGAACGACTACGGGGCGTGAGGAAACTGCAGAGAGGTGGAGGGGAAGGCAGCTACGTGGTTAGCCTGCTCCAACATTTGCCAGACACTGCGTCGTATATATTTATGATGGTTTTATATATTTATGAAGGTAGAAGCGTTCACGTCGCGATCCCTGTCAGGTAGTACTTGGTATTGCCTGCGAATTCTACCAAACACTTCGAGGCCGAGCTGAAAGACAACGATGTCCAGATGCTGACCATCGTGCTTCGAAGAATCGCAAAGAAGAAGATGATGGTTTTGGCAAATTAAAGAGTTTTTTTTAAGTTATGGGCGGAAACCCAGAGAACCCGGAGGAAACCAAGAGAGAACACACAAAGGCGCCCGAGGCGGGACTCAAACCGCCTCAGGCAAGACCTTGTTTCTGTGAGGCGCAGATGTTACCACACAGTCACGATCGCGTGGCCGTGTGTGCAGGGTGTGATCGTGCAGTGAGCGTCTCTAACCCCCTGTCCCCCCTACATCTTAGTTTATTTGCAGGAATTCATACTGCTGCTGCTGCTGCTGAATAATAAAAGCTGTGAGTCATAAAGTTAGGAAACACGACGATACGTTATTTGCTAAAACAGGAGCCGCATGCGCTGGGCCTTGCACTTACGCTGCTGACGGAGATAGATAAAAATGATGTGAAAACACAACTGTTGGTGGTTATATTAGCGTGTAGGGGAACTAGCATTTACTTTGGGCAGTCATGAGTGACCTGGTCAGCACTTGGGTTTATATAAATATTTGAGTGCCTTCAAGTTCAACCGACCAATTTTTTTTTACGTAGAACAAGGTGAGAGCTGACGAAGACAAACTTCACATTCACCAGATGCTGGGAGGAAACGCGACACAACAAGCCCACCATTGTAGAGGAAATAGTGAAAACGATGCGGCAGCAGTTCCAAGGCAGTGTTGACGAAATGTCCGTGATTTGAATGCATGGCCACACTCACTTTGCCCTATCTGTGTTGTACCTATGCTGCCTGCCCTACCATTACCCTCCCCCGTGCCCGGTGCAGATCTGTCACAGCAAGAGCGGCGAGATCAACCCGGTGAAAGTGGGGAATCTGGTGCGCGGCTACGTGGACAAGTACAAGATGCTGCGCAAGAAGGCCAAGCGGAGAGAGGAGGGCGGCGGCGAGTGGATGGGCAGCAGCTGCACGCCCGACGGGAAGCCGTCGTGCAGCAAGACGGGCAGCAACGCGCACTGACGGCCGCTCGGCCTCGCCGCAGCCACGCGGCGGCAAGGCACGCACCGGCGTGTCTCGGAGAGAGACTGGGCGTCGGGATTCTGTGGGGAAGCGAGCGTGGACTGTGTGATCAGCAGACCGATGGCGAGGCCGCGAGCCTGCTGACACTTTACGTGTCCCGGGCATTAATAACTTCACTCAACTCATGACACACTTACACGTCCGGGCCATCGCCCCTTTACCATGAACCCCTTTTGGTCACCGGTTGTAGAACCCTTGTTTTTTTCTTGGCTGTTCATCTTCAGTGTTTGCGATGCACTTAGTCCACATGCAGAGTCTCGGCTGTGATGTGCGTCCTTATTCTATCTGGGGTTCCTGGAAGAGCGTGGGAAGAATTCCCCAGCAGTTGGAGGAATATTATTTTGTTTTGTCCTCTGTCCTGCCGCCGCTATTCAAATACATCATGGTCTTGTGAATACGTTTGTCGACGGAGGTTTTGGAGTTGCATGTATAAATGATGGTGTGATAACTGCTTCACGAGAGTGGTGTTCGAATGCTGTCTGACATTACAAATACGGTGTTGCTGATGACCTAATGTAAAAAAGTTGACAATTGTATTCTTGAAGTAAGGGTTTCAGTGGATTAAACAGTGGCGCCGTGTCATTTCGTAATTGAATATCCTCTTTGAAAGCAAAGATTACATTTACCAATACATGTGTTTTGTTGAACAATATCTCCTTTGTGTATATACAATGTCTGAAGACAGACCAGAATAAAACTGTACAAACGCCACTGAAAAACAAAATCTACAAAGCAAGCCCTTGGCCGATCACAACAGGTGTTCCTGAATAGTGACGAGCATCACTTGCTCTATGGTACAGTCCTGTATTTTGTCATAGTTGAAAGGCAACGTGCAAAAGGCAGATGTGAGTCCAGAGCCCCACGTACTGACCGTTTGAGCCACTAATCTCATACTGTTGTAGTTTTGTAAACATACCTGTAGTTTCTGGAGATTTCTAAAAATAAAGCCTGTTCATGAAAGCCCATGTTTTGAAGAGCAATGATTAAGCTTTGAGTGAACATTATGTGCTCATGTTGACTCACTCACGGTTCTGGGTACGGGTAGGTTTATTGATAAAGGATGGACCAAATAATCTTGGTGTTAAATGAAATGAAACAAAATACCATCAAAAATATATGAATGCTATTGATGTTGGTTTTCACAGCTCGATCTATGAGAATTTCCTTCCATAGCTATTCTAACGGGGATAGCCGTGCCCTTGAGTGTTCCTGCTCTCTCCTTCGCGACAGTTCGCCTCCCACGTTGGAGGCATCATCACGAACATCCGATGAGTGGCGAGGACGGGAGGCCCACACGGAGACCGAGCAACGGGCGCCTCGTTTACTTAGAGCCGCCCTTAACACCGTTTCTTGATTAACAGTTCACTTCCATTTTAGGCCCACGTGTATAATTCAGCAGACGTTTAACTTATGGATGATGTTTACCCTTTTTTGCTATTGAAAAGTGCCCCGATGCCACAGGCGGTCGCTAAACTCAGGCGTGTCGACAACAAATGAGAGACAATCGCTATGAATAATTGAGGCTGTGTGCCGCGGAAACAAACCGGGATAAGAGATGTCGCCGTGTGTCGCACCTGTTGCCATTGGACGTGCATGTGTTGAGGCGTCTCGGGCAGGGGTAGCGCCAGCTCGCGCGACACCGTGGCTTCTCACCCTGGGTGGCCAGCCGGGGGAAAAACGATTAATGTCCAGTGCGTTCAGCGCGCTCCCTAATTATAACACGACAGGTTGGAGCCATTGAGTTTGTGATGAGTTCCCGTAATGAGGACTCGTTAGGGGGACCTTTGACGAGAGGAGAGAGGCGCTCAACAGGCATGGGACGCGGGCCCCTGAACCACGCTCCCAGCTGCGGGTCACGGGTCAGGGGGGAGAGTAATCGAGGGATTTTGTTACATCCTCTGCCACACCGTCAACCACAAATCTCACCCCAAACAAACAAACAACCGTCTTTCGCCACTAAGTGGCGGTGACGTCACCACGTCGCCTGTGCCAGGCCACATGCACCCCGAGGCCACGTGA
>JAZEWU010000027.1:7520527-7531634 GCA_036362915.1 Geotria australis | reverse complement strand
GTGTGAGCGTCAGTGTGGGGAGCGGTGGCTCAGCGGTTAGCGCACTGCGCTACAAACCTGGCGACCCGAGTTCGAATCCCGCTCGCGGCCAACACCAGTGACGATTTTCTGAACCGGTCCTGGGCCTCCCCTAGGTCGACTCAGTCTTAAATGAGTACCTGGTGCGGAGTATAAACATCGCCACTAGGGAGACAAATGCGGGCGGGCGTGCGTGATGTTGGCGACCAAACCCCTCGTATGCCGTGCTGGCCTTCATAGGTGCTCGCCAATAGCACTTGACCCTGTTAAGGGCTACACGCGGGATCTTTGTCTTTGTGACACCCACAATCACTGGCGGTCTTAAAACATGGGGCAACCAAGTCAATTGCATTGGGCCCCCCGTGAGGGGGGGGGATGACCGGCCGATTGGCCGAGTGACGTCCATGTCACTTGATAAACAGTGGGGAGGGGGGGTTCATCACTGAATTTTGGCTGGGGCCTCGGAATCACTAACACCTGCACACGCTTCAGGGAGCGGTGGCGCAGTGGTTAGCACACTGCACAACAACCCCTGAGTTCGATTCCCGATCACGGCCAATTACAGTGGCAGATATTTGAACCAATCATGGTGGGCCTCCGCTAGGTCGACTCAGTATTAAATGAGAACCTGGTGCTGTGTAAACTGAAACACGGGGAAGACAAAGGCGGCCGGGTGTGGGTTGTTGGCAACCCACCCGCTCGTGCGCCATCCGTGGTGCTGGTCACCCACCTCCTAGTGTGCGTGTCGACCTTCATGGGCGTTCGCTAACGGCACTTGACCCTACAGTCTATCAAGGCTATACGGGGGATCTTTGTCTTTGATGCGCGTGTCACGGCGCCTGCACCGAGCACACCCAGCTGCACGGTGTGCAGGTGCAGAGGAGCGGCGGGAGGCCACGTCTCGCCGCGCGCAGAACAGGCCACGCCGCGCGTGTGCGCGGGCGAGGTGTCGGCCACCCACCCCCTCGTACGGCGTGCCGGCCTTTATAGGTGCTACTAACAGCACTTGCCCCACAGCCAAGCCAGTGAAGGCTACACGGGGGAGCTTTGTATTTGTAAGCACGTGTGGAGGAGGCAGTCGCCCCCCTGGCGCCGCCGTGTGGATGGCGGCGCCGCTGTACAGTGGAGAAGCGCTCAATTATTCATGGTCGGCGTTCGCTCCGAGGAGCCCAATGAGCTCCCCGGCTTCCCGCGTCGCCCTCAGCCACAACCAATCAGTCGTATCAACTTACACGTCAAAATTATACAGGTAAAAAAAACATCAGCCGTGGAGAGCTTGGCGCCACCAACAATCGTCCAAGCTCTGAGGCTCCATATGTGTTAGAATGTTACCCGCCGATTAACGGGTCTTTATGTGGATGAAAATCTACGGATGTGAAGGCGAAACACTCTATCCCATACAGATGGAACAGGTGGGGTCCACATTTCTGCTGTACCTCATTTTCCTCCGAGAAGGGAGCTTCACAAGATATGTATGCAATCCGCCGACCCTTGATTATGCCACGCTGCTGGATGACAGGCATAGGCCACCACCGCCTAAAGAAGGGCCATTGCTCGAAACATCGCCTATTATATACTGCTACTGTTAAGGCCACAGTGTTATTGGCAAATGTGTAGAGTTGTATTTGTTATGCGAGCTTGTGCACCACTGCTAACGCAATGTCACCAAACACTCCCACACGTCACCATCGTCTCACAGGAAAGGACATTGATTCCCAATCATATTGGGAGTCTTTAAGGGCGGCAGGGGGTCTATGCAGTGGAAACATCCACACCTGCGTGGCTGCCTTTCCCCTCTCTGAAACTCTCCGGTTTCCTCGTGCCTCTGAATCGTTGTCTATTTGAACGGATAACTTCGACGTTGAACGAACATGTGCCCGTTACAAATTGTAATGTAAGCAAACCAAGGGGTGCATATGTTTAGTAATGACGATCTGTAGGCTGTGGGGTGAGAGGCGCGCGTCGTGAGGCTATCGCGCGGTGAGCCCGCGTGTCGTGGTTTTTGGCGAGTATCGGGGGCGAGCGTGGGAACTCAGCTGCTGTCTCGGCAGACTGTCTGCGAGGACGGATCTGCATTGGGCCAGCTGTCCACCTGGCCAGGGTGAGCGGTGGGCCAGCTGTCCGGTGAATCCATCCAGACCCTTTACACACGTTGTCGTCCCTCTACTCTGTCGCTCCTCCAGATGTGGCCCCACCCCCTCCCGGTGTTGCCCCTCCCTTATAATAATAATAATATCAATTTATATAGCGCCTTTCACCCGAGGGTCACAAAGCGCTGCACAAGGGCCGCGAAGAGGACGGCATGTCAACAACGAAAGAAAAACAAACAATAAAAACCAAAGCAACAGAAAATAAATGATTAAGACAACAAACAGTCTGCTAAGGCTATACGGGGGTTCTTTGGTGCTGTGTCGAATGAGAGAGAGAGACGTGCTCGGCCTCTGTGCGGAGAAATAGAGCGCTTTGTCTGGGAGAGACAAACACGGATCCAGAGAGAGATGAGCAGAGTTACAGGTAGACCAGCAGGTCGGCAGGTAGATACGGACAGATTGAGGGATCTATCGCTGGGCTGCGTCACAGACGCGCTCTGCTGACACGATCGGGTGAGTAGTGAAGGGGTGTTGCATAGTTTGGACTTGGATATCAGTGACGTCTCTGTGTTAGTGACCCGTTAACGTGGACCCATATCGCAGCGTTGGTGGCCCTCAGTGTGTGTGAGCGTGAACACTGAGAGTCGCTCTCCGGAGCAGTTCTGAGGGGATGGCCGCGTGGAGCTCCGTCCCTGCTCTCGCCTTCGCGACGCCTCCCACGTTGGAGGCATCATCATACATCGCGCCGTGAAGCCTGCATCGTGACATTTTGTGAGCACGCACGTTGAGCATCGTGACATTGTACGAGCACGCACGTTGGTGACAATGAGACGCCGTGATGCGTGTGTCTCCGTCGCGTTACTGAGCAGCAGCAGCACGCTCACTGGACGCCATTGCCAACACACGGCCAACGTGAGGCACGGGATTTGTGCCGCCACTCCGAGCGGCCAGCGGGCGCCCTGAGTCGGGAGCGCGGGGTGGGGGGATGAGGGAGCGCGGGGAGGATGGCGCTGTCTCTGCGGGACCCTGGTCGCCATGGCGCGGAGTCGCGTCGCGGAGCCGCCCGTTCCACCGCTGGCTCCGCGCGCGGCTTCCCGCCCGAGGCCGGCTCCGCGCTCCCTCATGTTCATTGTGAAGCATGCACTGTATTGTCATCGTGCGCCACGATGATGATAATAATAATAGCATTTATGTAGCGCCTTTCACCCGAGGGTCACAAAGCGCTGCACAAAACTGCAGAGAGAACGACATGTCAACAACGGTGGCGCAGGGGGTATTTACCCGTGCTTGATAATGAGCCCTTGCGGTTCGCAATACACGTGAGAACCTTTCTCCGTGAGCCGCTGCACCACAGCTGGTGGTAGCCGGAGTGTTTGGTTGGGAGCCAGGCAAGTTTAGCCCCCACCTCCACGGTGCGGGGGGTGATCGCCGGCCCTTTAGCCGAGCGTTCGGCATACAGACAATTCCACAATAATTTCACGATTAATTAGTCGTATATACAAGTATGCTTGTTTTATGCTCGGTGCTCTGTTAAAATAAACCTATTAAATCTAAAATTCAAATTGAGGTCAATTATTGTAACATTCACTGGGAGGATCCAGTGGTTTATAATCAGTGTGGAGGGCGGCATCATCATTGGATTTTGCCCTGGGCCCCACAATCACTAAGCGCGGCCCTGCACAGCGCGGCCCTGCACAGCGCAGCGGGGCCCCGCGTCGCGCTCTGGGTCCCGCGTTGCTCTGTGCCCTCGGCCCCTCAGTGACACCCAGGTGCTAGGCCACAGCGGTTCCCAAACATTCTGTGTTCACGACGCCCTTTAGTGTATCAGGATTTTTTCCACGGCGCCCAAAGTCAGAAAACATCCAGCATATATCGAAAATTTGGAATATCCCGCGGCGCACATGTGAGTTAGCTGCGGTGCCCCGGAGCGCCTCGGCACACACTTTGGGAACCAGTGCGCTAGGCCATGACCCGCCTGAAGGGGGCAGTGTGGTCGGCCTCAGAGCTGGGTTCGCAGCGTTGCCCGGGTCTATACTTCATCCCTATCCACACGCACACACACATATCATCTCATTAAACATGAATCTGACGTTTTGAGAGGCGATCGGTTTCCAAGCTGCTCCTGTCTCAGTAGCCAGTGAGGGTTGTTATCATTGCTCGACGATGATTCACTCTCTAATCAATGCGGTGTGAATTATAACTCAGGTCTGTCACACCCATGGCGTTCATACGTCCCTTGTAAACGTCGTATACGATCTCAATTACCTGGAGTGAAATTGCATCTGCTATTCATCTACAGAACGTAATGCGCTGGGCTGTGAAACGAATGAGTGGTAGGCGGGCAGTAGATGCCATCCATTCTGGGTGGTTTTGTGACCGTGTCTGCACGTGGAGATGACACGTTTTGTTGACAAGACCCAGGACACGACCACCCTCCCCCCCTCGACCTGCCATGTGGCTGATTCTAGTCTTAGAAGCGTGATGGTTATATGACAGTCGTTTCCCCATTGCAACAACAGGTTCTTCTGTAGTCGCAGACAGCCCTTCGACATTTAGAGATATAATAGTTAGTGCTGGCCTTAAAGGCGGCGGGCACTGGCCTCTCTTCTTGCTCCAGACTGAGGGGCTTCTGGCATCTGTTGAGCTTCTGGACATCGTTGTCTTTCAGCTCGGCTTCAAGGTGTTTGGTAGAATTTGAAGGTCTTCTTCTTCTTTGCGATTCTTCGAAGCACGATGGTCAGCCTCTGGATATCGTTGTCTTTCAGCTCGGCCTCGAAGTGTTTGGTAGAATTCGCAGGCAATACCAAGTATTACCTGACAGGGATCGCGACGTGAACGCTTCTACTTAACAGGGATCGCGATGTGAACGCATCTACCTTGATCCCCTTTTTTGATAATGGATGGATGGAATGAGGGCGGCACGGTGGTGCGGTGAGTAGCGCTGCCGCCTCACAGCAAGAAGGCACCGGGTTTGAATCCCGGCTCAGGGGCCTTTCTGTGTGTAGTTTGCATGTTCTCCCCGTGTCCACGTGGGTTTTCGCCGGGCGCTCCGGTTTCCTCCCACCGTCCAAAAACATGTTGCTGCATAGGTTAATTGGCTTGCGGACTAAATTTTCCCCGATGCCCTGTGATCGACTAGCGTCCCATCATGGGTGTAGCCCTGCCTTGCGCCCTGTGTCTGCCGGGATAGGCTACGGCTCACCGCGACCCTGCATAGGGATTAAGAGGTTTCTGATAATGGATAGATGGATGAATTGGCCGATAACATCATGTTATATAGGACGCAGTGTGTGGCAATATGTTGGTGCCGGCAAACCGTCTGGCTGCCTCCTCCGCCTCTCTGCGGTTTACTTGCGCCTCTGTGTTGTTCTCTCTTCGAGGCTTCTTTGCGATTCTTCGAAGCACGATGGTCAGCTTCTGGACATCGTTGTCTTTCAGCTCGGCCTCGAAGTGTCTGGTAGAATTCGCAGGCAATACCAAGTATTACCTGACAGGGATCGCGACGTGAACGCTTCTACCTTGACCCCCGAAGGTGTTCACTCTCTTCGAGTGAATATCTTCGACATTGAATGACGGCCATCTTAGGGGACGCTGGCAGAATGTTGCCGCTCTTAAGATTGCCAGTTTCACGACCTTTCAGTCTATTCGAAGTAGCCTTAATCATTTATTCTCTGTTGCTTTGGTTTATAATGTTTTTTCGTTGTTGACATGCCGTCCTCTTCGTGGCCCTTGTGCAGCGCTTTGTGACCCTCGGGTGAAAGGCGCTATATAAATTGAAATTATTATATTATTATTATCCTGATTCGAGCGCTCAACTCACACTGGTGAACCTGCGGGGTTAGATACATGTCGGGGGTTCATTCAGCCCATCATCCCTCCAGATTGGATAAAACGAGTTTTGGGGGGAATGAACAGTGTTCAGGCTATGGAGGAACGGCCTCTGTCATGGGAATGTGGAATTTCGACTGCCGGGTCAGGTACCGCCTGTGAAGACGCGATGCAGGGAGGCTCCCTCACCTGCATCAGTACAATAATATTACAATAAGAACGCGTGGCACAGTATTCGTTCAGTGTCGAAAGTATTAATTCGAAGAGAGGCGCGAAGAAACCGCAGATAAGTGGAGGGAAGGCAGCCATCTATTAGCTGGCGCCAACATTGTCAGACACTGTGTCCTATATACAGTATTATGATGTTATCGGCCAATTAATGAGTGATTTTAGTTATGGGAGGAAATCGGAGAACCCGGAGGAAACCCACGCAGAACAGGGGGAGAACACACACACTCCACACAGAAAGGCGCCCAGGCGGGAATCGAACCCCCTCGGGCAGGACTTACTTGATGTGAGGCGCAGATGTCACCACTGCGCCACCCTGCCGCCAACACTAAGGAACTCGTCATCCCGGCAGCACGAGAGCTGGGATCGTTACTAACAACCTTCATGTCGCGAGCCGCACATTCCATCACAGAGCCAGCTGGCTCGTGTGATTGTGTTCATGTGTCCCGTTACAAAGCTCACTTTCGATCACAGTTAGACTACCGTTCTCCATTCAAGGGTCAAGGTCAGGGGCTCGTCACGGGTGGTGCAGCTATTTGCTCCCACACCTCGCCGTCGCGCCCTTCCTTATGCCGGACCCCACAGTCGTCGCAAATCTGTTGCGCGCGAGTCTGAGGCATCCCACCGCTGCCACCACTTGTGAAGGATTCAGCACGGGGACACGCGGCGAGTCCTCCGTGGTGTTTCACCCACAGCCTTCGCGACCCTCCTGTCCGCCCAGCAGAACCCCCGGGTTCTCCGAGCGCTCTCCTTTCCGACCCCCGCCCCCTGGCGTGCCCCCGCCTCTCGCCCTCACACGAGGATGCAACAGTCGAACCGAAACGTTCCAGGGAGCAGGTTGTGGCCGGTTGGCGACCGGCTTGTCGGTCTGCTTCCCCGCCCGTGTCCAGGCCGTGTGGGCACCATCCCCCTCCCCTGGTGCAGCTCGCATCACGAGCCTCTCAATGCAAACAAGCTTCATTCCTAAGAGGTTTCCATGTATTCGCCGTAACGCCACCAAATAATACGCGCGCAAGGTGTGCCCTCTATCCAAGCTCTTGGTCGGCCTCGTCATAAATATCATAAAGTTATGATATTTTTTAAAGTTGCATGTATAGCGCGTGGCATAGTGTTCGTTCAACGTCGAAGGTATTCGTTTAAGGAGAAAACGAACGAGAGGCGCGGGGAAACCGAATAGAGAGGGGAGAGTCAGCCACGCGGCGCCAACCCGTCAGACACTGCGTCCTATATATTGTGATGTTATTCACCAGTTATGGGAGGAAACCGGAAAACCCGGAGGAAACCCACGCAGAGTAGGGAGAGAACGTACAAATTCCCCACAGAAATGCGCCAACCTGCCGCCTGATATTCAGGGCACGAAATCTAAAATACGAAGTTAGGTATATGTCAATCTGTGAAACTGCGAAAAGCCTCGTTCTAAACCCACTTGTCATTTGCGACCTTGAGAATGACCTTGAGGGTCCAAACCAATGAGGACATCCAGCCACGCGTCTGTCCTCGTGCGACGAGCACAGTGACTGATTGAGAGTGGATACCTGTTTGTATCAAACAGCGCCGTCACAACTCTGAAATAACACGCTGGCCGCTCTGACGGGAGACCCTCAGATGGGAGAGAAGCTCCTCTCTGTGCTGGCGTGTCGCGCCAGGGCTCTCGGCTCACAGGCTGTGCTCCGCGGGTCACACGCTGTACTCCACTCGCCACACAGCCCCGAGCACTGTCTCTCTCACACAGAGCTCATCTCTCTCTCTCTCAGAGCTTGTGTGGGAGGTGACATCACACCGTCTCCCGTGTCGATGTTATCTTTGTACTGATGTAGCCTTTGACGGCTCGATTCATGATTGTTGCTTTTCAAAGCTGTTCTTTCTCGATAGCCGTGTCGAGCGCTCTTCAATCTCTCTCTCGCGACGTATCGCCTCCCACATCTTCTTCTTTGCGATTCTTCGAAGTGCGATGGTTAAATTACAGTTTCCCATTTCTTTACACAGTTCTTTGCATTTTTGGAGGCATCTACTCAACGCCTCAAGAGGCCTCCAACGTGGGAGGCGAAGCGTCTCTAGGCAGAGCAAAGGAGAGCGCTCAGTGACACGGCTATCCCAAAAGAGCAGCTCTGAAGAGCAACCATCATGTACGTTTTCGTTCTCCTACAAGACGCTCCTAACGAAAAGGCACCAGTTGTTCTAACGTCGGTGTCCAAGGTATTGTCGGGGCGCTATCTGGTCGCCTTGCGCCAGCGGCTGCCCCGACACACTTGGCTCGGTGCAGCGGGGTCCTGCGTTGGGGTCACAGTCCGCGCGCGTGGTGCGGATCCGCCCCCAACAAGCGCCGCACTGTTGGACTTGTTCTCGCCAAGAAAAACAACTCGTGGCAGCGGCGACATTTCCATACGCGACATTTCGCCGCTGCTTTGGCGCTGTGCTGCCTCGTGGCCGCGCAGAGACGCGGGAGAGGCTGGAAAGGCTATCTGCGCGATACGCGCCACATTACAGACGCCGCAATTAGGCCGCGATTGCCCCCGGTGCTCTGTGATGGACCGGCGTCCCATCCTGGGTATAGCCCTGCCTTGCGCCCTGTGTCTGCCGGGATAGGCTGCGGCTCACCGCGACCCCTGTACAGGATTAAGCGGTTTCTGACAATGGATGGATCGATGTACACGGCCACAACTAGATCATCATACACACAGCCCGCGGTGGGTTGTGGGATTTCAGTCAGGTCTTAACAGCCTGCAACCGAACCATTGATCGTGCAGCTGTGTGTGTGTGTGCAGGTTTCACCCGTCTTGTGAATCATCAGGACAGCACACCGCAGTGTTCCCCCCTCTAACAGGCATCTCCTCCCACCACAAGGCCACTTGCTGACGTGCGTTATCGGCGCTTGAATCACGACGTCGCTTGTGGACCGTGTCTTGGCTGTTTCACACACATTGCCTTTGGTGGTTAACGTCGCGCATTGTAACGTTATTATGGTCGAGGGTGCTGGGTAGCATGCCGTTTCAATTAAGATCCGCTTATTTATTTATTTCCTTCACGGGCCCGCAATTAACTCGGTAAATCCGCTGTAATTGGTTGCTCAACGTGTGGGTTCAGTTCACTTCATAAAGTGGCATCGCGTGACAATGGTTGGGTGCCCGGCCGGCCTGCCGGTGCTGCTGGTGGTGCCCGAATGGCACCATGACCGGCTGCCCGACTCTCTCGCTCTCACGCGCGCGCTGCCCACCCGCCCGGATTGGCTGGCGGCGATTGCATAACGCGTGCCCTCCCCTCCGCGCCTAGCCGGCTCACCCACTCACGGCATTGACATCTCGGCTGCCGAGAGGAGAAAGAGGAGAGCGGAGGGAGGTGCGGAGAGAGAGAGACGCAACAGATAGCGAGGTGCACTGCTGGATGCGCGAGGAATAGAGAGAAAGATTTGTGCTCTGAATGTGAATTACCGCGCGCAGCAGCAGCGGCGCCAGGGTTTTATCGGAACACAATCGGCTTAAGCCTGTATCAGCTAGAGATTGTTCTCGGCACACCTGTTCATTCTGCACCGCTGCAATCTGCGACGTTCTTACCACGTGAGTATGCCACGCCGGCTCTTCCTTCACATCACAAGGTGTATTTATTGCGCACACATCACATCTCTGAGTGTCGCGCTATTCCTGGATAGGGTCTCTTGAGATTACCACGTTTCAGCGTTTCGCAAACGTTTCCACCAACTGTTATTTTGGGATGGCATGGTGATGCCTCCAACGTGGGAGGCGAAACGTCGTGAAAGAGGGAGCAAAAACACTCGACACGGCTATCCCAAAATGAACAGCTATGCAGAGCAGTGTTCATACATCGAGCCTTAACAACCTACATCATTACATTTCCGCTAACATTACATTTTTTTGCATTTTTATTTCATCTTGCTTGGACGCTGTAATTGCCAGTGTAATTATCTGTAGCTGCAGCTCAGTCGTCCACATGACGCTGCAAAGGCTCTGACGGCACCGTGCAGGCAGAGCCCTGTCGTGCCGCACGCGGAGCACGGTGTGCGAGCGCGTGCGGGGTGTCTATTGATCTGGTGGAGCCGCGTGCACGGGTGTGTATGGATCTGGTGGAAGCCGGGGTGGCTCCCAGCAGCCTCTCACCACGAGGTCCTCCCGAGGAACGTGACCTTGGGACCTGGACGGCTGGAGGTCAGGGGAGCAGTGGCTTGCGATCTAGAAGCTATTAGCACAGTGACACTCATGAAGCAGCACACACACCCCATGACTTATGAGGGGTTTTAGTTATTTGTGTATTATCATGGAATTGATCATCCTGTTCGCAGTTATAGCTAACTCATTTTTGATAACAGACTTTAGAACTTGCAGCAAAGCCTGCAAGAGAAAGCACCTCTGGTCAGTTGTGAAGAAGATGACAGGAACAATGTTGACAATATTTTATTTTTGTAGCTCCAATAATCTGACCGAGTCTCAATCCTAATTTTGTTTGGGGATAAATCAGAGTGCCTGGAGAATCCCCAAGCATGCAAGGGGATACTTGGCTCAATAACTTCACAGGTGGGAGATGATCTGCTTATGCAGCATCAGGGGTTGCTGACGCGTTCCCACTGGCGGCCCGACGGAGCGGCTCCTCGCTGGACACATCGACGTTCAAATATTTACATCTTTGTGCATGATTTTGACATCTCAGTGTGGCCTACAAACGAGCACGTAATTCATTTAAATCGTAAATATTGCTCTAAAATTGTGTTGTAGTAAAGTGGCTGGTGATATGTTGGTGGTGGGTGTAAGTCACGTGAAATTGAGGGGAAATGCTTAACACCATTTGCGCTAAAAATCAGTCCGCTATTGAAATCTGGTGTTCAGCACCAGCTGCACGTACAGCGGCGGTGGTGGCGGCGGCGGCAGCGGATCGGAAATCGCTCCGTTTAATTCCAGCGTATGCCCGCCCGCCCGCCCGTGCGGTGTTTCCGT
>JAZEWU010000027.1:7486117-7502785 GCA_036362915.1 Geotria australis | reverse complement strand
GAGCCTTCGACACTTCACGTGGCCTCGGGGTGCATATGGCCTGGCACAGGCGACGTGGTGACGTCACCGCCACTTAGTGGCGAAAGACGGTTGTTTGTATGAGAGAAACAGGGCTACACTTCTGCTTAGAGACTGTTCGAACCCTTCGTCAATCAGCTGATTTGTCTGGCAACGTGAACGGATTGCGGTGATTGTGGACATGGTTTTAGACTCTGGGAAATGACTCCGCAAAATACACACAGGCCTGTACATTTATACAGACGTGCACACGTACATGTGTTTGCATTTGTGAGTTTCAATGTATTTAGTTTAACCAGGTGATACCTCTTGAGACCAGTAGAGTCCCATTGCAGGCGTGACGTGGGATCATAGCACGATTGCTCAGCACCGTCCTTAGGCAGGGATTACTGTAAGGTCAGTGCATCGTGATGTAGTTAGTGGAGTCTGCTCGCTCCTCCATTGACTGTAGATTGACCATCCTCTTGGGGGCTTATACAGTACATGCTACATCGAAGTTGTGCTGTAGAATGTATTTTCTGGAAAATATCTATCAGCGGAACTTTGCACAGTTACACAATCCGGTAGGTTCATGAATTGGGCTCTCAGATCTGGTTAAACAAAACCCACTGAAAATGTAATAAGCACTGCTGGATAAGAAAAATAATTGTGTTTTTGACGTAAATGTTGGTGGAATCGTCCTCAGGTGGGCCTTGTCGCTTGGGCAATGTCGCCGCAGCAGGGTGTGCATGTGAGCGGGGGATTTGCAGGCGTGAGCACTAATCTCGGATTAGGGCAAAAACAAATCGAGCTCTCGCAGAGGTGGCTGTGTGGCTCAGAGTGCTCACCATCCTGTCTGAGCCAACATCTCTTCGTTTGCGAGGACCACTGAAATACCAACATTTTAACTGCTTCTAGAGAAGCTCGTGGTTTATTCATTTGGTATGTTTGCAAACAAAAACAGGAACATGTCCCTAAATTATGTGGCTTTTAATGCACATGTACAGCTCTTTTACTAATCCACTGCTGGATCATGGGAGCTATTACACCATGCTTCACCATGCTGCTCAGTACTGGTTGGTGAAGGCAGAGTGCAAACACGTTGGGGCACATTTCCTTTCAACAATGGGTTATGTTGCGCTGCCCTCTGCTGGCGATATGGCCCCGTCGATCGCGTGCATGTGGATGAATAGCTGGGTGATGTGCATCGTGAAGAGGTAAAACGTCACGAAACAGAGAGGGGGAGCGCTCGACACAGCTTTGGAAAGTAATTTTCATGCATCGAGCCGTGAAAACCTACATCAGTAAAGTTGTAATGATTGTTGTATCGCAGGAATCCCGTATCCAGAGCTTGCAAGCTCACTGGGTATTTTTCTGATGTAATAATAACCCTGTGTCTGCCGGGATATGCTCCAGCTCACGTCGACCCTGTAGGGAATTAAGCGGTTTCAGACAATGGATGGATGGAATAATAAACACCTAAACTTAAACAACTTTGGAACAATATAACACCTGAACCGCTGACCCGAACACAACGCTGTCCTCAGTGTCGCCGCTTCACGGTACACGGAGCTACGCGGACAGCACGTTTGATTTCTGTAATACACGTGGTTGTTACCAGCTTGACCGTTTCACTTCCCCTTCACTCTGCGTTCCGCGTGACGGGCACAGCGGCGCAGAAGACCATGTTTGGATCGGCGCCCGTGGGGAGCGGCGGAGCGAGGGAGGCGGCGGCGGCCGGCACGGTGAAGCCGCCCGTGCCGGGGCCCGTGCCGCCAAGCCGCGGGTTCTCGTGCGGGCCCCGGCTCTGCGCACCGCGCACCGCCATGCAGATCACGCGCGACCTTCTCCGCGCGCAGGGCATCGCCGGCCTCTACAAGGGCCTGGGGGCCACCCTGCTGCGGTGCGTGAGCAATCAGCGCCCACACACTGAGCCACACTGCTGCAGGATTCCGCACCAATGCTGATGGTCGGACACCCAGTATGACACGTGGATAATGACAGTGTGGTATGTGGTGCCTGTGCAGGGACGTCCCCTTCTCGATCGTCTACTTCCCACTGTTCGCCAACCTCAACTCGTTGGGGGTGACTACGCCGGGCGAGCGAGCGCCCTTCTACCACTCGTTCTTCTCGGGCTGCTTTGCGGGGAGCACGGCGGCGGTCGCGGTGAACCCCTGTGACGGTGCGTCCCGGCACCCGGCATCGCAGTGAGATCGGAGCGGCACCAAGCCTGGGATACATATCATGTCGGGTGAATTATGTGTCACCTATGGCAACTTGACAGCTTTGGTTCAATAAGCATAAGTGGCAAATGTCTTCTCACTCGTGTGTGCTAAAGTCGGTGGGTTACGCGTCCGTCATCCGTCGATTCACCTCGGCGTCTGGGCTCTGTTGCATAGCGCCACGATGACCTTTGCGTTAGGTCTGCTCCCGGTTCACAGTAACAGTAGCACTTGAGTTATTGGCGATTTGACGTATCCAAGCAAGGGATAAGATGTGTGGAGAGGTATGTACCGGTTCTGCGATGGGGGTGTAGTTCCCCCCGCTAACCCCGTCCCTGTGACTACAGTGATCAAGACGCGGCTGCAGTCGCTGCAGAGGGGCGTGAATGAGGACACCTACAAGGGGATCGTGGACTGCACCAAGTGAGCAGTTGCCTCTTCACCAACACAAGCGCCACTCACCACTCTGCACTCACCTTCTTGGGAATAACACAAGCGCCCACACCGCTCTGCACTCTCTTGGAAATAACACAAGAGCCTGTCACTCTGCACCGCCTCATGTGACCCGCGTGTTGGGAAGCCTTTGGCTAAATTTTTTCTGTGCCGCGCAGGAAAATCCTGGCGAAGGAGGGCGGCCGCGCGTTCTTTAAGGGCGCTGGGTGCCGCGCGCTTGTCATCGCGCCCCTCTTCGGCATCGTGCAGGTCGTATACTTTTTCGGTGTCGGAGAGATGATCATCGACTACTTCCACTAGCAGGCCTGGAGCACGGGCGTGACGGGCGGTGCGCCCGGCGGAGACCGTCGCTCGTGGGCCACAATGTACACACGCAACGTCACACGCCCTGCACACACACAAACAGATATACTCACACCGGCCTCTTCATACAGACCCATAACAACACGTGGGTGCACGCATACACAAACGCACAACTGCTCATTCGCTGAGATATAGCGGTATACAGAGACAGATGCGCTTACATCTAGGATACACATACATCTCAGTGCACGTACAAATGCACACAGCTATGAGTATCACAGCTGTCTTCACAAGATACACACTATCCCAGATTCAAGCTCACCGTGTCACCATGACCAGCTACATACACGCGCCTTGAAACTGGTCACTCTTAGAGCTGCACATATACCCCATTACACACAGTGCCGGATTAAGGCCTGGGCATTAGGGGCTGCAGCCCAGGGGCCTCCTCCAGCTGGAGGGCCTCCAAAGATTATGTGAAAAGTAATTTCATTTGTGAATGCTGGATATAAGTTCTCTAAATTATCTATTTAAAAAAGGGTTCTATTAATATACTGTATATATATATTTGTAGTAAACATACTACGGCAAAAAGAAACACTGTATTGTATACATATATATCGTATGACGGTTTGTGACGTCATACAGACTTGGGGGGCCTCACGGTACCTGTAGTCCAGATGCCTACAAAATCTTAATCCGGCTCTGATTACACATACATATGGCTCCACCTGACAGCTGTACAAGATCCAGCTATGCATACACCCAGAGGCACGTCCACCAAACACACGCGTCACCTACACGACACGCACCTCAACGCGCAAGCTGTGTGACAATCCCCGCGTGGACGAAGTCTGGTGCGGCGGGTGATCTCGGGGGTTTAGCTGCTAGGATGGGGGCCACGAGCTTGGCGGGTGAAGCGGGGAGGTTGTGCTGTGGGTGCGAGCGCCGTGTGCACCGGCACGGCACGTAGCCGCACGCGCAGAGGGCCACACGCACCAGCGTTTGAAGGAGATGGCGCTTAGAAACCATCCGACCTGTCTGAGACGGGACAGGAAATACTGCTGCTCCTTAGTTAAACCAATGCTACGTTTTAATTATTTTGACTTTATATTTATTTTACATAGCTTATTTTAAGAGAAACAGATTTTAAATCACTTTAGTGTTGCGTTATTTTGGTTTGCACTCAGCCCATGATAGTTGAGTATTGTCATGAGTCTACCAATGGCTTTGCCTACGAATGCAAACGGGTGTGATTTTCCGTGAGCGATTACTGGGACCACACAGGTGTGGCAGGGGGCCACCTGCCTGTGCCCAGATGAGATGTTGCTTAATGCCCTGTACCTGGGGGGTGTCGAGCCACGTCTCGCTGTTGCTGAGATGGTAGCTTATGCCTTGTGATGATTGGGGGAGTTTGTCCGTCTCTCCATAGGGACCACGCTAGTCCTGGCTACACACTCGTTCTGACGCACTTGATCCCTGCCACGTGTCAGCCCTGCGTACACTACTTCTCTGTTGCTTATCTCTCGCATCTAAAACTCCCCCAGAGGAAGTGACGACATGGAGTGTAATGTTTTACAAACCCACTCTAGTTTTTGTAGATTCATAAAACAAAAGTTAATTCAAGAACGTAAAATCATAACCAGATTTCTAGCTGCATAAACGTCCGTGACTGCGATCGCCACTGGCTAATTATGCTTTTGTCTGATGCTAAACATTGCGCAATCTAGCCTGTGCACTGCGATGTGCTCTCTATGATTCATATTGTTGCAGAATTTGTTCCACTAAGTGCAGCAGGGAAGGGAACAACAGTGGGAAGTGAACGCTGTTGCTTGTGAGCACGCACATAAACTTTAGTGGCTACATCTGTGATATATATTCATTTGTTGAATCAACGCCGATTACCCAACCTCTGCAGCTCAAAAGACCTTGCGGAGTTCAATGAAAATGCAAGGGGCTGTGTAAGAAAATGGGAAACTGTAATTTAACCATCGCGCTTCGAAGAATCGCAAAGAAGAAGAACGCCGATTATGAATGCTTTCACTTAATTTAAGTGCACATGTCCTTTAGGTAATCTTTGTATTTAAATTAAGTTTACATGCTATAGGCAAGCAATGAATCTCTTGGTATGGGTAGCTATTTTAAATATAAATTCTGTGGCATTGTGGGATTTTCCAGCTTTGCACTGAGCCCATTGCCAGCTGCTGCCTCCGCATCACTGATCACCGGGTTATTCTATTTGTTACTCACACTTTAGTTTTTCTACACACCGATTCACGATTCACACCGGTATTTTGAGATTGCCCACTACTTACCCAGCGCACCCATCACAAGCCCTCTCGCGGGCACCCCCGTTTCTGCCTCCCCTGTGTGCGCGGCGCGTGGCCCTCGGTCACGAGTGTGCCATGCTGACTCGCACCCCGTTACTCCTTTTGGCACTCATGGAAAACGTGACAGCGGGTTTGGCAGCTGGTCGTTAATGCTAAGAGAAAACCGATGAGTACGCCTGTTCGTTTCGAAAAAAACCATTGCTCTTTCACTTGGAAAGACTTTGGGTACTTTGATTAGGTGTAGCATATTTAAGTAGACGTTGACTATGTGTACCATCTAAACAAATGGCTGTCTTGGCTATGCACCGAAGCGACTGGCATTAGGGCCCCAGTGCACTTTTATTATCTCTGTGTGTTGTGTTGCACACCAAGGGTGATGTTAAGTGCAGTAGCGCATCGATTGTGTGCTGCTCTGTGCTGCACGAAGCCTGCATAGCCCGAGTTTCCACTGCACAGTAACGTGTGCCAGTGACCCCCCCCCCCCCCTCTTACACACACACCCTTAGATTTGAGGAAATATCTGAGCCACGATGAAAGTACATGGTGTTTCCGTGTATTCCCAGTCACACAATACGTAGATCAAAGAGGAATTCACGGCTTGCGGGTCAGTTTCTACGCACAGTGAACTGATGATGGGTGTTAGTCGGTGAAGCTCTGTACCTCAACCTCACTCATCTAAACACGTGGACAGTGTTGTTTGAGTGATGCGCGCCTGCATTGCTACAGGTCGGCAAGACGTCTCTAGGTGACAGACTGGCTGTACTGCAGGATTTGAGTGATATCTCCTCGTACACATTGGGTTTCTCTGGGCACTCTGATATCCTTCCACATACGGTACCCTTATTTATTCAAGAATAAGATTCTTGATAGTCGGTCTGGAATTTTTGTGGTAACGCACAATGAAACATTGACAAAAACCAGGCCCTTTAGTAGTTGTTTGGTCCTTTAGCAAGCCACAAGACTTCGCGTTTAGGTGATGCTCCCTTTGGTACGTGGCACATTCTGTGTGAATGTTGACGTTTGTAAATGCACCTGCCGGTCAGTTGGTTGATGGTCAGTGGCAGCAAAGTGAATATTCGTGCATAGACGTCCAACGCAATTCAGAAATTACTCAATTATTATAGATAATTGATTGTTGCAGGAATCACTTTGTGGTATCTGCTGAACGCACCACTGAGGCAGGTGCAGTGCATTGAGTAGAGTTTAGAATTTAGTAGTAGCAGCATGCCCTGCATCACAATACACGAGTGTGCCACCCTATCATAATATAGAGGGCACAGTGTCTAGCAAATGTTGTCCCCAGCTAACCGCGTGGCTGCCTTTCCCCTCCCCACCTCTCTTTGGTTTCCTCGCCCCTCTGAATTATTCTCTCTTTGAACGAATACCTTGGACATTGAACAAATTGTGCAGGTTATAAATGTAATTATTATTGTTAATGCACTAAATATACAAACGCTATTGTTAATTTTCCATAGAATTCTCAACATTGACCAGTGGACCACGATAACTTAAAATGTCTGGGACCCTCACCTGCCGGCAGATTGAGTGCACGCTGATACCTGCAAAGCACCCAGACCCCTGTTGTGAACATTCCCAAATACTTGTTGAGCCAGTCAATACTTCGGTGATGTTTACAGCGAGATTGTTTTCATGTGTGCGATAAATACATGGATTTTAGGCTCTGTATTGCCATGAGCACAAGGGATATTGGGATTGAAATTATTGCTATGTATGTCAAGGCAGGTAGATATCCCTGTATGGGGTCGATTGGAAGTCTGTGAGAAATGTGCTCCTACACAAAGGGTGATATAACCTTCTGTTGTGCCTGTGAGCACGGGCTTTAGGTGTGTGCCAGTGGGGTTTGACCAGAGATGGCGTTGGCCTAACTTGTGAGCAAAAGCTGAATTTGAATCTCATGAATCTATTATTTCGTAATAATAATAATATTGCCTGCAGCACACATCGCTTGTGCAGTGTCTCTCAAGGTGGACTGCTCGGCTCCCACTGGGGTGACTGTAACATCTGTTTAAGAACAGAATCAGGCGATTAACTCTTCACCAATTGTCAAATATTAACAATCATTCCCACGAACGGATAAAAACAATCTAGAATTTGGGTTGTTGTGGTACTGGGTTCTTACTCAATGTATATGTTAGACGGTGTTTATCGCGAGAGAACACAAACTATGTTCATGTTTTTGCCGTTTGAATGTGATTGTATGTGCCGTGTGCTTGCTACCAGCACGTGCCCCAACAGTCTTTAAAAGGCTATATGGGGATCTTTGTCTTTGGTTTTGTTGATATTCGAACTGATTTTAAACAATGCATGCTGCCCGAGTGCTCGGGCATCTGTGTTACATGTTTGAGAAGCACAAATGCAAAGAGTCCAACTCCGCATAGCAGAGTGGGGTCACAGCCAGCCCCGGGATTCCAGCCGAGGCTCCACGGGATTCACTGTGATTGCCCCGGAGCCGCAACACTTTCGCTCTACATTGAGATTTTAGGAATTTGGAGTTTGCCGGATGGATTTTTACATTGGGTACATGTTTAAAAGTACCGTATTTATTTTAATGTTTGCCAAGGTTTACTGTTGAGCTTAAATTATAAATTTGAACAAAATCTTTATGAATAAAGTTTATATGTATTAGACATATTTTTTTGTATTTAAAATCTTTCTGCAGTCCCGTATTTAAGTGGCTCGTCATTGTAACCCACAGGGTCATGGCAGGCTTCTCACACGCGTGTCCATCACACAGACGTTGGTTTGGTGTGTCGTCACCAAAACACAGTGTTATAATGAAATGAAATCCAGTTTCCTCCTGGACTGTCAGCAGTAACCTATCGGTGTAGACACGGAGAAGCTTGAACCTGGAATCCGATAAGACTGCGCATATACATTTAATCGAACTTTAATTGTTGATAGCACCCCCACTGATGCAGCAAAATCCTTTACGAGCATTTGTTATGCACGAGCGCAAGTCTCTATTTGGCGTCAATGGGGTCGAGAGGTCACGCCTTGCTGATGGTGAAACTAGCCGAGGGTTACCTTGCTTCTAATGACATCCTACTGCAGATATTATTTTTGAATCCTTAAGCTGACCTACGGAATGGAGTATTATTTAATTTCATCAG
The DNA here is from genome assembly GCA_036362915.1 of Geotria australis. Taxonomy (NCBI): domain Eukaryota; kingdom Metazoa; phylum Chordata; class Hyperoartia; order Petromyzontiformes; family Geotriidae; genus Geotria; species Geotria australis. The sequence goes on along the minus strand of JAZEWU010000027.1, from coordinate 7,494,349 downwards.
AGAAATAAAACATTTACCTTCATTTTATGTATGCCAGTACCCGGTGTACAAAGCATCTTATTACTGTTTAACATTTGCAAGAGTGATGTGATTACAAGTATGTACGTACAAAGTTCGATCGACTTTTTACAAGCACCGTGCTTTTTAAAACTATTCAGTTTATCCCACTGGAAAGATTTAAACTGCTGCACTGAGTGGAGACAGCCATGCAGACAATTGTACGCAGAATATTTTACGACAGACACAAGCAGTGCTCAATCACAATGCCATATCGACGCGTGATGGAGAAAGCATGTGGTCATCTGCATGCCGAGTAATCAGAGCCTCTCTGATGCTCTAAAACTGAGCACAATGAACCAAGTCCTCTAGACGTGCTGTGCAGTGCAGTACTGCACTCTGTATACTTGTACAGGTTTTTTGTTAATCCACTGCTGGATGAGGACCGCACCTCACAATTGCTCTCTCAATAAATTATTATAAATTATTATTATATGTTCAGGGCGTGTACGGTTTCACTGCCAGGTATAGTCTATGTTAAATGCCGAGTACTGTATGGGATTGTGAATATACGGTGAGCACATTGTAAGGCTGGTACAGTAAACGAGGTGGTGCGGCCAGCACCAAGCTCAGCATCATTTGTCTCCCCGTTGCTGATGTTGAGCACATTGCACACGCATTTTACTGGGAGCTGACCCATGGAAGGATGCTGCCAGGTTCATAAATCAAGAACAAGTGGAGTTGTGCTTGGTCAGGACGTATGTGTCTCTCTGAAAGCCTCGCACAATTGATTAAATACTTACACTACCGCACCATCTATTAGTAGAGCCCTGAGGGAATCAACTAAGGGCAGTAACATAACAAGTGGAGTGGATATGCAAAAAATAAAGCAAAAAACAATCAAAATTGAATACCAGAAAATATGTAATCCCAAAGTATCCTATTTAGTAACCTGCTAAAGTAATGACACATGTATTGTTGTGATAAAACAATTAACTTGTATAAAATGTATGTAAGTAAACTCTGCCAATGGAAGTTCACGTTTTAGCCTTCCTCGTGAGCCTCGTCTCACCGAATTTTGATCTAATTCTCAGTGACAGATCTAATGCTAAAGGTTTCAGAGCTGGAATGAACAAATATTTTAAATGAGTTTTAAAACAAGATAATTCAGGTTCAAGATTCCCTGACTTCTTGCCAAATAGCATTAAAACTCATTTACATCCATATTTACAAATCAACGCATTGATGTTCCACGTGATATTTTATTCAAAGAGCAGCAGTAAAAAATAATGTTAGAGCAGAAGAAGCAATTCCATTCCACTAGACACGAGGCAGTGATGACAAAATATTTATGACCAAACTATGTAGAGTGACTGTATATAATCTGCAGAGTACAGATTTTTGTATTGTGTTATAGATATGAGGCATTTAAAATGGAAATTTAAACTACTTTAATTAACTTGATTTACTACCGTTATACACTTATGCATATTTAAATTAACATGTAACACTATTTTAAACATTTGTCTTACTATCAATATTTCGTGATGCAATCGCAGCTGTATATGGAGCAAACCCAGTGTGATGTCACAAATGTTGTCGTTTGAGTGAAAGCTCACAACTCATCCGGTTGAAACGCATTAGTAATTCGCTATCGCGGTAAATATCCATGTCTGAATTCTAGTCAGTATGTGACTGGAGAAAGGCTTTCAAATATGGCACATGGACACATGGTTGTACTGTATACTCATGATCCTGCTGGTAGCGGTGGCATTGCTCTGCGTCCCTCGCACTCAATGCCGTACTTCTCACTGTTCCGTTTGACCTAGCGATATGCAATGGCAAGTCACCGCGCTACGTAGTAATGTATAGGGTAGGACCTCTGTTTCACAAGCACTGTGTGTATACGCTTTTACAACTGTTGTATTCGTATGTACCGATACATGCTTATTCTTGGCAATTCATTCACGGCTGTCCAGAGACGGAACTGCAGATTTGTTGTGACGGAGTGGCCTCGAAGTGAGGTAGTTGTCAGGCAGGTGAGTGGTGAGGATGTGGGTGAGCGAGTTTGCGGTACAGGGATTGCAGAGGTTAGGGCCGGAAAGAACACGAGAATGCATCCTGCATCGGCGGCCAGACGCATGCTTCCCTGCTATCCAATGCTGCCTCCTTAGCACGAACGTTTGGGTTACTTTACTCCAGAATTTCCTCATTCAGTGGCGGTGACGTGACCAGGAGCTCACATGGGACTCCTGCATCAGTCACTGCTTCCTAGTAGGTCCAGTGGTTTTTTTCGGATCGAATGGGGGTTGTGATCCATTGGGATGCTCCCTTCTGTGTTCTCGGCCCACTGCCGCGTCTGCTGTAGCTGCAGATCCTGACGAGTGCTGATGACTGTGCTGTGTAGCAAGCAGGGAAACGCGCTCTGCTCCCCGATACGGGCGCTATGCCTGTCGTGCTGTAAAGCGTATTGCGTTGTTCCACATGCTAGGGTGCACTAGACCGCAGGGTTTCCATCCCCGTCATCACCAATATTCCAGCTTTAAATATCCGCCACTCACCTCCATGGCTTTGCAAATTGGGTACAAATGCTGAAATGCCGCCTTGGCCTAATAATGCGCTACAGACTTTTCCTCTTTAGCTTCATTGCTGTGAAACTGCAGTCTCTTACGCGTGTCTTCATTACAAACACAACGTGGTTCCATTTTTGAGAATGTGTTTATTTTGTGCGAAATGTGAAATTAAGGGAAGTCCACGTGACGGGGTCATTTTGATAGGTGAGGTTACGTCATATCCAAAGTTCTCCTGCAAAAAGACTTTTTGAAACGGTTCTCATTAGAAAAGTCAATTGATTGGTAATCAAATCTATAATAATATTTACAGTGAATGTGTGCAAGGGTGCAGCTAGCCTGACAGGCACTGTGCCGATGTTTCTGCCCCTTGGTGGCGAACGATGGCTGCAGAAGTAGTACGAGTCGGATAGTGTTGCGATGTTTGTGCTGTGTTATCGCTCACTCGAGAATCGTGTCGTGAATTGGAGTTCCCCATGAGGCTGAAGTGTGCGATAAAAACAGCACAAGAACAATAACATCTGAATCTCCATAAATTTGCATTCCAGTGATGTTAAGATAGATACCCGCTATCGGGTACATAACACTATAGCAACATCATACCACGGAGTAAATAACACCAGAGTAAAATCATGCTTGTTCACCCGGAAGTAGAAGACCACAGGTTCAAATCCCAGCTAGGGGCTGACTGGGTGCAACTTGTTGATCAGTTACACTTTGTGGGAAGTAGATAACCCCGATGTGCACGAGAAACTCGTCTGCTGGGCACCCATGTGGTGTCAGTATGGGCTAGTACAGCATGCAGGTGACTTATGAGGTTTTCACGGCTCGGTATGTGCAAATTTCTCTCAAGAGCTGTCCCGGCTATCCCAAAATAACAGCTCTTGTGAGCAATTCTCAGTGACGCTGTTAGTGTTCGATCATTACACGTGAGCTTCAGGCCCTCATCAGGAGGGAACTGACCAAACATCGCAAAGCAGGGTTCTCGTGTTGTTGGATACCTATAGTAACAGCAGCAGTGCTGCAGCCTGCATAGTGTTTAACATAAAGGGAGAGCTAATGTGACCTCAGTGGTCTGCCTGGAAAGTCCTCAGTTAATTATGGGAGTGCATTTAAATAGTTGGCAGTCACCTACAGTTGATAGTGAGGTTCTGTGTAATGATGACCACTGATATTGCCAATTTAAGTGTCCTTCATAGACAAGTGGTCTCCAAACAGGGTTAGTTTAAATGAGATGGAAGATGCTGCGTGCTGGGCAACACAGTGGTGATTACCAGCAGCAGGAGTTCACTGTGGAGAGTGGCTCAGCGCGACACAGTGCCGTCGCATTGCGACGGCTGCGTGACTCCCAGCCTGCCGCGGGATTTACACGCTCATGTAAATGTTCTGCTCTGTGATTTTCCCTCCCTCGTTATAGCGCTGTCGGTACAATTTTGTGAGGAAGCGACTCTAAGTGACGTGAGCTTGTGCTACGTATTATTTACTGGATTGTCCGTCGGATAGGTGTGATTGACATCAAAATGTTTGAACAATTTTGGAAGTTTTAAACGTCTGCTATTTTGAAACATCTTGCGGTCAGGTGCCCCCCCCGTGGGGGACGAGGCTGCCGCTTGCATGCACACACCACGAGCCGGGGAGCGGAGACCACCGCGGTGCCAGCTTTCGCCATCCCAGTGGAAACCCCAGACGATGGTGACAAACTGTGGGTCACAATGCTAATTGTAGTATTTATAGTTCCCCAATGAATTCAACCGACACAGTTGGCTACTAAATTGGCGGTAATTGTAAGTCTTTGTCGTGGCTGGTAGGGCAGCAACAGTTCAGCATCTGCTTTCTCTGAGAGCTGCGTGCAAGGATTGTAAGAAGTGCAGTTCCATGCATGGTTAAAATGTACCACTTAAAACCATATTCGGATCTCTCTAAACGTTAGCCTCACGTTCCCTGTCCGTTCCTCGACGTACATGTTTTCCTGACGACCGGTGGTGGCTGTGCACGTGGCCTGTCATGCAGCGGTGTGGAGGCAGCGAGGGTTGGTGACACTTCCATCCCGTGGGCGTCTAGTGCCATACCCTTGCTTGCTAGCAGACTACAGGAAAGATGGCCAACACCTGTTCCATTTGTATGGGATAGAGGGTTTCCCCCTTGCATATGTGGGTTTGTCCCGGGTGCGCCAGATTCCTCCATGTAAACACTCGTTAATTGACCAAAAACACCTTCATATATAGGAAACTGCAGAGTTTGGGGGACGGGGGGATGGATGTTAGGTGCCAGCTCACCTCTTGGCTGCTGCTTTCCTGCGGTCCATGGTCCTTAGCGCCTCTTAATGAGTTCTCTCTCTTCAAGAGAGCGAGCAAATATTGTGGTGCATTACAGTTCCAATTATTAGGGGATTAAATCATGCAATGAGCTTAACATAACTTTACACAAACCACTTTGTAAAGATTTTCTGGAATAATATTTTGGGGCCGGGATGGTGGGACCTCTGCGATCCCGTACACGCTGCTCGGAGCCAGCTCACCGGGGTATGTGCATGCAAGCACGTCTGCAGATCCGTGGCCGTGTGCGTCGGTAGAGATTAGAAGTCCTTGCTGTCGTAATTTACTGGGTAATGCCGTGTGTGGGTTTTGATTGTCTGTATAGTGCAATGTAAAATTTTGTACATGTGATTTTATTGTAATTTTAAACAAATGTGAGCACAGCCATTTAAATGAAACAAAATGTGATACCCGCAATGTTTGTGCAATATGTTGAGATGTACTTCGGATATTAAATTATTCATGTAAGCCCTGGTGTCATCAGTCGTTTATTCTTGAGTATAATTCTTCACAGGGAGAACCGAGCAGCCTTTGAGTGTCACCCTATACAGATGATTTAATGAAAATCGTAATCTTTTTTAAAGTCTTGAATTTGGTGGGCGAGGTCATCAATCCCTCGTGTGCTATGCAGGCCTTTACAAGTCCTAGCTAACAGCACCCCTACAGTCTGTTAAGGCTATATGGGAGATCTTTGTCTTTGTGTGCAGGCTACTTGACCCTGCCAACACACAGATGTGCAGTTCCAGCTTGGCGTCTGGCTGTTTTACACCATCATTCTGGAAGTGTATTCTAAATATATATTTAAATATGAAACTAACCATCTGTTTTTATTAGTCATGGCCTTGACCAGAAGGTGGGGGCAGGATGAGCTGCGAGTGGAGATTTTCCCCAAACGCTTCAATCGTTGAACTTTCGGTTGGAGTTTCTTCCGAACAAGGAAACGCGTATTTCAGGCATCATCTAGAGGTAGAGAGACACACGAAGTGCAATGTTACACGTTATTGTTCCAGAGCAGGGGTCGGCAACGTACGTCATGCGTGCCACGAATGGCGCGTAAGATGATTGTGAGCGGCATATGAAAGTCTAATTAACAGCAAAAAACTAAGTTGAAAAAAACCCCTCATTGAAAGAATATTGGACTGCTCTGTAAATCTAAATTATGCTACCCAATGAAAGATAACTCAACGGTAAGATCTTCCTTTTAATATATTTTTTAACGAAGGTGTTAAAATGTAAATGGGACTATTATTGACGTTTAAAAAGTATCAATGGCAGAACGCAGATCCGTAAATAATAGTGACTAACTCAATTGAGTGAAACAACTTGACAGGGCTCTATTCTGCAGTCACTTGCATTGAAATTTACATTTGGCTACACAACAAGAGTGAGCGTTAAGGGGTCGCTAGGAGGTGGCGCATGACTCGATGGAGTCAGTGGACCCGTCGTGCTGACCTGGCGCGACAGGAACTCCAAGCGGCTCTCGAGCGTGTTGGACACCTTGATCTTCTCGTTGGCGCTGTACAGCTCCACGCCTCCACATCTGTATCCCCATCGTGAAACAAAGCGTGGATCGCCAATTCAGATCAACACCACCGCATCACAAGGCACTCACAGCCGCACCATAAATGCAATTATCCACACATGCTATAGCACTCATCTTTGGCGGCTGGGTTTCCTCGGGCACCTGTGTGGAGTTAGTATGTTCTCTGCCTGATCTGCATGGATTTCCTCCGGGTTATCCGGTTTTCACCCATAACTCAAAAAACTCATTAATTAACCTATAACATCCTAATACATAGGGCTCAGTGTCTAGCAAATGGTGGCACCAGTTAACTGTGCGGCTGCCTTCCCCCAGCCTCTCTGCATTTTCCTTGCACCTCTGAGTTGTTGAGCGAATACCTTCGATATTGGACGAATGCTGTGCCACACGTTATAAATTACAATAATATTATAATAATAATCTACTTTTGTAACGCGCGCATTTTGTCCGGGCGCGTTGCACCCGTTGATTCGGAGGCGCGGAGCCCTGCTCAGTCGGTTTATTGTGAGTCGGTGAAAAGGTGACTTTTTAAGAGTTTTTTGAAGGCTGTAGGGGACTGTGTTTGACGCAATAGGTGTGGCAGGCTATTCCAGGTTGTGGGTGCCGCAACCGAGAATCGGCGTTTCGCGAAGGTTGTACGTGAGCGCGGTGTGTGGAGTAGGTGCTGTGATGAGCTGAGCAGAGTACGGGATTGTGTTGATGCGAGTGGCCGGAGTAGTGATGCGAGGTATTTTACTGCTAACTATAATGAGATTAACTGTAGATTTCTATTAGTAGACCTTGCTTGGCAAGGTCGTGTGTCTCCATGGAATGGGTGCTGATGGTGAGGACCGGGATGATGGGGACTGACGTGTCAAGAGGCAGGAAGTGCTGCTCGTCCACTGTGATGCTGATCTCCTTCTTGGTGGTCGTGCGGTACGCAGGGATGTTCTTGGTCACCGAACTCTGGGAAAGGATCCAGTCACACGCACTTTTAGTGTGTGCACGTTAATTACAAACCTCACACAATCTAACATTAGTAAACACTGGGCGTTATCAAGAGTATGATTGTGGAAGTCGCCCTGGATAAGGGCGTCTGCAAAAAATGTATGATAATTTTCCATTCTACAGGATGGTCCATGTGTCTTGTGACCCCCATTTAATTCTCTAAAACTGAATATTGTTCTATACAAATGGCTGTGTAATGTGACCAATATAAAAATGACATCTAATGTTTATTAATCTGAAATAAATAAGGGTTATTTAAAACAAAAATGAATAAGCAAAGGAAAAAAATAGAGGTCACAAGCCATCCGGACCACCCTGTATACAGGGTGCGACATACGGCGTTTTAGCGAGAATGATGACTTTACTTTGTAAGGAATAACATTTATTAGTTATTACAGAGATTGTTCGAAGTGCCCTCCATCATGCTGCATCTGTGAACCACTGAACAACACTTAGCGCGGCGGCGGCACGGTTCTTTGTTGTTATTCAACGTCTTAAACTCTTGGCGAATCAAATAATTATTCTCGGTAATGTGACTTATGCCGCACGGCGTATGTGTTCGGGTTGCACTCGACTCAGAGAGCCGTCTTGACCATGTAGAGCGGGAGCCTGGGCTCCGCGCGCGGCCGCTCACCTTGACGAGCGCCAGGTCGCTCTGCCGGCAGCGCACCACCACCACGGGCTCCAGCAGCTGCAGCAGCCCCTGGGTGGAGGCAACATCGCACGGTTGAGACGACACGCCCTCCTCTCGCCTGCAGCCCACATTGCGTCCTCTCTAATAATAATAATAATAGCATTTATATAGCGCCTTTCACCCGAGGGT
>JAZEWU010000027.1:7420286-7435177 GCA_036362915.1 Geotria australis | reverse complement strand
CCCCCCAGATCCCCTCAGATCCCCTCCCGTGGCCCTGCTTCTCTTGTTTACATGGAGGAGTAGACGTGTGGTGGAGAAGACACAGTGTCTGCTCGTAGAGTTCCTCGTGTGTTGCTGTGTGCTGCGGGCGGCGACGCGGCCATTGTGCCGGAGGCGGCAATGGTGACGATCCGCTCTGCTCCCCACGCAGGACCTCCCGGCGGCGGACGCGGGGCTGCCCAGACTCCTCCAACACGTGCGTGACGAGCCTCGCCACCGTCACGCGTGCTGCCACCGTGTGTCCACGGGTGTCGCGCCCGCGTATCACGTCTTTCAACTGTGTCACGCGTGTGTGTCGTGTGTCTCAACCATGTCAAACATGTGTCCTGTGTCTCAATTGTGTCACTCGTGTGTCGTGGTGTCACGCGTGTGTGTCGTGTGTCTCAACCATGTCACACATGCCATCTGTCTCAATTATTGTCACTCGTGTGTCGTGGTGTCACGCCTGTGTGTCGTGTGTCTCGACCGTCTTACTGTGTATCTCACGTATGGTTCACGTGTCATGGATCTCATGTCTCACGTGTGTGTACACAAACGAGCAAAGCACTGACCGGCTAAAACGCAGTGAGCTGGCACTGCAGGGAGCACATTGTGGTGCATCGGCCAGTCATCTCAGTCAGCCCTCGGCACCTGGGTCTATCCTGTGACCTCCTCCTCGTACACCTAGCCTGGCACAGCAGTCACCTTACGGCACGTGGGTCTGTTTTGTAGTCTCCTACCAGCAACGAGAGCTTCTATACTGCACGTGATGAACTCAAAGCGCACCTAGCCTGGCACAGGCGCTGGCGGAGGGGTTGCCGTTGACGACGAACTGACGCTTCTGCTGATGTTGTTGATGCAGGAGGGAGACGGACGGACGAGGATTCTATCGTCGCAGAAACTCTCCCCAAAGTGGTGCTTCCTGGACTGTGAGGAGAGCAGTGGCTCATGCACTCTCACTTTTTCACTCTCACGCGCTCTCACTCGTTCACCGACTCACTCGCATTGCCCTCACTCTCACTCGCATTACCCTCACTCTCACTCGCATTACCCTCACTCTCACTCACCCTCACTGACTCTCATTCACACACTCTTACTCTCACACTCTCACACTCTCACTCACCCTCACTGACTCTCACTCACTCAAACTCACTCACACACTCTCACACTCTCGCGCGCTGTCACTCGTCCGCTCTCACACATTTTCTGAACCGGTCCTAGGCCTCCCCTAGGTCGACTCAGCCTCAAATGAGTACCTAGTGTGGTGTGCAAACATTGCCACTAGGGAGACAAAGGCGGCCCTGCGTGGTGCCGATCACCCACCCTTCGTGTGTCGTGTCGACCTTCATAGGTGCTACTCGCGAACGGCACTTGACCCTACGGTCTGGTAAGGCTACACGAGGGATCTTTGTCTTTGTGTGCCCGCGTCTGCCCCGTGTGCAGCCACATCGGCAGATCGATTCTTCCGCATCGACCGCGCGCAGGTACGACGCGTGTCCGTGGCGGCCAGCATCACGCTCGCGCAGAGCTCGGGTCGCAGACGTTTAAAAAAAACCATTCAAAGCCTGTAGCGTCTCTAGTCTCACTCATACCCTGACGGGTGTGACTGCCTTACTGTGGGATAGTCGAAGTTTCTCGGCCATATTATGAGGAAAGAGGAAATTGAAAATCTGGTTAGAACTGGAAAGATTATCGATCTAAATGAGAGTGACTGGGCTGGAGCGGCTGAAGGTCGAGACTAACAACGGAAAATTAACTCGAAGGTCTTTCATGACCAATGTTATTCATAGTGAGGTTCTGTTTGTGGGTTTAGGTCATGTGATGCTAGCTCTAATGCCAGCGAAACGTCGGTGCCATCTTTTGAGGTAAGTGATGCATGTGCTCATTCGTTTGCTCCGGTATATCGACGGGTGCACTTCACTTACACACCTTCACATGACCTAAACTCACAAACAGAACCTCACTATGACTAACAACGGAGTTGCAGCCAAAGGATGGAATGATGAATTCACTTCACGTGCAGTTTCTTAGTCGATTTGTTCCATCGTGGGAGGTGGCAAGTTTGGAGCAGCAGGGTGGAGCGGTGCTAATATCTACCTCTCACAGACAGAAGGTCCTGCCTCGGGCGCACTTCTGCGTGGAGTTTGTGTGTTTTCCTCCTGTTCTGCCTGGGGTTTCTCTCGGCTCTCTGGTTTCCTCCCACAACTAAAAAACACTCATCAATTGGCCGATAACATAATATATAGGACGCATTGTCTGGCGGGTTGATGCCGGCCCTCTCTCTACTCGTTTCCTCACACCTCTGAGTTGTTTTATCTTCGAATGAATATCTTCGACATTGAACGAATACTGTGCCACGCGTTGTAAATTGTACATTTATTTATCAAGTCAAGTTTATTGATCACACACACATATGATACATGGCAGTGAGATTCTCTGTTCCTGATCTCTCTCTCAACTACGTGCATAGCAAAATTACCTGCAATAACATCAGAGCTCAAATATTAAAAAGAAAAAAAAGTCAAGAATACCCTGAATTGACAAAAAGTACTCATAGCATAGACAACAAGTGTAAGTGACACATGCCTAGCAGCGATGGGTCCTCTGGCTGATGACGATTTCCACCGATGTCCCCGCGCACACAGGAGCACCTGCATTTCCTGTCAGATATGTCGGCCGAGGAGCTGTTCGTCCTCGACCCAGAGACTCCGCGGACAGGATCCGGTCCGGGCGGGGCCGGGCCGGGCATGCCAGACCTCGTGGAGCCGTCTCCCGGGTACAGCGCTCTCCGCACCGCCTCCCGGCCCTCGGCCCTCGATACTCACGCCCTGCTCACCTCCAACCCCCCGTGCCCCCCCGTGCCCCCTCGTGTCCCCCCCCGTGCGTGCCAGGCTGCCTAGCCCCGTGTCGGACAGCGAGCTGCTCCAGCGCGCGGTGCCCGCGTGCCGCGCGACGCTTTTGCCCCCGACCGCGGGCGGACTCCACTTTCCGCTGCGGCGCCGGTACCACCACAACCGCTCACCCACTCGCCCCCCTCACCCCCCACTCACCCCGCACTCACCCTCCGATCCCCCTTCTCCATGGTGGCGCGGCGAGCAGCGCTGCCGCCTCACGGCAAGAAGGTCTCACGTTCAATTCCCGGCTCGGGTGCCCTGTGCGCGGGCCCACAGGGCAGTGGGGTTCCACGTGCCCGGCACACGCAGGAGGCTCTCCAGCGACGGCTGCTGTGTGACGGAGCGGCTAGCGCGGCAGCACAGCGCCCCACCCGCCCCCATGAAGGCGCTCACCAGGTGCTCCCGCCGCTCACCACACATTCACCACTTTTACACACGAGGTGAAACATCTCCCGTATAGTCTTTACAGACTGTAGGGTTAAGTGCGGTTATCGAGTACCTGTGAAGGTCGACACGGCACACGAAGGGGTGGGTGACCACCACAACCGCCTTTGTCTCCCTAGTGGCAATGTTTACACACTGTACTAGGTACTCATTTCAGGCTTAGTCGATCTAGAGGAGGCCCAAGACCTGTTCAGTAGATAGTCACTGGTGTTGGCTGTGAGCAGGATTCGATCTCGGGTCGGCAGGTTTTTAGCCGAGTGCTATTACCACTGAGCTATCGCTCTCCCCACTGTTACACAAAGACACACAAACAAAGATAACAAAGATCCCCCGTATAGCCTTAACAGACTGTAGGGGCAAGTGCCGTTAGCGAGCACCTATGACGGTCGACACGGCACACGAGGGGGTGGGTGACCAGCACCACGCCCGGCCGCCACAAAGACACACAAACAACCGTCTTTCGCCACTAAGTGGCGGTGACGTCACCACGTCGCCTGTGCCAGGCCACATGCACCCCGAGGCCACGTGAAGTGTCGAAGGCTCGTCGACAGGAGGTCACAGGACAGACAAAGACACACACACCCCCACACACCTGCACACATCCCCACACACCCTCGCACACCCTCGTGCACTCCTAATGCATATTTTATCTCTGCCAGGTTGACTATTTCTACCGCTACGAAAGGTAAACAAACCTCGCTGACACACAAGACATCCCAACGTGTACCTTTAACAGTCAGGGTAAGGGCTGCTAGTGAATAGCCCCTACGAAGGCCAGCACGGCACACGAGGGGGTGGCGTGGTCACCACCCATGCTCGGCAACTGTCGCTGCGGACATGGGGGCGGTGGAATTTGCGCGCGTTATAAATCGTATTATTAACTATTATTCACTGCCGTCCGTTGGTCTCGTTTGCTGGGACGTGTTCTCCGGTGCGTGTGCGTGCCGCGTCTCTTGCTGACTGTCTCTCTGTCGCCCGCAGCCCTGTTGGACGCCGCGCGGCAGGGATCGCTGGAGAAGGTGAGCGTTGTCCACGGGGCTCCTCCATGTCACTCCTCCGCGCCACTCCTCCACGGCGCGCGGTGGGGGGCATGCACGGGCACGGCGACGAATTCAAGAAACAGCCTGAGACTCGGAGCGCCCGACGACAGGACCGGCTTGCGTGTGTGACGCGCCCTTGCGTTAGGAACGTAGCGGCCCAAGTCCCTGACAAGGCGACGCACTGTGGCGTAGCTATCACGGGTGTGGGCCGGCCGGTGTCCAAGTGGACAACACTGTCTGCTTTATGTTTCCTATCACATTCGCTTCAAACACAACGTTCTCGATTAGACGCACGATTATACCCGTCTCTAATGCAATGTATTTTATTTTTAGTGACCACTGTACCGTTGCTATTTCACATATTTCTGATCCAAAGATAATATTCGTTGAAAACATAATTGATAATATCTGCCGCCCCCCGTCGTACCGAGAAGACTTGTTTTTGGCCAGCATTTCAGACACCTGTGACTGCATCCTCCTCCGTGCGTCCCTCCAGCTGATCGATGCCCACTCGCGGGGCGGCGACCTCCTGGCTCGCGACTGCGCGGGGCGCGGCGTGCTTCACCACGCGGCCGCGGGGGGGCACCGCGACCTCGTCAAGCACCTCCTCGAGACCGGTGCGTCTCTCAGCGTCACCGCGTTTCACCTTGGGCGTACTAGGCTCAGCTTTTGGAAACATCAGACAAAAGCCAAAGTAATGATGTGGGTTTTCACGGGTTGATTCATAATGGTTGCTCCTCAGAGCTGTTCTTTCGGGATAGCTCGAGATTTCTCGACACGGCTATCCTGAAAGAACAGCTCTGAAGAGCAACCATCAAAAGCCTAAGTGATTTCTGTCTTTAAAATGATCGTCCATTTATAATTGTGAGCTTGTGCTGGAAGTTCCGGATTAGTTTGATGGAGGCTCACAATGTGACAGCCACCAATTACTGCTTTTGGAAAGCGGAACTTGGGAGGCATGGTGGCGCGGTAAGTATCGTTGCCGCCTCACAGCAAGAAGGTCCCGGGTTTGTATCCCGGCTTGGGTGCCTTTCTGTGTATTGTTTGTGTGTTCTCCCCTGTTCTGCGTGGGTTTCCTCCCACAACTAAAAAAAAAGGGGCGGCACGGTGGCGTAGTGGGTAGCGCTTCCGCCTCACAGCAAGAAGGTCCCGGGTTCGAATCTCGGCTCGGGGTGCCTTTCTGTGTGGAGTTTGCATGTTCTCCCCGTGTCCGCGTGGGTTTTCGCCGGGCGCTCCGGTTTCCTCCCACAGTCCAAAAACATGCATAGGTTAATTGGCCTGCGGACTAAATTGCCCCCGGTGCCCTGTGATGGACTGGCGTCCCGTCCTTGGTATAGCCATGCCTTGCGCCCTATGTCTGCCGGGATAGGCTCCGGCTCACCGCGACCCTGTACAGGATTAAGCGGTTTCTGAAAATGAATGAATGATGAACTAAAAAAAAACACTCGTTAATGAATTGGCCGATAACATAATAATATATAGGACGCAGTGTGTGGCAATATGTTTGCGCCGGCAAACCGCCTCCCTGCGGTTTCTTCGCTACGCCTCTGAGTCGTTCTCTCTTCGATTTAATACCTTCGAAATTGAATGAATATGTACCACACGTTTTAAATAGAGTTCATTATTATTCGGAGCATGAGTAGAGTGGTGGTGTGGTGGGATGATTTTATGGTGGTGTGGGGTGGTATGGTGGTGTGGTGGGAGTTTGCGTGGTTTGTGCTGTTTGTGACGAGCCGCGCCATGTTTCCAACAGGGCCCCTCGAGCTCCTGGATGAAACCGAGGCCGACACGTACGTACACGCCAACACACGCAATACACAGACACACGTGTAACACACCCACACGAAAACGTGCACACGCACGCACACGTGATGTGAGGTGTCACGCGACGGAACGTTGCGACGGTGTTATGATGTGGTTTGACGTGGTGACGTGATGCTGCGATGACGTGACGAGGACGATGACGCCGGTGTGTCGCGCAGGGGGAACACCGCGCTGCACGGCGCCGCGGCCGGCGGCCATCGCACCGTCTGCTACTTCCTGGTGGAGGCCGGGGCCTCCCTGCTCAAAACCAACGCCAAGGTCCCGCACCCCCATCTCCCTCTCTCCCAACACCCCCCACTGTCTCCACCCCCAACAAACCCCCTCTCTCTCTCCCGGGACCACCTGCCTCTGGGAGCTTCTTCACGACGGCTGCCACGCTGCACTCGCCGTAAATCAGCGCTCGTTCAAATCCCGCTCGCTCCCCTGCCCTCCACAGATGAACGCTTCTTCTTCTTCTTTGCGATTCTTCGAAGCACGATGGTCAGCCTCTGGACATCGTTGTCTTTCAGCTCGGCCTCGAAGTGTTTCGTAGAATTCGCAGGCAATAACAAGTATTACCTGACAGGGAACGCAACGTGAACCCTGATAGACACGAAACCAACACGTCTCGAGGCGAATCACGATAATAACAATAATACATAATTATAGAACGATTTATAACGCGAGCAAATTCCACGCCTGGTCATGGAGTAGACACAGACTCTGTGGTGATGCACCGTTGCGCCGAGGGCCTCGTGGCGCCGCGTTGCCATCGCGTGTGCGTGTTGACGAAGCAGTTGCAGGAGATTTTTTGGTTGTGGAGAGGGGGCGGCACGGTGGTGCGGCGAGTAGGGCTGCCACCTCACGGCAAGAAGGTCCCAGGTTCGAATCCCAGCTCGGGGGCCTTTCTGTGTGGAGTTTGCATGTTCTCCCCTTGTCTGCGTGGGTTTTTGCCGGGCACTCTGGTTTTCTCCCACAGTCCAAAGACATGCTGCTGCATAGGTTAATTGGCCTGCTGACTCAATTGCCCCCGGTCCCCCAGTGATGGACTGGCGTCCCATCGTGGGTATATCCCTGCCTTGCGCCCTGTGTCTGCCAGGATAGGCTCCGGCTCACCGCGGCCATGTACAGGATGGATGGATGGTAAACGAGTGGTATGATCATGATGATAATTAGACAGGTGGAAGGCGTGATCCTCTACAGCAGGGGTGGGGAACGTCCGGCCCACGGGCCGTATAAGGCCCGCGAAAGCATTTGGTCTGGCCCTGCCAAGGCAACCGACGCTAACCTGGAAAAGCAGTTGCGAGTAGCAACATCATCAATACCAGCTATCATCACACGCCTCACCAGACAGAAGCAGTTCCAGCCATCACATTAGGGTGAGTTAATTAAATGTTTGACCAATGAGATACGGGAGAGGGGTTTGAGCGGCAGGGCGGGTCGCGTGACCGCGTTGGCGCCACTCCCGCCGCAGGGGGACCTCGCGGGGGACGTGGCGCGCGGAGCCGGGGAGACGGAGCTCGCCGCCTTCCTAGAGAACCGGCAGCACCAGCAGATGATCGCGCGCGACGACCAGGAGACGGCCGTGTGAGGAGCGGCGCCCCGCGTCGACGCCATCACCACCACCGTCCACCACCACCACCCACCACCACCACCACCGCCATCACCACCACTATCACCGCCACCACCGTCCAGCATCACGGCCACCAACATCACAACCATCGCCGCCACCACCACCACAACCATCGCAACCACCACCCACAACCGCCATCATCTCCACCACCATCCCCCTATCACCACCACCACACTATCACTACCACCACCCCAGCCACCACTATCACCCCCACCACAACCACCACAACCACCGCCATCACCACCACTATCACCGCCACCACCGTCCATTATCACCGTCACCACCACCACAATTACCGCCACCACCACAAACACCGCCACCACAACCACTGCCACCACCCTCACCACCACCATCATCACCGTCACCTTGCAGCTACAGCAGCCGACACTGGCGCGGCCGGCACCGTCGCGAGCGCCACCAGCAACAACAGCGCCGTTTCGCCAGCTCCACAAACTCCGCAAGCAATAGCCCAGCTCCAGTGACGGCACCGATTTGGGCGGCGCCGCACGGAGGACCCTCGCCGCCCTCGCCGCCCGCCCCCTTCACCGCGCCCGGTGCCCAAGGTCGCCGTGGCCGCGGAGGTCGCGGGTGACGTCCACCTTGGAGCCGAGACGCCCGCTGAAATCCGCGCTCGCCCGTCTGGAATAGAATCCCGCGGGACTCCCCCCCCCCGCGCCGCTCCCTCCCCCACCCCCCACCAATCCCCGGACCAACCCCCCACCCCCGTCCCTCCCCTGGCCATGCCGCCGTGTCCTGTGCGTTTGTGATTTCTTCTGGGTCTGACCGTGGCATGGAGATGATGTGTATTGAGGCCGTCCAGGAAACCAGCCTTGTTGGCACCGTCGTTCCCTGCCCGTCCTCCCACTCTTCCCCCGCCGGCCGACTCCCCTTCCCCTCCCACCCAGACGCTCTTGCCTCCCCCGTGCTTCCTGGCGCACCGCGCCCTGTGCCGTGACTGCATGACTCCGTGACCTTGCGTGACCCGCCCCTCCAGTGCCGCGTGTGTGTACATACCGAGGGAATGATGGCCGTGCTCGTTTTGCATATTGTGTGCGTGAAACATCCTCTTGAGATTTTAAACTCGACATTTTCTATATTTCTGCCCGGTGACGATGGAGGCTGGCGGCGTACGCCCGCGCTGCGCCACGCGCGTTTGTAATAAAGCGACGCCGTGTTTACAGCTCCGTGCTCGCCGCCGCCGCGTCCTCACTTACGCCTAAAAACAACCGATGGGAACCTCCACCGCTGCCGCCTCACGGCAAGAAGGGCCCCGGTTTGAATCCTGGCTCGGGGGCCTTTCTGTGTGTGGGTTGCATGTTCTCCCCGTGTCCGCGTGGGTTTTCACCGGGCATTCCGGTTTTCTCCCACAGTCCAAAGACGTGCTGCTGCATAGGTTAATTGGCCTGTGGAATGGGGAATTCCACCACCGCCCTGTGATGGACTGGCATCCTATCTTGGGTATAACCCTGTCTTGCATCCTGTGTCTGCTGAGATAGGCTCCGACTCACCGCGACCCTGTACAGGTTTAAGCGGTTTTTGACAATGGATGGATGGATGGGAACCTCCACCGCAACTCCACTCTTATAATAATAATGATAAAATGTCACCTTGTAACGCCACGTCACCGCCAGCACTGCGCAGGCTTCGCTCATCGCTCTCGTAGAGAGGATGACGGGCGCGAGGAGTAACCACAAACGAACGGTCTGCGGTCCTCTTTATATTTTATATATGAAGGTGTTATTGGAAAATTAATGAGTGTTTACTTTTTGGCGGAAACCAGAGTAGCTTAAAAAACACACCTGGGGGGAAGAAGGAACGCATCGTGACCTGGAGGCTCCTCGAGATGTGGGTTTGTGTCTCTTCCTCAATTCAGAGGGGCCATCTCGCGTCACCTTCCCCATACATTTAGTTAGTCGCCCTCCACATCTCACTTGACCCGCCTTCCACGTCTGGCTTGAGCTGACCCCAGCAGCTGGCTTCACCTGCCGTGCACCGTCCCGGTGGCGAGTCGCCGGAGCCGCGCCCGTCTCCCGCAGCGGCAGAGCATGAGCTGCAGGAAGGTGTGCTTGAACTCACGGATGCAGAGCGCGTAACAGGCGGGGTTCACGGCGCTGTTGATGTAGCAGAGCCAGTAGCCCAGCTCCCATGCGGCGCGCGGCACGCAGCCCGTGCAGAAGGCGGCCAGCAGCACCATCACGTTGTAGGGGGTCCACGTGATGATGAAGGCGAGCAACACGGCGGCCACGGTGCGGGTCAGCTTCCTCTCGCGCCGCGCCCGCGCCGTGCCGCCGAAGCTCCCGCTGCGCCGCGGGCCGCCTCCACTCCCCTCTCCGCTCGACAAACAGGGACGACGCGCGCAGCGGCCCTGCGCGGGGACGCGAGGCGCCGCTCCCGGGTCACCCCCGCTGCCCGCGTCTTCGTCTCCGGAGCCCTGGCTGAGGTCGCGGACGGAACCCGCGCAGCGCGGGCTGCAATCCGTCTGTGCGGCGCCGCCGCGTCCGGCCGCTCGTAGCTCCAGCCGCGCGCTCGGCGTCGCTCCCTCGCCGTCCCGCGCGGGGCTCGCGGCGCCGCACGACCCGCCACCTCCCGTCCAACAGAAGAGCGCCTTGGCAGATGCCGCGAGTCTGACTGGGCCCCGCCGTTGCCGCTGCCGCTGGGGTCCCTCGCCTGGCCGCAGGCGGCCCCTGCCCGCGCGCAGGATGTGGAAGTAGAGAGCGCACATCACGGCCACGGGCAGGTAAAAGGCGGCGATGGCCGTGCCTAGGGTGGCCGCGGGGTTGGAGAAGAACTGGATGTAGCAGGCGTCCTCGGGCACGGTGCGCACGCCCTCCACGAACTGCCACAGCACGATGGCCGGGGCCCACAGCAGCAGGGACAGCAGCCAGGCGGCCGCGATGGCGAGCGCGGCCGCACGGCCGGTGCGGCGGGCTGGGTAGGTGTGCGGCCACGACACGCACAGGAAGCGGTCGCAGCTGATGATGAGCAGGTTCATAACGGACGCGTTGCTCGCCACGTAGTCGACGGCCAGCCACAGGTCGCAGAGCGCGGCGCCCAGCGGCCACGAGCCGCGCCACACGTACACCGCATACACGTTCATGGAGAAGGCGCCGATGATGAGGTCGGCGCACGCCAGGCTGAAGATGAAGTAGCTGTTGACCGTGTGCAGGCGCCGGTTGACGATGATGGAGAGGATGACCAGCACGTTGCCCAGCACCGTGAGCAGGCTGAGCGCGCCGGCTCCCGCCACGATGAGCAGGGAGCGCGGCGCGGCCGGCGCTGTCGCGTTCTCCCCGGTCTCGGGCGGCAGGGACGCGGCCTCCATCCCGGAGTGGCGACTCACCCCAGCGGACGCGCGGCGCCGCGAGCAGTGCGGCCGAGCATTGGAGCCGGCCCCGTCTCACCCGGCCGGGCGGGCGGGCGGGCGGGGGGCAGAGGGCGGCGGCCGCGGAACGCTGCTAATCACGCCGCTGATGTTGTCGCTGATTGTGATGGTAATTATAATCTTGCGTTTATGTTGTTTTAGTTATCCGGAAAAGGCTCACATATTGTCAACACGCCTTCCAACGGAGTCCCACAGCTTTGGGTTGTTGGCTAAAGCCATCGACACGAGTGGTAGGAATTCGGAGGACACCCAAAGAGTCCATACGGATACCAGGAGGGTAACACAACGCTGCACAGATAGATTCAATAATCTATGTCTTTAATGACGTCTCCTCGTCCTCTCCTAAACATAGCTTACAGCACGTGCTATTTGCCAGCGGTCGTTTGTCTAGGAACTAAACCACATTCGACCCGACTTGAGATCTCGAGAACGCGGCACTCGTTTTGGATGATTCGGTGGCCAGGCTGCTGCTGAGAGGCTGAGTGAGTGGGCGAGCTGCGCGTGGGCGCCTTGTGGCGGGCGTGTGCCTGGTTTATGCTTTACCGGCTGCGGACTTTGGGCCACATGGCAATAGTGAGAAAATGAGACATTAGGGTTTTAGCCAATTATGCAACTGCTTGCATAATACAGCTGCCTGCCTGGCTCTCGGTGGCAACACTGGGGAATGTTGTAGCCGTATAGTCACGTGCCGCGCGCCACCTGGAGTGACACTTAACACTCCTCATATAGATTCAAGAATCCGCTGCTGTATTGTCATCTCTCGGCCACTGTGAGGTTCAAGGGAGAAGTTGGCTTTTACGAGTTTTTATTTACTTAAAATGACTCGTTGAAGATGTAAGGTTAATGGCAAACAACGTGAGAACAGGAGGCAGGTTCAGCGACTTTAGCCCTTACAATCACCTTGCCTTTGTGAAGATCGGGTTACTGGGTGCCACCAAGGAGGGCGAGACAACATTCGGCTTATTCAACTCGATGTTGCACCGTTTATATTTGAAAAAGTTTGTAGTTTCCCACCTATCAAACCAGAGCAGTTGATGTCCAGAAGCTGAGTACCGCTGGGGTGAGTTGGAACCCTGTCCATTTTTAATAGCTGTTTTATTCACAAGATCGGCACTGATCACTCTGGCTTTGCAATCCCAATCTCCCAGCTTGGAGGTTGGAAGAATGGGGCACGTTTCACAACATTCCCCCAGTTTGAGTCGGCACGCCGCAGTTAGCCGATCTGCAGGTTCTTCTTCTTTGCGATTCTTCGAAGCACGATGGTCAGCTTCTGGACATCGTTGTCTTTCAGCTCGGCTACGAAGTGTTTGGTAGAATTCGCAGGCAACACCAAGTATTACCTGACAGGGATCTGCAGGTGAAGTATAGGTGCACCGACCTTTTCTAACACGTCTGGCTGGTCAACGTGTGGAAGAGTAGACCATTATTATTCCTTTTTATACTAAGATATTTCGGGGCGGCACGGTGGCGTAGTGGGTAGCGCTGCCGCCTCACAGCAAGAAGGTCCCGGGTTCGAATCTTGGCTCGGGGGCCTTTCTGTGTGGAGTTTGCATGTTCTCCCCGTGTCTGCGTGGATTTTCGCGGGGCACTCCGGTTTCCTCCCACCATCCAAAGACATGCTGCCAGGTTAATTGGCGTACTGACTACATTTCCCCTGGCGCCCTGCGATCGACTGGCGTCCCATCCTCGGTGTTCCCCTGCCTTGCGCCCTGTGTCTGCCGGGATAGGCTCCGGCTCACCGCGACCCTGTACAGGATTAAGCGGTTTCTGAAAATGGATGGATGGATGGATATTTCACCTAAGAAATCCCTTGAGATAAAACATATCGTTGGCGAGGCTGCCCATGTCGAAACCTCCAGAGGTGTCTCGAGCAGACACCCAGGGAGTGGAGTGAGGGAGCGATGTTAGGGCGCCACCTCTACTTGTTTGGAAGTCAGTAAGAGATCTTCAGAAAACCGGTGGTGCGTGTCTGCTGCTCTTGTCCCAGCTTCACTAAGCGACCTCGTCGATGGCTGCGAGTGGAGGAAGTTGGAGGGCTGAGAGTAGAGGGGCGCGTGTTGGATCACCTATTAATCCGCATAACACACTCATAACGTGGCTGAGCTTTGCCCCTTTGGGCTGCAGCGCCGCCGCCGCAGTATTTGGCTCAGATTTCCAGCGGAAATAAGTGGCAGAGGATCAAAGCAGAGGGCGCTCCACGCTCATGAAGCGACATCACCAGACCCAGGCCCGATGGCCATACGGACAGCCCGCTGTGCCCACCGCGCTATGCTCACATCCATCCATCCATTGTCAGAGACCGCTTAATCCTGTACAGGGTCGCAGTGAGCCGGAGCCTATCCCGGCAGATACAGGGCGCAAGGCAGGGCTATACTCAGGATGGGACGCCAGTCCATCACAGGGCACCGGGGGCAATTTAGTCCGCAGGCCACTTAACCTATGCAGCAGCATGTCTTTGGACTGTTGGAGAAAACCGGAGTGCCCGGTGAAAACCCACGCAGACACGGGAGAACATGCAAACTCCACACAGAAAGGCACCCGAGCTGGGATTCCAACCCAGGCCCTTCTTTCTGTGAGGCGGCAGCGCTACTCACCGCGCCACCGTGCCGCTCCGAAGCTGACATACACCACGTAAACATCTAACGCCGCATGGTGCAAGTCTCAAGTTTATTTTGTTTAACCAGGTGAGAACTCGACACGACCCATTTGCAACCATGACCCAGGTCATCAAAACAACAAAAGTCAATAACGTAAAATGTTTTACAGCAATGAAGCGAATAAAAAGCAGAACAAAACGACCAAATATAAATCAGGCAACAAATCTGTGGAATGGAAAACACAGATCAAACATTTATCAGTGTTTCATAAGAACATGAGTTTTAAAGAAGGTTGGCTCAGACAAATTACACGGATTCAGGGTGATTATCGGACAAGTGCAGCCCCTAACAACATCTCGAGGGGAAACCAGACTCCAGCTCTGGACGGAAAAGCTTGAGAGTGACCCTCCTCCAACTGGCATGGGAATCCCACCATGGATTCAGTGGAAGACACTCAACCGCCTGAGAACTAGAACGGGACGATCAACAGATGCTTTGGTCAGATGGGGCTACAAGACCGGCCCAATCACCTGTGAATGTGGAGAAGCAGACCATACTATGGAACACTGCCTTGTCTGTGCTCTACTACCGAACCTCTGCAGCTCAAAAGACCTTGCGGAGTTCAATGAAAATGCAAGGGGCTGTGTAAGGAAATGGGAAACTGTAATTTGACCATCGCGCTTCGAAGAATCGCAAAGAAGAAGAAGATCGGACAAGTGTGTACACAGACATGGATAAATGTTGAGTACATATGCGAAGGATTTACAGCATAAATTCAATTCAATTCAACTTTATTTGTCAACTCTACCAAATGTACAGGACATAGAGGATCGAAATACCGTTTCTCTCAGACCCCGGCGTTGTTACTGTCGTTCTGCAAATGACTCGCAGAAACCGACGGCTAATACTTGTTACTTGATAATAATAATAATAGCATTTATATAGCGCCTTTCACCCGAGGGTCACAAAGCGCTGCACAGAGCATGAAACCATGAAGACACCGCACTGTTTGGTCTGAGAGTAGCCGCTGCATCAGAACGCGCCGCCATTTCCCCAGACCCCAGCGTCGGCACCCACATG
>JAZEWU010000027.1:7390762-7403036 GCA_036362915.1 Geotria australis | reverse complement strand
TCGTTGTTGACATGCCGTCCTTTTCGCGGCCCTTGTGCAGCGCTTTGTGACCCTCGGGTGAAAGGCGCTATACAAATTGAAATTATTATTATTATTATAATTATTATTGTATAGCGAGGGACCACTGTACTTGAGGCTGTGTGTAAACAGCAGCATTGGGGGAGACAAACTCGGCCGAGAGCGGTGCTGGCCACACCAACCCTTCATGCGCTGTGCTGGCCTTCGTAGATGCTCGCTAACAGCACTTGCCCCAATCGTGTGTTCTTTAACCGACGTTGCATGTGTGCTGTGTGTGGGTTGTGGCGCAGGACTCTCTGCCGGAGAAGCTGGCCGAGTACGAGCGCAGCATGGAGGAGTTTGATTCATTTGTAGAGACGCTACAGTGAAGGCGAGCGTCTCCGCACTCTGCCAGCTTCCACTCAGGCGCCCTCC
Source organism: Geotria australis (assembly GCA_036362915.1). NCBI lineage: Eukaryota > Metazoa > Chordata > Hyperoartia > Petromyzontiformes > Geotriidae > Geotria > Geotria australis. The sequence continues at coordinate 7,402,604 of JAZEWU010000027.1, read as the reverse complement.
ACCCTCCTGCCTCTTCATTCAGACCCCAGCGCACACTTAACGCCGACACTCACCCTTGTCCGTAGCCAAAGCAACGCTTCCCCTCCACTCGCTAACGGCATTTACCGATTGACCCCACTACCACTGTGAGCCTGGTGCAGCACCCTGAGCCCAACGGTGGCTCTAACCCCCACTTCCTCTTCACTCACGTGACCCCTGCTGCCAATTCGGGCAGCAGTGTGGCCCAGTGGTGACACTTGTGCCTCAGAGCAAAAAGGGCCTGGGTCCAACTCCCGACGCCGGCACCTTTCTGTACGGAGTTTGTATCTTCTCCTCAAGTTCTACGTGGGTTTCCTCCGTGTTCTCTGGTTTCCTCCCGTAACTGAAAAAAACGTACTGCTGGCTAAACTTCCCAATGCTGAATAGTTATATGCAGATTATATAGCAACATCGTCCCCTCCAGCAAAGAATAGTACATTTTCTGGGTAATAAGCGTGATGAAAAAATAATCTCGCTACTGAGCTGCACAAGTCACCCTCCCCAAGGTGACAGTCCCACTGTAATGCCCAACCAAATCTGCTCCACCTCACCCATTCCCCTGTCATCTTGGCTCATCTCCACAGCTCCCGAATGGTGTGGCTGGCCCACGCCTCACCGCCACACCGTGTGACGTGCGACACATCCCAGGGTTTCACTCGTGTGAAGCCTAGACGGGCCATCGTCTGCCGCTGCGTAGAACCAAGAAGCGGCCAGCACAGGCTGCTCTGTTGACCGACACGCAAACGCAGCACGCGGACTGGAGGTTGCGGCCGGGACAGCATTCACACCGAGCTCTTGTGTGCCTGGGCGGGCCGAGGGCAATGCCCATGGTTGGTAGGCGGTTGTCCCGCGCGTTGACGCCGCGTGCTGCAGACAGCAGCTCGCTTCATGTTCACCGTTTCATCTCCACAATCACGGAACCGAGTTCTGCTGGGCCAGTATCGGCCGAGGTCGCTCCCCCCCCCCGGCTCCATGAGCTGTGGGGCTTCCTGCCACCATCTTCCCCATCCCTCCTGCCCTTCGCGATCTGCGGGTGGAGGTCTGGGAGTGCGTTATCTTAAACTTGTATATACATTTTAAATAAGCTAAACGTAGTTGGCGGTTACGTTAGTCTTAATTGGAGGTTAATTCCATTTCTTATTTTCCGCTGGGTATTTAAAACTATCGCAACCAGGACGTTTAACAGAATGACGTATCCTATATTCGGGATCGGTCTGGTTCTTAAGTTCAGAAGCGAGCCCGGGGATGTGGGATTGCGGTGGGATCGCCGGCTCTGGTTCCAGGACCGAGCCAACACCGCTCCCACTGGCCGCGGAAATGAAGCGTAATGGGGTCGTGACCCCCGGGAGGGGAAGGGCGGTTTGCGGTGTTTTCTGCTGACGCAGTCCGGGAAGGATCAAATTTTTAAAAAATAACGTCCGGTTTACTCCGAGCATGTTATGTTTTAACAGGAGATGACATGTTTTTGAAAGTTATCCAGCTAATATGCACTTTGAGGATATTTATTTACCATTATTTTAATTCCAATTTGGTTCTGACCCAGCACTCGTCGGTGAGAGGCCCCCTGCGAGCATCGCTTTCTCGTTTTCTCCGTGGGCGTCACGTAGCCTGTGCATATTTGTACAATAATAAACGCCATTGACCTGATAACAGTGTGCTGCAGGAGCATTTCTCCTGGCTTATGTTTATCACGGGGGACGTGGGACACTGATTGTGACTCCTCTTCTGCCACTCTTCTATAGCTACTGCCACGGTTACTGTTCTGTTCCCGTGAAGTTTGCTCGACGATGCTTCCACCCCTGTGGAGGACTTGGTCTCTCAGACTCACCGCTTCGTTTCATCCACTGCTCAACTTTCACGCAGCAGGTCACAACACCCTGTTTCTGCTTCCCTCACATCGCCTCATCTTGGGATTCCCACCCATCGTCTATTTTCCCCAAACTCGTATAATCATGCTCACTCGAGAAACGTGTTACACACACTTATCTATTACAGCGGTTTAGATCGTGATTTTTCATGCTGACTGCCGGAAGTTTTGGTCTTATGTAACAAAAGGGACGTTCAGTGGGAGGAGGGGTTGGGGGGGAGGCCGCTGGGGCCCCTCGACCGGTGCTCGGTCCCGCCCGCGCGGTGGAGCAGGGCTGCGGTCCACCCCCAGCGGCGCCGGAGCGGACACGTGCGAGGGTCGCTCAACGCGGCCGGCGCGGCGGCCCGCGTAATGAGGCAGGAAACGCGTTTCTCTTGGGCTGCTGAGCGGATTCCCTGCTCCCCCACCCCCGCTCCCCCACCCCTGGGCACACGCGGCCGGGATCTATGGAGGCTGCACGGTGCAGCTGTAGCCGGGCCCTCGTGGAGGATGTGGAATGTTCCTCGTAATTACGCCGCGATCCTGGGAGTGGGCGGCTTCCTGTGCTGGCAGAGGCAGCAGACGGCGTCTGGAGGGCCCGCGGGCCTCCCCGCCACGTGGGGCCCACTGTGGGCTGCGCGCGCGGGGCCGCACTTTCATCTCGGGCCAGTGGCGCTCAACCAGCCCGCTGCACGAATTGAGACGTTAAGCACCTAAATAGCCAATACCGTTCAGAATTGTTTTGTTGACATTAGTTTACATTGTTCTGATGTAGATTTTCACAGCTCGATTCATGATGGTTGCTTTTCAGAGCTGTTCTTTGGGGATAACTGTGTCGAGCGATCTCCCTCTGGCGACGTTTCGCCTGAGGATGCTTCCAACGTGGAAGGCGAAACGTCACGAGGGAGAGCGCTCGGTGACATGGCTATCCCGAAAGAACAGCTCTGCAGAGCAACTATCATTGTTTTACATTTTATCCAACTCAGATATTTGCTGATTACTGACATTAGTAATGGTGTCATCCAATGCATATTAGTTTAACGTTATGATTGTGTGATGGTCCACTGAGTTGTCTGTCCCGTGACCTGTCGGCGAGCCTTCGACACTGCTTGGCCTCAAGGTGCACCTGGCATGGCACAGGCGCTGTGGTGACGTCACCGCCACTTAGTGCCGAACGGCGGTTATTGTTGTTGTTTGAGGAGTCGCCAGTGCTCTAGGTCAGTGGTTCCAAAAGTGTGCGCCGTGGCGCTCCGGGGCGCCGCGGGATGTTCTCAATTTTCGATATATGCCATATATTTTCTAACTTTGCGCGCCGTGGAAAAAATTCGGATACACAAAGGGCGCCGTGAACCGAGAAAGTTTGGGAACCACTGCTCTAGGTTCTAGACTCTAGAGCATCGGCTCACAACCCCCCTGTACCGAGAGTCTAGGGTGGACGGGGTTAGCACGGCGAGTGGCAACCGGCTGTGGCTGACGGACGCGCCGGCTGAGTATCCGCTTCGCCAACAGCAACATGCTGCTGGTGCTGCGCTGATTCCCCGGCTGGCTCGCCGTCCGGTCGAACTGGCTCCGTGGGAGAGGGGAGGGGGTCGGGGAACAGTGGCTGCCAGTGTGTGGGGGGAGGAGAGGTTGCGGGGGTGGTGCGCGATCCACGCGGGCTGTTTGTTTTCCAAGGCCGGAGCGCGCTGGGGTGGTGGGGCTGTCCCACCGATCGTGTTTGTTTACTTAGCGTTCTCTGCAGCACTCTGTGCAAAGGCGAACGCGACTCCGCATTACGCACGAAGAGCCAAACGTTGTGTGGCTGACGGTGCGGCCACCTCTAGACCGGGCAGGGTCGCCCAGAGGAGGCACAGCAACACAAAGCCGGGCAATTTCCGTCGGGCCTCGGACAGAGGGCCCCACAACGACCGGTGGGGGTTTTTTGTGTTACTAAATAAGTAGGGCCCCACGTGACATTCTGCCGCTGTCTCAAAGGGCTTTAGCAATAGAGGGGGCAGCTCCAATCCCCGCGCCCTGAACCCACCAACCTGAATTGGATCCCGCATGAGGTGCACGCCGGCACCGCGCGCGTTCACTCGCTTTTCCCCGTGAGAGCACAAGGAGGTGCACTGTCTCCTGCAGGCGAGGGAAGGGACCACGTGTTGTTTGTCTGATGAGCTGAGGGGTATCAGCTGTTTGTGATGCTTTGTTTTATACAGTTGCCGAGCAGAGGCACAAAATGTCAAGCGGCCAGCAACATATATTTAACATATTATTTATCGCTATTGCTTGACTCTCAGTTAATCTGTCTTGATGTTATTGACATGCCGTTATCTCCACAGCCTTGTGTAGTGCTTTGTGACCCTCGGGTGAAAGGCGCTCTATAAATGCTATTATTATATTATTAACATCTATCACTACCATAGTAATAGATGTGTAGCGGGTTTCTTGAATGGCGCAAGGTTATACAACCTTGGCGAAGAGAGGATGGGGGTGGGGCGGGAATTCCGAAGTGGAGCAGTGTGACGGAAACAGCGAGCTGTGGTGGGTGAGTGTGATTGGTGAATTGGTGTGAAGTGTGAGCTGCAGTGCGACCCGGTGAACACAGTATGGATGAGTCGACACTTGTCAGGGAGACTCTTCACACGGGTGGAGGATTCCGTGAGTGAAGACGTTCACGGGGACAGTACCATGTTAGTAGTTGTAGCAATAGCAGGGTACTCGGCAGGCGACTGACCGCCGGTGAGCGAGTGACTGGAGTGAATTAGTGAGTTCCGGTTCATCAATCAGTCTCACTGCGTCACCTTGGATTATTTCAAGGGGAGCGGTAGCTCAGTGGTTAGCGCTCCGCTGGGCTCTAAACCTGGCTACCCGAGTTTGAATCCCGCTCACGGCCGACACCAGTGATGATTTTCTGAACCGGTCCTGGGCCTCCCCTAGTTCGACTCAGCCTCAAATGAGTACCTGGTGCGGTGTGTAAACATTGCCACTAGGGAGACAAAGGCGGCCGGGCGTAGTGCTGGTCACCCACCTCGTATGCCGGGTCGACCTTCATAGGTGCTGGCTAACGGCACTTGACCCTACAGTCTGTTAAGGCTATATGGGGCATCGTTGGAGTGAATTAGTGAGTTCTGGTTCATCAATCAGCCTCACTGCTTCACGGTGGATTATCTCAAATTCGGTGAGGTAATGAGATCTCGCCTAGCTGGGTGACTACAATCGGCTTTGGGGCCCGAGGAGTCTGTGCAGGACGTGGTGTTCAGGTGCCGAGCTCCCATGTCGGGCGGGGGGCTGGGGACCTGCTGGGGGGCCGGGGGGACACGGGGTCTGCTTCTATCATCATCCAGCCGTTGCGTCACAGCCTGGCGCTGCGCGGGTAATTACAGCGGCTGCTTTAAGAATGGGGAAGGGGGGTGGGTAAGTGAGCGTCAGGGTGTATAAGTGAGGGGGGTGTGTGGAAATGTAAGCGTGTGTGCGGAAGGGAGAGGTGGTGTAGTGTTCAGCGCACTGCTCTCGCAACCGAGGAGCCTGATTTCTAAACATCAGCACGGGCTAGGCATATGCCGACAGGCGCTTTTCCGGTCTTAATAGGTGTTCGCTCTCAGCATTCGCGCCCGCAATCTCTTAAAGGCTGCACGGGAAATCTGAGTTGTTTGTTTAAAAGGAAGCGTGCGAGTGTTGTAAGGAAGCGTGGATGTGTGCCGCGCGATCAGGAGGGGTGTCCTGCCCGCGTCCCTATCTCGCACAGTTCGCGCCCTGCACGGGGTCGCCCATGCATGCCGCGATGCGCGCTCCGCCTAAGTAAGCCCTAACTATCGTGACCACGTGATCGCGGACGATTAACGAGCCACGGGGGAGTCGGGAGGCTAGGGGTCCGGGGGGAGAGGGGGTGTGGGGGTTGGTGTGGGGTTTGTGGATGGAGCGCGGCGGCGCGCACGGGGCGCGAACTCGGGTGCGCTTGAGTCCGCAGCCCGGGGCGGCGGCGCGGCGCGTCCCCTGCGCTGCGGGGCAGGGGGAGCGGCGGGGTCCGCGACCCGCGGGGCGGGAACCCCCGCAGGCGCGGGGCTCCAGGTGGGGAGGAGCGACGCCGCGCGGACCCCCGCGGAGCCGCGCGGAGCCCCCGCGGAGCCGCGCGGAGCCCGGCGCGAAGCCGCGTCGCGCCGCGCGGATGGGAGCCGCAGAGCGAGCCGCCGTCCCCGCGCTGCTTGCGTGCGCGGCTCTGCTGCTGCTGCTGGGCGCGCACCCGGTCGCTTCCAGCACCGTCGCCGCCGCCAAGGCGAGGGGCCGCAACCCCGGGCCCCCGTTTCCCGGGACGCCAGACCCCGGAGAGGTGTCGGCCTTCTCCGCGGCGCGCACCCGCAGTCAGATCGGCGGACCGCGCCTGGCGGTGACCTTCGACCGCGTGTTCGTGAACCTGGGCCGGGACTTCAGCGCCGAGTCGGGCGCGTTCACGTGCCGCGTGCCAGGCGCCTACTACTTCGCCTTCACCGTGGGTAAGTTCCCGCGGAAGCTGCTGTCCGTGATGCTCGTGAAGAACCGCAACGAGGTGCAGGTCATGCTGTACGACGACCACCGGCGCGGGGAGCGCAAGACGCAGAGCCAGAGCGTGATGCTGCTGCTGCGGCGCGGGGAGCGCGTGTGGCTGCGCCTGCACGGCGACCCGCGGTACGCGCTCTACAGCAGCGCGGGCGCCTACACCACTTTCACCGGCTACCTGGTGTACGCGCTCCCGCAGGCCGACGCGGGGCCCACCACCGCCAGTCTCTCCGCTCCCGCCACTTCCCCCGCAGTTCCTGTTCCTCCCGCCGCCCCCCCGTTTCCCCAGAAGGCGCGCACCCTCGCGAGGAGGTCGGCCTTCTCCGCGGCGCGCACCTCGAGCGTCGCGGCGGCGGCGCGGCCGAGCGCGGCGGCCCGCGCCCTCGGCTTCGACGCGCAGCTCGTGCAGATCGGCGGCGACTTCGACGCGGCGTCGGGCGTGTTCACGTGCCGCGTGCCCGGCCTTTACTTCTTCGCCTTCACCGTGGCCAAGGCGCCGGGGCTGGGCGTCTCGGTGGCGCTCATGCGCAACGGAGACGCCATGGAGGCGGAGATCGGAGACAGCAGCCGCTCGGCGCGCCGAGAGATGCAGAGCCAGAGCGCGCTGCTGCGCCTGGAGGCGCGGGACCGCGTGTGGCTCCACGCGCCCGCGCACCCGCGCCTCGGCCTCTACAGCAACGCGGGCCGCTGCATCACCTTCTCAGGGATGCTGGTGCTGCCGCTCGCCGGCCCCTGACACCCTCAGACACCCACAGCCACCAGCAGCACCTCGCCTCGAGCTGCCGGCAAAACTGGAGCGTAGAGGGGAGACGTCGGCGGGGAGCTGTGGGGGTGGTGGCACCCTCGTATGCGACATTGGAGTGAAGCAAGCAAGCAGAGCTCTCCTACACACGTGGAGATGTTTACCCGGAGGTCTTCATCCAGCAGCAGCACGGACAGGCCAGACCGTGGGAACTATGGGCACAGAGCAGAGAGCACGGCACAGGGAGCACAGCACTCACAGGTCTGGTAACTGGACAAACAGGGGCCCACATGGTGGCGGGGCCCTGTGCTCCTGGACCCGGGGGACCTCTCTGTCTGCTGGCGTCGCCGCCTCGGTCTCTCCTCGTGCCCCGTGCCTCCAACCTGCGCTGTGCGGCAAAGACACGCAAGGTCACCTCGACAATGTGTCACGTGGACAAGGACTATGCAGGCCTGCGCCTGCTTGGCTGGTTTGAATAGAGTAGTAGCCTCGCTCGATATTGGAGGTGTCCCAGACAAGTATGAGAATCATTGAGACGATTTTACGTTTTTAAACAAAATGTTATTTCAATTATTTGTCTTACTTGTAAACGTGTTATTTATTGTGTTAAACCGTGCATTCTTAAATATATGTGTAACTGCTGTTAGAGTGATGAGCAATATATAAATCCGTTGTGTGGGTCACAGGTGGTGGGGATATGTCCAATCCTGCCGCATCCCGCCTAACAAACTCAGTACAATCCGTAGGTTTATCACGGCTCGATGCATGAGAATTGCTCTCAAGAGCTGGTCTTTCGAGATAGCCGTGTCGAATGTTCCTACTCTCTCCTTCACGACGTGTCGCCTCCCAGGCTGATGACGCCTCCAACGTGGGAGGAGAAACGCGGCCATCCCAAAAAAAACAGCTCTTGAGAGCATTTTTCAGGCGCATTGCTGGTAATTCGGTCGTTCGCAACATAAATTAGGCAGAGTAAACAAATGCACAGAACAGACACAATACTCACATTTTACCTTCTCCACAAAGATAAAAACATGCGAGTTCATCACCCTTACGTGGTCATTCTAGATGTGAGCCTACAGCATTTGTTTAAGCAGAAGAAAAGGTGAAACGGTGTGGACCTTCGGGCCCCTATCGGGAGGGTCACCCGGGAGGAACAAGGCTGCTGTTCGCGAACGTGACCGGCAGGAGCGGCGCTCCGCGACAGGGCCCCCCTGTTCGCGCACACTCGATCCCTGACTCGTGATATCCATCCGCGTGTAACTGGAAAACCAAACACAGCCCATGGTTGAGCAATTATTTATCGCGCATCTAAACAGTGCCCTTTTTCCAAATTAAACGTTCCCTCCAGAGGTCGCGACCTGACCCGGGGAGTTTTTTTTTAAGGCGATTAAACCGCTTTGCGACCACCGCCTCACTGTTATCTGCGAATCGCCCAAAAAGAGACGTTGAGTGAATACCACAGTTGAGAGGCCAAACAGTGAATATATGGACGAGACAAAGAGATGGAGTATGGACTGAACGCCATCCATCATCATCTATACAATGCGGAGGCGCGCACACCGTGGGTGTGGTAATTATATCGGAAGCGAATGCGTGTAATCATTGTAACGGCTTTGACGGTTATAGAAGCCATGGCTCTGAGTGTGTGGGGCTGGGGAGCGGTGGCCTAGCGGTTAGCGCGCTGCGATAAGAACCCATTGACTCGAGTTTGATTCCCGCTCATGGCCAACACAAGTGACTGTCCTCTGAACCGGTCCCGGGTCTTCTCTCTGTTGACGTAGCCTCAAATGAGTACCTGGTGCGGTGTCTAAACATCGCTACTAGGGAGACAAAAGCGGGCGGGCGTGGTGCTGGCCTCCGACCCCCTCGTGTTCCGTGCCGGCCTTCATAGGTGCTACTCGCTAACAGCACTTGACCCTACAGTCCGTTAAAGCTATACGGGGGGTATTTGTGTGGAGCAGCGGGGTCGGAGCGGCGCCTGTTTCCTGGATGAATGGGAGTTCGCACGATGCCACCTGTCCCGAGGAATGTGGGAGCGAAGGGGGAGGTACTCTCCGCGGGAGCAAGACAAAGACAAAGATCCCCTATATAGCCTTAACAGACTGTAGGGGCAAGTGCCGTTAGCGAGCACCTATGAAGGTCGACACGGCACACGAGGGGGTGGGTGACCAGCACCACGCCCGGCCGCCTTTGTCTCCCTAGTGGCAATGTTTACACACCGCACTAGGTACTCATTTGAGGCTGAGTCGACCTAGGGGAGGCCCGGGACCAGTTCAGAAAATCGTCACTGATATTGGCCGTGAGCGGGATTCGAACTCGGGTCGCCAGATTTGTAGCCCAGCGCGCTAACCACTGGGCTACCGCTCCCCGGGTGGGTCTCTGATCTGGACGCGCGGCGCGACCATCGATCAACTGCGACGCCTCCATCGCAGCTGATGGATGAGACCCCTATGAGCGCTCTTACACATGCCGGCACCATCTCCACACTCCTCATGGCTCTCCCTGTCGCTCGCCGTCTCCCCTCTGTCTGTCTCTCGCCCCTGTCTCTCAGTGTCTCACTCTCCCCCGATGTTTCTCCGTCTCTTCTTCTTCCCTCTGTCGCTTATTGCTTACAGTATGTTTTCTCTTCTCTCGTTTCCCTCTGCATCTCCCCAGTCTCCAAGTCTCTCCCGATTCCATCCTGTCGCTCCCTATCTACCAGTGTCTTCTCTTCTGGCTCTCGTCTATCTGGTTGTGTCTCCCAGTCTCTCCCTATCTCCATGTCTCTTCCTGTCTCTCCACGTATCTCCGTCTCTCTGTCCTCCCCTCCGCGCCTCCCTCCCTCGGGGTTGTTTGCTCACCCGCGCTTTGAAGCTTGTCCCAGCGCCGCGCGCCGGGGCCCCGTCGCTTATCTTATCGCGCTGTTGGCCCTGCTTATCGGAGCCAGCCCCCCTTTCGCAACGCTCGCTCGCCGCCTGGGCGACAGTCGCTAATGTTTAACGCGCCGAGACGAGGAGGAGGAAGAGGACGGGAGCGCGCACGGAGAGCTCATTGCGAAGCCGGGACGAGCGAGGAGCGGATGATGATGACGATGATGCTGCCCTCGGCGAGGAGGGCGATGCTCCTGGCGGTGGCGATGGTGGCGATAATGGCGATGATCCACGCGGCTCAAGGGGAGCAAGGTGAGACTCAGGCACCCATCCCCCCACACTCCCAAGCACCCCCACCCAGCACCTCGCATTTACGTCCCTGAGTCGCAAACTGATGCCGGGATGTTTCCTCCCACAGTCCAAATAGCAGCTGCTGCATACGTTAATTGGCCTGCGGACCAAATTGCCCCCGGTGTCCTTTGATGGACTGGCGTCCCATCCTCGGTGTCGCCCTGCCTTGCGCCCTCTGTCTGCTGGGATTGGCTCCGGCTCGCCGCGACCCTGTACACAGGATTAAGCGGTTTTTGACAATGGATGGATGGCTATCTGCTTGGACACTGGAGCAATCACCGTTAATCAATGTTGACGCTTCGATAACGTTACGCTGGGTGATGGGTGGCGGTATCGCCTTGATGATGGGATATTGATGATTGGGCGCTAATGTTGCGGCGATGGGCACTAGTGGTCTTAACCATGAGGCAATCGCAGATGGCCGGTTATCTTAGGGGACGCTGGCAGAACGTTGCCGCTCTTAAGATTGCCAGTTTCACGACCTTTCAGTGTATTCGAAGTAGCCTTATTCATTTATTTTCTGTTGCTTTTGTTTGTATTGTTTTTTTTCTTTCGTTGTTGACATGCCGTCCTCTTCGCGGCCCTTGTACAGTGCTTTGTGACCCTCGGGTGAAAGGCGCTATATAAATTGAAATTATTATTATTTGGCCGAGCGGTGTTTCTGTCAGTGCATTTCAATCAAGGTTGGGGGGGGGGGTTTAATTAATTTTGTGTGGGGCCCCATAATCCGACCGCCACTAGCGACGGGCGCTCATGTCGCGGTGATGGTGCTGATGATGGGCGTAGTGTTCCTGGAGCGGCCAGTGGCGTCGCGCGTGCTGCACGCGCGCGCCCGCAGGTCCAACTCGTTCCTGGAGGAGCGGCTCCAGGGGAACCTGGAGCGCGAGTGTGTGGAGGAGACGTGCAGTCACGAGGAGGCTCGCGAGGTGTACGAGAACGACGACAAGACGGTGCGCCCCGCCACTGCGCGTCTCGCCTCTCACTGACAACGGGCACAACAAACGGGCCGCGGGCTAGGTCCGGCCTGACAATACATGTTATCTGGACCGTAAAAATTAATAACAATAATAAAAATAATTATGGTTGCTCTTCAGAGCTGTTCTTTCGGGATAGCCGTGTTGAGCGCTTTCCGTCGCAACGTTTCGCCTCCCGCGTTGGAACCATCATCAGGCGCTGATGATGCTTATAACGCCTGATGATGCTTCCAACGTGGGAGGCGAAACGTCGCGAGGGAGAGCGCTCAGTGATACGGCTATCCTGAAAGAACAGCTCTGAAGAGCAATCATCATGAATCGAGTCGTCAAAACCTAAATTAGTAAAAATAATAATCTTCTTCTTTGCGATTCTTCAAAGCACGATGGGCACCTTCTGGACATCTTTGTCTTTCAGCTTGGCTTTGAAGTGTTTGGTAGAATTCGCAGGCAACACCAAGTATATTACCTGACAGGGGTCGCGACGTGAACGCTTCTACATAATGAAAACAGTTTAGTAAATTTTTTGGATAGGTTAGGGCGGCACGGT
>JAZEWU010000027.1:7357828-7385799 GCA_036362915.1 Geotria australis | reverse complement strand
AACCCTGGCTCTCACGATAACCCTGGAACCCTAACCCTGGCACCTTAACCCTGGCTCTCACGTTAACCCTGGCTCTCACGCTAACCCTGGCTCTCTCCCTGACCAAGGCACGCTAACCCTTATCCTGGCTCTTAACCATAACATTACTTCTAAATCATAAACACCTGAGTCTGTTCCGTGACTCCCTGGCCTGAGAGCCGGCGACACTTCACGCGACAGCCTAACGGCGCACCTAGCCTGGCGCGGGCGCCGGCGTGAACGGCTGCTGTTGACGTCGGCGAGGCGGGCAGGTACGAGAAGGACCGCGAGAAGATCTCCAACGTTGACCAGATCATCGTCCACGCCAAGTACAACTGGAAGGAGAACATGGAGCGCGACATCGCGCTCCTGCACCTGGACAAACCCATCACGTTCTCGCAGTACATCGCGCCCATCTGCCTGCCCACACGCGAGGTCGCAGTCAGGTGGGCGTGCAGCCGCACACGTGCCCACACACACACACGTGCCCACACACTCACGCGCTTGTGCTACAAGCGTGCCCGTGTCAGCTGGCCTATTTTATAGGTGCTCACTAACAGCCCTTGCCCTAATAGTCTGTTAATGCTACACAAGGATACCGATGTGCTAAAGTAGTAAAGAATTGGCATGTTTTGTTCACGTGACACACCTTAGTAATTGGCTGTGCCGGGTGGAGGTGGGTTTACGACACTTGTTTTTTTCGTGACCCAACCCATAAAAGGAGCTATCCTGTGGATAACATTGGTCAAAAAAGCCTTCGTGTTAAATCTACACAAGGATCTTTGTCTTCGTTTGTACCCAGCCTCCTGAAGACAGGCTTCAAAGGCCGTGTGACCGGGTGGGGAAACCTCTTCCAGACGTGGACCAACAACCCCCGCGCGCAACCCAAGGTCTTGCAGATGATCAACCTGCCCATCGTGGACCCGACGCGGTGCCAGGCCTCCACCACTCACCGCATCACGGCCAACATGCTGTGTGCAGGTGTGCGCCACCTCCCGCTCCCGGCTCGGGTGCCGCATTTCCGTGTGGAGTTGGCATGCTCTCCCTGTGCCCGCGTGGGCTTTAGCCAAGTCATCCGGCCTGCTCCCACGGTCCAAAGACATGCTGCCTAGGTCAATTGGCTTGACTGCAATGCCCCAGGTGCCCTGTGATGGACTGGCGTCCCTTCCTAGGTTTTGCCCTGCAATGTAGCCCTGTGTCTTCCGAGATAGGCTCTGGCCCTCAGCGACCTTCTACAGTCCCCATTCTCAACCAGTGGGTCGTGACCCATCAGTGGGCCGCGAGCGCCACCTAGTGAACGACTCAGAAGCGCAGAGAGGCGGAGGACTCAGGCGGTTTGCCGGCGCCAACATATTGCCACACACTGCTTCCTATATATTATGAAATTATTGGCCAAATAATTAGAGTGTTTTTTTTAAGTTGTGTGAGGAAACCCGGAGAACTCGGAGGAAACCCACGCAGAACAGGGGGAGAGAACACACAAACTCCACACAGACAGGCGCCCGAGGCGGGAATCGAACCGCCTCGGGCAAGACCATTCTTTCTGTGAGGCGCAGATGTTACCACTGCGCCACCCTGCCGATATTGAGCCCAGGCGACAGCCACACACGGCTGAGGAGAACGTGGTGTAGACAGCCAGCACAGGTGCGCGGGAGACAGGTGTGGCGCCTGCCACCTGCCCAGGAGCCTTCCCTCTGTGAAGGCCATGCCGCGTGTCTGTGTCGATGCTCAGGATATGAACCAGAAGACGTGAAGCGTGGCGATGCGTGCGAAGGAGACAGCGGTGGGCCCTTCATCATGAAGGTACACACACAACAACAACAACTGCCGCCGTTCGCCACTAAGTGGCGGTAATGTCACCACGACGCCTGTGCCAGGCCAGGTGCACCTTAAGGCCACGCAGAGCGTCTAAGGCTCGCTGACAGGAGGTCATGGAACAGACCCAGGTGCCACGGGCTGACTGAGATGACGGACGCAAACACACGCGTGCACGTATAATGGTCCCCCATGTAACCTTGAACAGACTGTTGGGGCAAGTGCTGTGAGTCGGCATGCCTCCCCACAGTATTGCAGCTTTGCGGGTGAGCTGACCAGCCGCGCCGTGCGCCCCCCGCGACCCCCCCCGACACCCTAACCCACACAGGACTTCCAGAGCGGACGCTGGTACCAGATGGGCATCGTGTCCTGGGGCGAGGGCTGCGACCGCGACGGCAAGTACGGCATCTACACGCACGTCTACCGGCTGCGCAAGTGGATCAACAAAGTGATTGGGGAGCCGGACACATGAAGACTCGGCCACCATCAACCCCCCCCCCTCCCTCCTACATGTGAATTCGTGACTGGACGCCGTTACCCACGACGTGACACTTTAAGCCCCAACCTGACACATTGACGTCTAACGTGGCACCTTAACCCTTCACCTGACAATGTGTCAATGGACCCTTCCTGATCTTACTGCCTGAGACTCTGTCGGGCTCCCTGCCTCCCCCTCCCTGCCCCACCTCCTCCCTCCCGCACCACGTGTGCCCAGAGGGACTGGAGTGGGTGGAGCGAGCTGCCCGCACGCTCACCCTAGCTCACCCTCCTTACGCTCACCTTCACTCACCCTCACGCTCACCTTCACTCACCCTCACACCCCGCACACTCACTCTCGCACTCACCCTCGCTCACCCTTATAGTCTCGGTCTCAATAAAGTAAATACCGACCCCTACCTGTCCCGTCACCGTGTCCGTTCTTCCTCATGTCACTTGGGGTGTGTGTGTGTTTGCACAGGCCCAGAGCCATGAATGTCAAGCAGACAGAAACAAACAGCATCATTATACAGTATACGCTGGGTAGAGACCTTTCTTGAATTGAGTTGATGGAAAGAGCCACCGTGGTGACTGTGATTGGCCTGATGACTAAATTTCCCCCAGTACCCTGCGATGGACTGGCGTCCCATCCTGGGTATACCCTCGCCGTGTGCCCTGTGTCTGCCAGGATAGGCTGCGGCTCACCGCAACCCTGTGCAGGACCAAGCAAGGACTGATAATGCAATGAATGTCACGTTTACACAGATGTAGCTGACTCGTGCCCAGGTATTGATCGCATTATGATCAATAAACCTCCTCTTCACTGGGACTTTTAACACTTCCTAGCTAAGGAAAGTACGAAGCTTTATTATCTATTGGCACTGTGTGAATACCATCTGTGTAAGCGTGGTAATCTTGTCGGGTGGTGGAGGGCGAGACGCATGAGCACGTGGAGTTATCGTGGCACGTGTAGCGCCACTAGTGGCTGCGGGGTCTGAGCGACAAGAATGTTGCTGCTAGAGTCCTCACTGGCACACCCATCCATGATCACATATCCCCAGTACTGATGTCTCTCCACTGGTTACCTGTTAAATACAGGATTGAATTCAAGATCCTCCTTCTCACTCACAAGGCTCTCACTGACGCAGCTCCGGCATACATCCGTGACCTACTTCAGGCACCCTCCTCACCACGACAACCACGATCCTCCAATACACGCTTGCTGTATGTTCCCAGGTCGCACCTCCATTCGATGGGTGACAGAGCCTTCTCGCGTGCTGCTCCAAGATTCTGCAATGCCCTTCCGCTGGAAATTCGTTCAGCGGAGTCCTTCACCATCTTCAAATCTCGTCTCAAGACTCACTTGTTCTGTAAAGCTTTCAAGTCCTCCGGCTAGGACTACTGTTGCGGCTCAATGCTGTTGTGCCAGGATATTGGCTGTCTTCCTACCTGCGCCTTCATGGGAACATTTATTCCTTCCTCTGGCTTGGACTGTTGGTGCGGGTCAGTGGTGCCGTGCCGAGACGTTGGCTCTCTCTCATCCGATCTGCGTCTGCTCGGGAAGATCTGTTCCCTCCTTCCTTGTTGGAGAATTATTAGTATTTTTTCTGCTGTCTTCATGTCCTATAATTTATCGATATTGCTTGACTCTCAGTTAATCTGTCTTGATGTTGTTGACATGCCGTTCTCTCCACAGCCTTGTGCAGTGCTTTGCGACCCTTGGGTGAAAGGCGCTCTATAAATGCTATTATTATTATAACAATCGAGTGGGATGCGCGGGACTCCGCGCCTGCAGCGTGGGGTTAAGGATCGATTATGCCTCGGTGATCGATTACATTACAGAGTTGTCAATCAGAGCGTGTGAGCTGCTGTTGTGACGTGACGGGTCAGACGCGTGCCGAGATAACAGAACGAAAACGGAGAAGTGTGTAAGGATTCGGGGAGACACTGGGACATGAGACACTGAGACAATGAGACACGATAGATGAAAGCTTATTATTACAGCAGAAAATAGTCAGTGAGCCTTGCAAGCTCTGGATGCGGGGTTCCTGCGATGCGGGATTTCCTGCGACCGAGCGTTCGAACTGACCAACGCAAACAATACTGTATATAAGATCGTATGGTAATATGAGTTTACAGCAAATCCCTCCCCATACAGCTTTGCTCCCGCCAGCAGGGGGCATCAAGCAGCAGCTGCGGGGCTGCGCCTCTACCCTGTTTTACATATTCAACTGTTTTAACTTCCTTGTACGAGGAAACCGGAGAACCCGGAGGAAACCCACGCAGAACAGGGGGAGAACACACAAACTACACACAGAAAGGCGCCCAAGGCGGAAATCGAACCGCCTCGGGCAAGGCCATTCTTTCTGTGAGGCGCGGATGTTATTACCACTGCGCCACCATACCCATCCCGACGGCACCACAAGCGCCCTGAGCACTGCAGTCACCGAACGCAGTTCCCCGATTCCCGAAGTGACGGAGCTGAACGCGACCCCACGTGACGTCCACGGGGCAGCAGCCAATGAGCGAGCGCGGCGGGGAGAGAGAGACGCGGACATGGCGGCCCCCAGTCGCGCTGCCGCGTCTGTGTTCGTGCGCGGCTTACCCCGCGACGCCACGGCCGCCGGCCTCCAGGAGGCGCTCGGGGAGTTCGGCCCCATCAGGCAGTGTTTCGTGGTCACGGAGAAGGGTACGGCTCTGGCTCCCACAGCAGTCACGGGCCCTGCTGGGGCGAGACGGGTCTCGGCCACGTGTGGAGTGCGTGGCGGCGTGTGGTAGGGAGCGGTGGTTTGTGGTGGGGAGCGGTGGTGTAGCAGTTGGCGCGCTGCGCTACTAACCCAGACACGCGATAACACCAGTGGCGATTTTAGGAAATTATCTTGTTTCGTCCCAGTCTAAAGACATGTTGCTGCATAGGTTAATTAACTTACTGATTCAATTTGCGAATCAGGGGTGAAAGGCGCTATATAAATGCTATTATTATTAATTTCCCCGTGCCCTGTTGTGGACTGGCGTCCCATAATGGAGATAGCTTAATCCTGTGCAGGGTTGAGGTGAGCCGAAGCCTATCCCTACTGACACATGGCTGAAGGGAGGGCTTTATCCCGGATGGGACGCCAGTAGTTCATAGGGCACCGGAGGCAATTTAGTCCGCAGTCCAATTAACCTGGGCAGCATGTCTTTGGACTGTGGGAGGAAACCGGAGTGCCCGGCGAAAACCCACGCGAACACGGGGAAAACATGCAAACTCCACAGCCAAACAAATAGTATAAACCGTCAAAGAATGTATCTGAGTGCAGACTTAAACAACATCTGGTAGCAGCGTATTCACACTGTCGGACCGCTGTGGTCCAACGTGTCCTTTCTGCCGTCATCATTCTCATTGCGCTTGTTAATCCAGGAAAGCGTCGCCGAGTACCAAGACTGGGAATGGGTTTCGTGAGCCGCGTGTCCGCTGCGTGTGCCCCGTGCCACAGAAAAGCACCCGAGCCGGGATTCGCACCCGAGCCGAGATTCGAACCGGGGTGCTTGTTGCTGAGGCGTCATCACCATCATTCTAATTGCGCTTGTTTATCCAGGAAAGCATCGCCGAGTCCCAAGCCTGGAGGGGTTGAGTGATCCGCGTGTCCGCTGTGTGTGCCCCGCGTCGCCGCCAGGCTCCCCGCACTGCAAGGGCTTCGGCTACGTGACGTTCGCGCTGCTCGCCGACGCCGAGCAGGCGCTGACGGGGAAGATCGAGTACAATGGACGCAAGCTCGTCGCCACCGTCGCCAAAAAGAAGCCTCGAGTCAAAAAGACCAAGCCCTCCAAGGCGGGAGGAGGTACGCCCAGCAGACACGCTCACCCACCCGTCCACACACCCGTCCACACACCCATCCACACATCCATCCACACATCCATCCACACATCCCACTATTTAGAACAGGCGTGGGAACCTCTTCCTTACTCAGTGCTGAATAGGACTTTAGATACAACTATTTTCGTTCCGCTTATTTACCTAAAAAAGCCTTGCAGAGTCTCGAAGCTCCATTTCCGGAGGACGCTGCTGAGTTTTTACAGAAGGCGGCAGATGGTGATGCGTTTCGCTATTGAGTGGTTTGCGAGTATTTCTTTCAAATTTGGCAACGTTTGACCGCGACTGCGGCACACGATGCCCTACTCTATTTAAAATCACACCACGGGGTCTTTAACGTCCACTGTGATGAAGCTGACCGTGCGGTGTGTGCTACAGTCGGTCGACTCAGCCTCAAATGAGTACCTAGTGGGGTGTGTAAACATCGCCATTAGGGAGACAAAGGCGGCCGGGCGTAGTGCTGGTCACCCACCCCCTCGTGTGCCGTGTCGACCTTCATAGGTGCTCGCTAACGGCGCTTGCCCCTACAGTCTGATAAGGCTATACCACAGGATCTTTGTCTTACAGTCAGTACACCCGCGTTGTGTGACACATGTAAAACACGTGACACACGTGCTTGTGACTCATCCGTACGCCGCGTTCATCAGAGGAAGAGGAGGCCGCCGCGACGGAGGCCGCGCTGTGGGAGAAGCAGCCAAGGCAGCGGCCGACGCTGCAGCTCAGCGGCCTGCCGCCGGCGCTCGACGCCGACACACTGGAGTCGCTGTGCAGGTAACTGCCGGGACGCCGACATTTAGATAGATAGATGGTTATTATTACAGCAGAAAAATACCCGGTAAGCTTGCAGCTCTTTTCAGGATTCCTGTATCGACACAACAAACACGCGAATTGACAAAAATAAGTCCATCCGTCCATTGTCAGAAACCGCTTAACCCTGGACAGGCTCCCAGTGAGCCAGAGCCTATCCCGGGAGACACAGGGCGCAAGGCAGGGCTTTGTGACCCCCGGGTGAAAGGCGCTAAATGAAACATTATTATTATACCTCTCTGCGCTTTCCTCGCGCCTCTGAGTCGTTCTCTCGTCGAATGAGTACCTTTGACAGTGAATTAATATGTGGGCGTTATAAATGTAAAATTATTAAATTATACCCAGGATCGGACGCCAGTCCATCAGAACAAAAATAAATTAAAATATAAAAATAGCAAACTAACCAAACAAAAAAATAACCATTTACACACAGCATTGCATCGTGAAAAATATTGTCGCGCAACGCTAGCGGCCACACATCTCGGTACGAGATATCGCGCGCGTTTGACGACGTTGTGTCCAGCGGCGTCACGGGCGTGACCCTACAGCGCGACCCCATGCGTTACCCCGCAGTGTGACCCCGCGATGTGACCCGTACGTGACTCCGCGGCGTGACCCCGTATGCGCGAGCAGGCAGCGTGCCGGGGTGCTGGACGTGGCCCGCGTGCCCGACCACCCGACCAAGGCCCACGTCAGCTTCTCCACCATGCGGGAGGCCACCGACGCGATGGCGTTCTGGAAGCAGAACCCGATCCAAGGTGCCGCGCCGCACTCGGAGCATGCCGCAACACGTGACAGACCGCTCAGCCACCGCCTCGGTTCGTGACAGTTGGTGATACCGCGGGTGCGTCTGTGTGCGCAGGCAAGCGCGTGTCAGTGATGCTGCTGTACCGGCCGGGCGTCATTAAAAAGTCTCGCCTTCGTGCCCGCCTCATCGTGCGCAACCTTAGCTTCAAGGTTCGTGCCGAGCACAGGCCCACAGGCCCAAAACGTCAAGCGGCCAGCAACAAACAGTACTATTACAGTTGTAATAGATGTGTGTGTGTGTAACACGTTCGCCGTGGGGAATGCTCGTGTGCGTGCAGTGTTCGCAGGGTGACCTTAAACGATCGTTCGCTCCGTTTGGAATCGTGCTCGAGGCCAACATCCCAATGCAATCCGGTGAGACGGGCTTCCATCGTGAATCGAGCCATGAAAACCTACATCGGTGCTTGACGTCGTTTTGTGGTTGGTGCTGTGATGTATGTTACTGATTACGATTTATGTTATCTCAGATGGGAAGATGAAGGGGTTTGGCTTCGTTCAGTTCACCAGCATGCCGGATGCCACCAAGGCCCTGAAGGAGATGAACGGCAAGGAGATCAAAGGTGTGGATGCCCAACCTGTGGTAATGCCACGTGTCTATTCGGTGTGCGGTGTGGGCATGTGTTCACATGGCGAGGCTGCGTTCACCGTAGCCCACATGCTTAGCCACCGCACGCCCAACTAGCTTCTGTTGTGGCCAGGTAGAGTGGGCTTAACGGCCACGGCATGGGCTAGAGAAGAGATTGACTCCATAGTATATACATTTTTTATGGGTTAGGTCACGTAAAAAATAAGTATCCTAAACCCACCTCCACCCGACACAGCCAATTAGTAAGGTTTGTCACTTGAACAAACCGTGCCAATTCTTTACTACTTCATGGTAGAAGCGTTCACGTCGCGATCCCTGTCAAGTAATACTTGGTATTTCCTGCAAATTCTACCAAACACTTCGAAGCCAAGGAGCTGAAAGACAACGATGTCTAGAAGCTCAACAGATGCCGCGAAGAATCGAAAAGAAGAAGAAGCACACCGGTATGGTGGAGATCGAACCCACAATGCTTACATTTTTGTACTTGACCTCACCCATAAAAAAGGGTAATACTGCGGATAACATTGGTCACGAAAGCCTTGATGTTAAAGAGATGGACTGATATGGCTCAGGAGGATCTGGAGCTGAGTGGACTTGCCAACGACTGGTACCAGCGGTGTCACAGATCGGCCTCTGTGGCAGAGGGTCGTGAAGGATGCTACTGGGCAGTTGGAGGCAGTATCCCTACAGCAACAGCGGAGGGCGAAGGAGCGACGCTTGCAATAATGAGCAGAGCGTCGGGCAGATTAAATGCAGCAAGTTGGCACAGTGGGGAATATAGGTGGTGTATCTGCCAATCATCTAAGTCTGGCAACCAACGGGTCTATCTGTGACCTGCCAGCATGCCTTTGACTCATGTGGAAGCATAAAAGTGCGCCTAGCCTGGCGCACAATGTGGGGGGTACGTTACCACGGTGGATCGTGGGGCCTGTGGAGGCTGCTGCCTCGTTCCGGTTGGACACTCACGGTCATTGTCTGCAGGACGGGCCGTGTCCGTGGACTGGGCCCTGGCCAAGGACAAGTACGAGCAGGCGAATGCAGCCAAGGCACCTGGTACCAAATACACGCACCTGTACAAACACCACCTGTACACATACCTGTACGCACACCAGTCACAACACACAACTGTACAGACCAGTACAAATACACTTGTATAAAGTAATTTGCCTATAGCCTTAAACCTATCTGGTGTGGGCCACAAGCATGTGTGGCTGCTTGCAAACTGGACACTTTGTAAATGGTGTCTATGTGGTGTTTTCAGATCTTAAGACTTGTTTCATTGCCATAAAGGGTAAAACCGGGTATATTTTTACATCGTATAAATACACCAACCTGAAAATACCCCGCTGTACCGTGCTGTGTGGCTGCAGGAAAGAAGGCAGATGGGAAGCAAGGTGCGACAGAGGGAGGGAGCACGGCGCCCGCTGGAGACGACGCGGATGAGAAGGAGGAGGATGATGACGAGGAGGATGAGGAGGAGGATGAGAAGGAGGATGAGAAGGAGGAGGGAGCGGAGTCTGTGGGCAAGGAGGCGCGGCCTGGCCGGGCGACGCGGGCCGGGCTGGGGAGCCGAGACGGCTCCGACGATGATGAGAGCGAGGATGACGGCGATGATGACGGTGATGATGACGACGGCTCGAATGGCGCCGACGAGAGTGACGGTGTGTTTGCATCGCCGGTCCCGGTGTGTTTGCATCGCCGGTCCCGCTGCTCGCGGCACACCCAGCACGCTGTGTGCCGCGATCGATTCCTATGTTCTATTTGTGCGAATGTGTGGTTTTTCGCCGGGCATTCCGGTTTCCTCCCACAGTCCAAATACATACTGCTGGATAGGTTAACTTGCCTGCTGACTAAATTGCCCCCGGTGCCCTGTGATGGATTGGCGTCCCATCCTGGGTGTGGCTCTGCCGTGCGCCCTGTGTCTGCCGGTGGTAGGCTCTGGCTCACCACAACCCTGTACAGTATTAAGCGATTTCTGACGATGAATGAATGAAGAAATTGTGTGGTCGGTGAGTTGACCTAGGCGAGGCCCGGGACCAGTTAAAGTCTCAGCCACTGTTATTGGTCAGGAGTAGGAATCGAACTTGAGTCACCAGGTGCGTAGCCCAGTGTGCACCACCTCCGTCCATTCACACACACAGCAAACACGTAATCATACGTTTTTAAATGTCTGTTTATGTAGGACTGATTCCAGATGTTTGATATTATTCTTATAATGGGGCACGTTCTTGTGTAACACACGCGTGTCTGTGTCTCGGCCGTAACGCGACCGTGTCTGTGTCTCCGCTGCCGCTGTAGGTGAAAAGAAGCGCGCGGTGAATCGCAGCCTCCCCAGCGACGTGGGCGAGGGCAAGACGGTGTTCATCAGGTGCGTTGTTGCCTGTGTATCCACGCGTCTCCCCGTGTCTCCCCGTGTCTGAGCTGCAGGCAAATCATCGTCATTGTGACTGTCATCGTGTTTAGGAACCTCTCTTTTGACTCGGAGGAGGAGCCCCTGGGGGAGCTGCTCGGGAAGTTCGGGAAGCTGCGCTACGTTCGCGTGGTGCTGCACCCTGACACGGAGCACTCGAAGGGTGAGGAGGGGAGTGAGGGGCGAGGAGGGGGAAGGAGAGGCACGGAGAGGCACTACAGTGGTCCCTCGCTTTACGATGGCGTGACAATACGAATTTCCATCAAACAAATGTTTGTGTTCTGGAGCAGATTAATATCATAAAGCGAGGGACTACTGTAGTTGGCACTATTGGAGAATACTGTAGTTCCATTAGAGTGCACCGCCTAGCATTTCCAGACCCCACTTATTGCACAGGATAAATCCTTTTGTGTGTAAACATTTACCAACTTAATGGGCAGCTCTCTTTAATCGGTTCCATTATAAATTCTCAACGTGTTTGTTCGTGTTTGTACATTCTGGAAAGGATTAATCTAGTAAAGTGAAGGACCACTGTATTCTGCCCAGCACCTTTTCTCACTGCACACACCCAGCCCTGTGCCTGTCCGCACTTGTATTCTACGGCCGTCTGCGGTGCCCCAGCATCCGAGCCGTGTTCTGACGTGAGCGTGGTGCTTGTGTGTGCGTGTGCCCGCCCCGCAGGCTGCGCGTTCGCCCAGTTCCTCACGGCGGAGGCGGCGCAGGCGTGCATCGCTGCGAGCCAGGCGCCCGAGGAGGTGAGTGCAACGGGAGCGCTGCTGCCGCTGTCACCACCACTTGGGCGCCAGAGACATTGGGCCCCGGATGTGGATTATGGGTACTGCGTAGGGTGGCAAACGCTAGCTATGGTTTTCATGAAGGATTTAATCTCTGATCACTATGGCAGCGTTTAATATGAGAGAAAGATAATCGGAGAAGGGGTGGCACGGTGGCGCGCTGAGTAGCGCTGCCGCCTCACAGCAAGAAGGACCCAAGTTCGAATCCCGGCTCGGGGGCCTTTCTGTGTGGAGTTTGCATGTACTCCACGTGGGTTTTTGCCGGGCACTCCCGTTTCCTCCCACAGTCATGCTGCTGCATAGGATGATTGGCCTGCAGACTAAATTGCCCCCGGTGCCTTGTGATGGGCTGACGTCCCATCCTGGGTATAGCCCAGCCTTGCGCCCTGTGTCTGCCGGGATAGGCTGCGGCTCACCGCGACCCTGTACAGGATTAAGCAGTTTCTGACATTGGATGGATGATGCTAATGCTAACCGGAGAAGGATCGTGCGGTACGTTTGATAGAGCTATGTTTTGTGTGAGTGAGCGGGGTTGAGCGTGCGATGTTGCTGCCCCCAGGCTGGCGGGCTGGCTCTCGACGGCC
This sequence comes from Geotria australis, assembly GCA_036362915.1. Classification (NCBI taxonomy): domain Eukaryota; kingdom Metazoa; phylum Chordata; class Hyperoartia; order Petromyzontiformes; family Geotriidae; genus Geotria; species Geotria australis. The sequence continues at coordinate 7,373,648 of JAZEWU010000027.1, read as the reverse complement.
GCCGCCTGCTGGTGTGTCTGGCCGTGAGCCGTGACGACGCCCGCACGCTGGCCGACAAGACGGACGCCAAGCCCACCGACCGGCGTAACCTGTACCTGGCGCGTGAGGGGCGTGAGTGAACACAACAACAATAACAACCACCATTTGCCACTAAGTGTCGGTGACATCACCACGGCGCCTGTGCCAGGCCATATGCACCTTGAGGCCACGTGAAGTGTGGAAGGCTCACCGACAGGAGGCCACGGGACAGACCCAGGTGTCATGGGCTGCCTGACCGAGATGACTGGCAGATGCACCACCTGTGCTGCCTACCGTGCCAACTTGCTGTGTTTTGGCCGCTCGCTGTTGTGACCGTCGCTCCTCCGCCCTCCGTTGTTGCTGGAGGGCGACTGCCTACCAACTGCCCAAGTAGCATCTTTCACGACCATCCTCCACAGAAGTCGATCTTGACACGCGCACACACACACACACGCCAGCCATACCGTGCTCAATCATTCCCACCCTCCATTGGGATGTTGACGAGACAAAGATCGCCTGAGTAGTCTTAACAGACTGTAGGGTCAAGTCTGTTAGTGAGCACCTGTGAAGGTCGACACGGCATACGAGGGGGTGGGTGACCACCATATGGTTCCGCATTCAATATTGGACCTAGTTTATTTTTTGTTACGTATTGTATCATCTTGCGTTAAACTGTCACCCATATCTTAAAGGGAGGGACTCGATGAGGCCTGTTTGGGTGACTGACCAGAGTAATAATGACAGAAGCGACTGCGAGCATCCAGCGAGGTGGAGCGGTTTAGTGCCCGTGTGTTGATGGCCGCGTGACGCTGCCGCGTGTGTTGTGTGTATCGTGCGCCAGTGATCCGAGCTGGAACGGCCGCGGCCGAAGGTCTCAACTCCGCCGACCTGGCCAAGCGAGAGAGGGTAAGAGCAGCACTGACAATCCACATGGCACTTTGGACCAGGCTAGGTGCATTTTGAGACCATTTATTGTTTTTAAAAACATAGTTGCTGAACATAGGCCGCTCAGCCTAAAACGTCAAGCAGTCATCAAACGCACAAAAAAGACAAAGAGCCCCCGTGTAGCCTTAACAGACTGTAGGGTCAAGTGCCGTTAGCGAGCACCTATGAAGGTCGGCATGGTGCATGAGGAGATGGGTAACCAGCACCACGCCTGGCCGCCTTTATTTCCCTATGGCGATGTTTACAGACAGCACTAGGTACTCATTTGAGGGTGAGTCGACCTAGGGGATGACCAGGACCGGTTCAGAAAATCGTCACTGGTGTTGGTCGTGAGCGGAATTTGAACTTGGGTCGCCAGGTTCGTAGCCCAGCGCGCTAACAACTGAGCTCCCGTTCCCCACAAGCACACACAAACACACACACATCGGTGCTGTGTTGCCGAATGTCCGCGTTTGCTTGGTGCGTCCCCCGTCCCCCCCAGTTTGAGCAGCTGAAGCGGCAGAAGCTGCGGCGCGTCACCGTGTTCGTGTCGCGCACGCGCCTCTGCGTGCACAACATCCCGAAGGCGACCGACGACAAGAAGCTGCGCTCCATCTTCCTGCGCTCTGGCGGAGCAGGGGCCCGAGTCACCGAGGTGACCACACTCCTCCTCTTCCCTCACCACACTCCTCCCCCCCGGCACTCCTCCCCTCACACTCTTCCCTCCCACACTCCTCCTTCTCCGCGCCACTGACCTCCACTCGTGTGTATGTGTGTGCGTGTTCCGCGGGCCCCCAGTGCCGCATCATGCGCGACATGCAGCTCGTGAACAGCCGCGGCCTGGGACAGTCCAAGGGCTTTGGCTTCGTCGACTTTTCAGATCACGAGCATGCGCTCGCGGCGCTGCGCAGCACCAACAACAACCCCGCCATCTTCGGTCCCGCCAAGGTGCGCGTAAGCGTGGGTGGCGCAGCAGCCAATCAGTGAAGCAAACGCATGCCGCTTGGGTAGCTTCTCTGCCAATAGCAGCGCTTTTTAGTGTATATATCTCAGTGTTTACTTCTCCTTTAGTGAAGCTCTGTTTATGAGTTTAGGTCATGTGAAAAAGTGTGTAAGTGTTGTGCACCCGTCGATGTGTTGGAGAAAACGAGCGAGCACACACAGCACTTACCTTCAAAGATGGTACCGACGTTTCGTTGAGACTTCCACTCAGCTTCCTCCACACCCTAAACTCATTAACAGCTTCACTATGGATAACATTGGTCATGAAAGCCTTTGAGTTAATTTTACTTCTTCTTTGTTTGAAACACGTGTGTGCTGCTCCATAAACCGTAAAACAATGTACAATATTATTGGTTTCACTTCACGGTGGTTTCGTATAACGATACGTGTTCTGGAACAGATTAATATCGTAAAGCGACACACCAAAGTACAATTTATAGAGTTGGTTTTTACACACGGGAACAATTGGCTGTACTGCGGAAAGTTCGCGAGGGCCCTCCTGAAGAGCGTCGTGTGACTCGGTGAGGCTTTTCTGGGTAACTAGCAGAGTGATAATAATGATAACTCTGCAGTGTTATGAGTTTGTGTCTGTCGCTGTGTGTAATCTAACGCTGCGCGTGTGCGTCATTCAGCGCCTGATCGTCGAGTTCTCCCTGGAAGACCGAGTCAAGCTGAACGCCAGGGAGGCCCGGCTGCAAAAGAGTCGGGTGAGTGGAGACGACTGCCCAGCCACCTCGCTTACGCTCCTCACGCTCCTCACCCTCCTCAGCCTCCCACACGTGTCGAGTCTCCCCGCGCGTGTCCACATTTTCCCGCACGTCGTTTGGCATCATGCCTGACGGCTCACTCCACGTGGCGGGAGCTTCTTCAGGACGTTTTGCAGGACGCCGTGCAAACTTACGCAGCAGACCTTACACACGTCGGTTCTCAGAAGTAGGTCCTTTGAAGTTTAAAAAAATAAATAATACTAATACAATTTATAACGCGTGCAAATGTCACGCCCGGTCAGGGACGAGAGGCAAATACTAAGGCGCGGAGCCGAGCTCGGTGGAGAAAAACCGGATGGAAGAGGTGTTGTTTGAGTAGTCGTTTGAATGTCGCAGCTGTGGTGGTCTGAGGGAGATGCAGGGGGAGGCCGTTCCAGGTTGTGGGGGCGGATATGGAGAAGCGACGATCTGCGTTGTTTGTTTTTGAGCATGGAGGGATGCTGAGTAACTGTTGAGAGTCGCTGCGGAGAGCACGTGAGCGCGTTGCAATGAGCAGTGTGAGTGGGTGAGTGGGTTGGCAAGGTATTGGGGGTCACCTGTGTGTATTGCTCGATGGAAAAGTATTGCGGTATTGTAAGTGATTCACTGTTGTATAAGTAGCCAGTATAGGGTGCACATGCAGTCAGTGCTGAGTGGGTGTCTTGAAGGGATGTTGAGAACTACACCAGCGAGGTTGCGTTACAGATACAGATGTTTGTTATTACAGCAGAAAAATACCCAGAGAGCTTGCAAGTTCTTTACGGGACTCCTGCGACACAACAAACATGCGAGTTGCTGACAATAATTAAAATATACACAAGATTCATAAATAACACAAAGCATTGCACACATTTTTCAATGTGTTTTGTTCGACCGTTAATGTCATGCGTCAATTGCCAAGTGTTGTTGTGCCCCTACGATCACTCGCTCCCTTCTCGAGAGTGACCCGTTCCGCGTCAATAAAGTTGCGTTTATTTTTTTAGCAGAAGCAGGCGGCTGCGAAGGGGAAAGCCAACGCCGTGAAAGAGGGAGCAGGGGGAGCAGGAGGAGCAGGAGGAGCAGGGAAGGGCAAGCCGCCCACAAATCCCAAGGGACAGAAAGTGACGAGCGCCGTGCCGCAGGAGAGCAAAGTAGCAGAGCCGCAGAAGACGGGAGCGCAGGGGCCCGGGAGGGCGAAGGTCGGCGCCGGGGGGTCCGTGGGGAAGGCGGCGGGCGGCACGGGCCGCTGGGCCGGGTTCCAGACGCGCGTGGAGGAGCGGCGCCAGGAGGAGGAGGACGGCCCACGGCGGAAGCTGCTGCCGCTGCCGTCGCACACGGGGCCCAAGATCCGGTGAGCTGCCGTCACAGCAACACACCGGTACTGACCGTAACACCAACCGTGAAACCCCCAACGCTGACCCGAACACGAACCCTGACCCTAACACTAACCCTAGCCCCTAACGCTGACCCTAACATGAATCCTGACCCAAACACTAACCCTGACCCCGATCACATAATAATAATAATAAATGCTAATTATAGTGCGCGCATATTCAATTTCGAAGGTATTAATTCAAAGAAAAGAACGACTTACAAGCATAGCGAGGAAACCGCAGAGGCAGCCAGGCAGTATGCCGGCGCCAACATATTGCCACACACTGCATCCTTTATATTATGGTGTTATCGACCATTTCATTAATGAGTTTTTTTTTAAGTTGTGCGAGGAAACCGGAGAACCTGGAGAAAACCCACACAGAACAGGGGGAGAGAACATACAAACTCCACACAGAAAGGCGCCCGAGGCAGGAATCAAACCGCCTTGGGCAAGACCATTCTTTCTGTGAGGCGCAGAAAGAATTCGCCACTACAGTTGAACCCAACACTGTCACAAAACCTAAGCCTGTCCCTAACCTGTCTTGTCACAGCACCTACTTCACACACCGCGCTCACGTACAACCTTCGCACGATACCGCTTCTCTGTTGCGGCACCTACAACCTGGAACATCCTGTAGCCACATCAACTGCGCCAAACAAAATTCCCCACAACCTTCCAAAAAAACACTCAAAGAACACCTATTTACCAAGACATAACCACTGAGCCAGGCTCCGTGCCTCCGAATCCACAGGCGCGATGCGCTCGGGGAATGCATGCGCATTATAAATGTATTTATTATTATTATTCCATGCTCGCTGTAACCCCTGCGTGTGCTGGTGCAGGAAACGCGACAAGGGGAAGCCGCTCGCCACGAAGAAAGACCAGAAACCTAAGAACAAGCCGAGCAGAGCGGAAAGGAGAAGCGGCGGGAGAGGGGGCGAGGGCCTGCCACAGCAGGCGGTGTCACATAGCCCAGCACGGGCGACACCTGGACGGGTGGTGCCGGCACAGCGAGCAGTGGCACAGCGAGCAGTGGCACAGCGAACACCGGTACAGTGGCCCCTCGTTTTACCGTGGCCGCACAACACTATGAAATCACTTTACGATATATGCTTTATAAGAATATTAGTATCACATTACGATCAACTTCCACTCTACGATGTGTTACGATATGGCTCCGCGTGAGCGTGGGTGGCGCGGCAGCCAATCGGCGATGCAAATGCATACCTCTTTGGTAGCTTCTCAGCCAATAGTGGCGCTTTTTAGTGTTTTCATCTCAATTTCGAAGGTCTTGGAACGAATTACCATAAAACAATGTACAGTATTATTGGTCTGACTTCTTCTTTGTGATTCTTAGAAGCACGATGGTCAGCTCGTGGACGGGGGTCATGGTAGAAGCGTTCACGTCGCGATCCCTGTCAGGTAATACTTGGTATTGCCTGCAAATCCTACCAAACACTTCGAGGCCCGAGCTTAAAGACAACGATGTCCAGAAGCTAGCCATCGCGCTTTGAAGAATCGCAAAGAAGAAGAAGCTTCTGGACATCGTTGTCTTTCAGCTCGGCCTCAAAGTGTTTGGTAGAATTCGCAGGCAATACCAAGTATTATCTGACAGGGATCACGACGTGAACGCTTCTACCATGACCCCCATTGGTCTCACTTAACGATGGTTTCACATTATGATACGTGTTCTGGAACGGATTAATATCGGTAAGCGAGGGACCACTGTACAACGACTCCCACCGCATCCCCCACCACCGGGCCTCCCACCCGATCACACGTACAGTGGGAGTAACGTCTTGGGAACGCGTGGTTCGCTGTTCGAGCTTTACCCAGCATCGAGCTGGGGCTGTATGTCGTACTGTGCGTTGCCGTCAATGTGAATTCCTCTCTGTGTCCCTCCCTTCCCGTCAGAAGCGAGCGGAGAAGCGAGCGCGGCAGGCGGACCACGAGGAGCGCCGATTCGGGGATCTTGTGAAGCGCTACAAGCAGCGAATATTCGGCTCGGAGCAAGTGGCCATGCGGCCCACGGCCAGCAAATGGTTCCAGGAGTGATGACGCCGACCACCAGCACCGCACGCGTGTACCAGACATGGGTGCGCGTACCCAAATACACACACGTATCTAGACACACGTCAAACACGGGGGCTATCAGCTCGGTCTGTCTGTATGAGGGCTATTATAATAATAATAATAGCGTTATTATTATTATTATATTAAAACATATATTTTTTAATTGTCGGTAACCACATTGCAGAGAACGCGTACGGGTTTGGCATTGCACATATGGAACTGTCTCGCAATAAACACGCACCTTTTACGTTTTCAGTAACCTATCCCGATATGGCTGTGGCTCATTTCTTATTATTTTTCAGAGGCCTATTGCAATCCACCAGCGAGCTGGAAGAAATACATTCCTGCCACCAATAAACTGCAACCACACACACACATGCGTTACTCATTTGAGCAATAAATCGTTTTGACTTTGAAACGCACAGCGTGATGACTTCAAGACTACAGGGCATGGTCTCGCGCTCTGTCGTTATCGATGCCATATGTTGGAGGTGAAGCTGGGGTTCATCATCGTGTGGCAGGGCGGCACTGTCCTAACACTCCTGCCTCGAAGCAAGAAGGGCATTGCTTTTATATCCAACTCTGGTGACTTTCTGTGTGGGGTTTGTATGTTCTCCCTTTGTTCTAGGTGGGTTGCCTCTGACTTCTCAAGTTTACTCCCATAGCTAAAAGAAAGCCTACAATGTAACCGCTAGTGGCCAAACATCCCGATGTGATTATGCCGATCAAGGCAGGGTGAACTGCCTTGATCATTTATTGTCATAAACCGATTAATCATGTAAGAGGTTGTGGGAGCCGGAGCCTATCCCGGCAGATACGGCGCAAGGCAGGGCTATAATAATAGCGTTTTATATAGCGCCTTTCACCCAAGGGTCACAAAGCGCTGCACAAGGGCCGTGAAGAGAACGGCATGTCAACAATGAAAAGTAAATTTAAAAAACGAAAGGAACAAAAACAAATTATTAAGGCTGCTTCGAATATACTGAAAGGTTGTGAAACTGGCAATCTTAAGAGCGGCAAATATCTGCCAGCGTCCCCTAAGATGGCCGTCACTTCCTTAAAGACAAACACGGCGGGAGACAGGGAGGGAGGGGGGGGACACTGACAGGAAGACAGAGCGACAGACACGAGGGGGAAACAACGCCAATCCAAATCAAGCAATCAACAATGAAGCACAAGAACACACAAATAGACACGCAACAGGATGTCTTTGGACTGGGAGGAAACTGGAGTGCCCCACGAAAATCCACGGGGAGAACTTGCAAACTCCACACAGAAAGGCCCAGGAGCCGGGATTCGAACCCAGGGTGCCTTTATCATTTCTTTATGTAATAAAAACAGCGTAAAACCTGCAGCAGCGCAGCAGAGAACCAGGCAGCAGCAAAAAGCATCAGCAGCAGTGAGCCGAGCTGAAAGACAACGATGTCCAGAAGCTGACCATCGTGCTTCGAAGAATCGCAAAGAAGAAGAAGCAGCATGTATGTTGCTGTGTGATGCGTCAAAAAGATGCTTTGGTCAGATGGGGCTACAAGACCGGCCCAACCACCTGTGAATGTGGAGAAGCAGACCATACTATGGAACAATGCCTTGTCTGTGCTCTACTACCCAACCTCTGCAGCTCAAAAGACCTTGCAGAGTTCAATGAAAATGCAAGGGGCTGTGTAAGAAAATGGGAAACTGTAATTTAACATCGCGCTTCGAAGAATCGCAAAGAAGAAGATGCGTCAGTGTTGAGCGTGACAGGCCGTCGATATCACGCGATGACGTTGCGCACACATGACGTCACGGGGAGAGGCCGCTATGGTGGACTGGGAGGGCTGTTGATGAGGGAGGGAGGCCGCGCTCGCTGCTCCGCTCGCTCCGGGTGGACATGGGGAAGAGAGGCCGTGTCGCCGAGGCGGTAGGCGGCAAGCGGAGGCCCGTGCTGCAGCTCGACAACAGCATCAGGAAGGATAAGGAGGCGGCGGGAGTGGCGGGTGAGCGGCGCCACGGACCACGCGCGGCCTAGCCGAGGCCTGCTTTAGGCCCGAGGAGATCCGGGGAAAGAGGGAGACACGGGGGCTAGAGGGAGACACGGCGTCGGTGGGGAGATACGGGAGAAGATGAAAATACAGGGACGGTGGGGAGTAGCTGGAGAAGGGAAGAAGGAGACACGAGGAAGGAGGGGAGACGTGGAGGCATGGGGGATACCTAGAGACACACGGGAATGGAAAGGAGGAGCTTTGAAACCTACGGGAGACAACGAGAGGTTGGCCAACGGATTGCAGCAGCGTTTGCAGTGATGCGGGCATTGTACCGGTCCGTGGTAGTGAAGCGGGAGCTTGGTCCTAGGACAAAGCGCTCGGTTTACAGGTGAATCTACGTCCCTATCCTCACCTATGGTCATGAACTTTGGGTAATGACCGAAAGAACGAGATCGCGGATACAAGCGGCAGAAATGAGGTTTCTCCGCAGGGTTGCTGGGCTCACTCTCCGTGACAAAGTGAGGAACACAGAAATCTGGGACAACCTCAGAGTATTGCCGCTGCTCCTTCGGATTGAGAGGAGCCAGTTGAGGTGGTTCGGGCATCTAGTAAGGATGCCCCCTGGAAAGCTCCCCCGGGAAGTCTACCAGGCACGGCCCACTGGGCGGAGACCTAGAGGCCGACCCAGGACACGCTGGAGGGATTATGTCCTTCGGCTGGCCTGGGAACGCCTGGGAATCCCCCAGGAAGAGCTGGAATCTGTTGCTGAGGAAAGGGATGTCTGGTCCACTCTCCTTGGACTGCTGCCACCGCGACCCTCACCAGGACAAGCGGTTTAGAAAATGGATGGATGGATCGGAGACAACGAGTGGATGGGAGACGGATTAACACGGTGAGAGGGCTCACAACACGTGCAACCGCGGATCGCAGTGGTGCGACTGCATGTCGGTAATGTGTGGAGACGCTCGTGGGGAGGCGTGAGGACGGAGTCGGGGAGACCGTGTGGGACTCCGCCTGTAGCTCTGCCTCCTTTCCCCGTGTTCCACAGACTCGGCGGCTGCTCTGCCCGTGCCGGAGCGCGCGGGGTCGCGTCTGGCGGGTGGCCTGGTGCTGCTGGGCGCCTACGCAGACAGCGACGACGACGATGATGATGATGGAGACACGAACCCTCAGTCTGCCCCCGAGAGGCCGCGGGACCTCGACAGCAAAGTGGCCGACTTCCTTGCTGTGAGAGCTAGGGGCCTGGATAGCCGCCATAAGCAACACAACGCGTTTGTCTGTCTCACTGCAATGCGTGATGGTGCTTTTTGAATGTGCTTGAGTGCGTTGGCCGTTCGGTCTGTTGGTACTGTATTGTCGTTCTGTTGGTTTGTGGTCTCCGTGGTTGTGGTTTGGTGGTCGCTGCAGAGCATGTTTGTTGTGTTGCAGGAGTCCCGTAAAGAGCTTGCAAGCTCACTGCGTACTTTCTGCTGTAATAATAAACATCTGTCTATCTAATAAGTGTTTATTGGTGCCTGGTTTTGGCTTATGCCTTGTGTTGATCCGTGCTGTTTGTGTCGCAAGGAAATTGACGCCATCTCGGTGCCTGGCCCGTCTGCCGAAGGCGATGCTGCAGCCGAGGGTGACAGTGGCCAGGCTGCGGCGGCTGACGGAGTGACATTCGAGGCCTCCGCTACAGAGAGCGTCTCCCAGACGGCCGCGGGGCTTCCCGCTGAGACCGCCGGCAGCGTGGCGGGCAATGGGGCGGCGCAGGGCGGCTGGCATTACGACACGCACTACTCCACAGCTACTAGTAAGCTCCGCTCCTCAGTGAAATGGCAGAGCGCTACTACGTTTGCTCCTTGTGCAGATTTGCGATTGACGTTCGGCTGGGATGTTCCATCTAGCCATCATCCATTGTCCGAGACCGCTTAATCCAGGACAGAGTCGCGGTGAGCTGGAGCATATCCTGGCAGGCACAGGGCGTAAGGCAGGGCTATACCCTGTATGGGACGCCAGTCCATCACGGTACCGGTGGCAATCTAGTCTGCAGGCCAATTAACCTATACAGCAGCATGTCTTTGGACTGTGGGAGGAAACCGGAGTACCCGGTGAAAACCCACGCGTACATGGGGAGAACATGCAAAGTAACTGGGATGTTAGTAACTTTAAAATACAACGTGCTGGCTGCTACACGATGGACGTGACAAATCCCATGACGTATTTCGAAAAAGAGCAGGCCATTGTTTGCCAGTCATGGTCCAAGTTTTACAATTCCAAAAATTAGCCCCCAAAATACTCAGTTTGAAAAGCAACATCTCCTCCTACTAAAACACTATGGTCTTTGAAGATAGGCATGCACCTTCTTTGATTGTGTTATTAATTGCCGTGAGCCCTGAAGAAGGGCCATTGCTTAGGCACCACTTTCAATGTAGTATCACACAATCGTATTGTTTTGTTACTACTTGTCTTTCCTTTATGATACGCATTGTACCATCATCTGCAGCGATCACCTGCAGTAATGGCTACACGTGGTGATCGTGTCCCTGGCTAGAACTGACCAGTGGATAGAGTTACATGTGACAGCGGCACGAGTGCAAAACAATCAGTGGACACTGATAATGCAGATGAACGCTAACTGTGCAATCATGGTGAGAATTCCACCGGGTAATCCTACACGCGTGTCTCACTGGGCACCGAGGGTGCGCGTGGCTGAGTCGTGTCTGTGTTTTTTACCGGTGCAGCGGGGATTGAGATGGGCGAGTGGCAGGAAGTGTGGGACGAGAACACGGGCTGCTACTACTACTGGCACCTGCAGACCAACCAGGTGACGTGGGAGCTCCCGCCAGCACTGGCGCTGCAGATACAGCACCTGCAGCATCTCAACAATGGGTGAGTGGTGCCCACACACGGCTGTGTTTGCACGCACACCCGCTATTTGCACGGGCATTCCTCTGGTGCCTGCGGTAAATGTGTTTCTATGTAATTGCAAAATGGATGTTGATGGCCGGTGGATGAGAATAACAAGTGAGTGGCAGCCAGCAGAGGAGACTCGGCCGAGGGGGCATCCACCGTGGAGATGCAGCTATGCCATTCACTCTTGTCTAGGTGCCAGGTGGTTTGTTGCAGTAAGGGATGCTGATGGCTTGGTTCTGCCTTCATCCAGCAGGGGATTAATCATTGCTGATCGTGTCGCCACAATGCTTGACATAGTTTACATACCTATGTCTATATGTACATGTGGAACCTACTGCTGAAAGAGGGCCTCCCCACTCTGTGCAGGTGATGGATATCATTTTACCATACTGAACTACATTGGTTATTGGGTTGGTGATGTGCAGTATAAACGATGTAACTCTGTGCAGCATAACTACACTGTCTCTTACTCGCAGTGCAGCCGTGCAGGACTCTATAATACTTGACATTGCCTATTCAAGCACGATGCAGGCTCAGTGCTGCCAAGCTTTGGAGATCTGATGAGACTGCGTGCAGTCCACGTGATTTGCTGATATGAAATCAGTATATCATGTGATGCAAAATACGTGCACTGCATTTTAATAAGGAGACAGTGGCCGCAGGAGTTTACATTGCAATATGAAGCCTGCACACAGCGGCATGCCGACGTGCACGCTAACTCGCGTGAGTGTGCTTGCATTTACAGACATTTTCCCGGGGCCTCGGAGACGGGGGCGAGCGAGGCGGCGAGTGTGCCGGGCGCCGTACACGCCGTGCCGTGCGTGGAGAAAGAGGCCCAAAGCAAACCACCTCTCGTCAGCACCGTCACCAAGAGCAGGGTGCGTCCGCCACGCACACAGTGGCATGCGAGGGCTCTGTCTGCGCGTAATAAGCAGTGGAACCTGCTGAGGGTGGCAAGGTGCAAAAAGACATGGATTCAATTATTGACTTGTGCGCCTTTATTTGTGCGCCTATATGTTCTGCAAGGGTTTTCTCTGGGTTTTGCGGTGTCCTCCAGGAACAATGTAACTGGTATTGGCCAAACATCCCAATGATGGAAAATCTGAATATAAATAAATCTCCCATGTGGGGTTACCATAATAATAAGTAAATAAGTGTGGGGAGGCGCCGATGTTCCCCTCAAGACGACACGTGCGTGCGCGTGCAGGAGATCAACGAGCGCGTGTGCGCGCTAACCAGCGAGGAGGAGGGGCGCTCGGTGGGCGTCGCCGAGTCGCTGCTCGCGCCGCTCATCCCCGAGCGCGTACGCCAGGCCGAGGCACGCTGGCGCCAAACCCTGTGCGGGCCCGGCTCCCCCGGCTCCACGGGATCCCTCTCGGCACCCGCGTCGCCCGCCCTCCCGTCGCACCAGCCGGGCGTCGCCGCGGAGACGGAACCGCCGGCTAGCAGCCGGCAACGAGTGCTCAGCGACGTCGGCAGCGGCCGCGGTAGTGGCCGCGGCAGCGACAGCGGCGGAGACGATGCGAGCGACAAGGAGGACGAAGCCGGTGACGGACGGAACGATGGTGGCGACGACGAGGAGGAGGATTCGGATCAGGAGCTGAAGCACATCCTGGAGACGAGGAGGGTGCGTGTGCGGGTGCGTGGGGCAGACGGCAGCAGCAGCAGCGGCGTGTGTGGCGCTGCACTCCCGTTCTTCCTGAGCTCTGGTCTAGCTGTACCAGCTCTTTGAATCTACGGATGTATCTAAATTACTAAAATATAAAGTAAACACAGTTAAACATTGCCATGGGAATACATTTTACGGAGCTTATTGCACGTTCAAATAGCGAACATATGCAACATTTGCACCATTTCAAACACTTATTAAGTTTTGCAATCGCAGCTAGGCAGAACTTTTAATTCTAATTTGGATCTAAGGTTGCTCTTCGAAGGTAGTGACTGTAGCTTCAAGTTCACGGCAATATTGTTCCAAAAACCTGGGGCAGCCGCCACAAAAGCTTTTTCCCCATATATCGATGTGAACACGCGACCCGGCGTGACGCTAACCGGCGTGCGGTCGCGGCGAACAGGCAGAGCTGCGCGCTCTCGAGGACGGAGGAGGCAGCAGCTCGAGGTCATCCACCCCGCGGCGCGACGACGCGGACGACGGCGGCTGCGGCACGGAACCCAAACCCAAGTGGAAGACGTTTGTGCGGGCGGCGAGCCCCCCTCCCTCGGACCGCGCCGCCACGCCGCCCGTGAAAGACGCCCGCGGCACGGCACCCGGCGCCGAGGAGGAGGAGGAGGAGGAAATCGCAGGGGTTCGTCTGGATGAGGGGCTCGGCTCGACCGCCGGGTCCGTGCGGGGGGAGAGGAGCCCGGCGGGAGGACAGGACGCGGACGCTGCTGGGGCCATGGACACTGCCGATGACGAGGAGGAGGAGGAGGAGGCGAACGATGTTGTGCGACAGGACGGGGACACGGAGGACGGCCGGGTCACAAGGAAGGCTGGCGTCAGGGAGGATGACGACGACGACGATGGGGAGGAGGAGAGCGAGACACCAGCGTCGTCACACACAGGTGTGCTGTTCTATGCTGCTCATGTGGTCGATGACTGAGCCATGCGCTCCAGTCACACTCCCCTCGCGCGCCACGCTCCCTCCACTTGCCTGCTTACTTGCTCGGGTTTATCCGGATGGGATTACCCGGATGGGATTATGCGTATCAATAGCAACGGACGCCCTCCACTGGCACAAATGCTCACTTGCAGGTTGGTGCTGAGTTACCTTGTGCCAAACAGGAACAAATCACCATCTCTTTTGAAGAAAAACACGTTTTGTTCTGTTACGCGGCAAAATAAATGCAAATATTTGTTTTAGGCACCTCTCCCCTCACCCATATCCTCCTTTGTGCCGTAGCCGTGAGCTATTTTCTATTTAACATGAAGGCTTTGGTGACCAATGTTATCCTTAGTATATCCATTGTTACGGGTTAGGTCACGTAAAAAAATAAGTGTCGTAAACCCACCTCCACCCGACAGTCGATGAGTAGGGTTTGTCGCTTGAACAATCCTCCAACATACCGGTGTGCTGAAGTAGTAAACAATTGGCACGTTTTGTCAACGTGATAAACCTTACTAATTGGCTGTCAGGCGGAGGCGGGTTTACGATACTTATTTTTGACGTGACCTGACCCGCAAAAAGGGATATGCTATGGATATCGTTTTACATATTTGAAGTGGCGCGGTTGAGACTGACTGGTGGCGTCTGCTGCGCACGCCGTGTTGGCGCAGGTGCAGCGAGGAGTCGCAGCAGGGCGCCCGACCGCGTGGAGGAGGCGAGGAAGAGCGGAGGTGGAAGGGTGGACCCAGAGCACGACGACGACCAGGTGAAGGTGAGATCAGTAGAGAGGCTTGGCAGCGTCGGCACCACGTCACGTCACCACACCGTCATTGCCACTCCATCATCACGACCCTGTCACCACCTCCAGTCTTCAGACGCTGAAACAATTCCATAATGATGCGTGGTTAATGGAGTCTGCACATCTAGTTCCATCCATCCATTGTCTAAACCGCTTGGCCTGGTGAGGGTCGCAGCAGCAGTAGTCCAAGGAAGGTGGACCAGACATCCCTTTCCTCAGCAACAGATTCCAGCTCTTCCTGGCGTTCCCAGGCCAGCCGAGAGATATAATCCCTCCAGCGTTTCCTGGGTCGGCCTCTAGGTCTCGGCCCAGTGGGCCGTGCCTGGTAGACCTCCCGGGGGAGCCTCCCCGAGGGCATCCTTAACAGATGCCCGAACCACCTCAACTGGCTCCTTTCAATTCGAAGGAGCAGCGACTCTATTCTGAGGCACTCCCGGTTTTCTGTGCTCCTCACCCTGTTACGTAGAGTGAGCTCAGCAACCGTGCGGTGACGCCTCATTTTTGCCACTTGTATCCGCGATCTCGTTCTTCTAGTAATTACCCAAAGCTCATGACCATAGATGAGGATTGGGACGTAGATTGACCTGTAAACATCGAGCCTGTAAACTGACCTGTAAACCGGGACCAAGCTCCCGCTTCACGACACGCATCCAGTGTTTGCATACCTCGTGTTGTGTTTGTTAATTGCCGTGTTGACTCTTCACAGTTTGTCATCGCTGAGCTGGCCAACGACCTGACGAGCAAGCTGGGCTTTCTGGGCATCAGCACGCCTGCTATCTCCAACTTCCAGCTCCTGCTGCTCACCACACAGGTGACCCACCACTGCACGGATTAACCCATTACCACACAGGCGACCCACCACCACACATGGTTAACCCATCACCCACCACCGCACGGATTAACTCGTCAACACACACACATGACTCAGCACACGGATGTACTCAGTACACACTGATAAACTCATCACACAGGTGACCTGCCACGCAGGTATAATAATCACTCACCACACCAATAAACTCGCCACACAGAAGGCAATGTGCTCGGCAGTTCACGCAGAATAGCCGTGCGCTCTCGCGCGCGGCGTCAGCGGTCCTTGACACCTACGACTACCAAGCTTTTTCGGTCCGCGCACCGCTGCTATGGAAGGGCTTGCTGCTTCCAACGTGGGAGGCGAAACATCGTGAGGGAGAGAGGGAGAGTGCTCGACACGGCTATCCCGGAAGAACAGCTCTGAAGAGCAACCATCATGAATCGAGCCGTGAAAACCTACATCAGTACAGTTGACAAATTTAAAACCTACTTAAAGACTCGTTTATTTAATCTCTTAAATATATTGTTTTGTGGTAATAATAGCGTTTTATATAGCACCTTTCACCCGAGGGTCTCAAAGCGCTGCACAAGGGCCACGAAGAAAACGGCATGTCAACAATGAAAAATAAATA
>JAZEWU010000027.1:7319533-7335076 GCA_036362915.1 Geotria australis | reverse complement strand
TGATACTATTTTGAACCATCATGAAGGTCTTTGGGTGGCCGTGCTTAGTCTGGCACCTCCCTTCAGACCTGTTCGCCATGGGTGACCCTACCAGGAGTACTGGACTCCAGACGACATAGCTCTGAGGTTAATTGGAACACACAAGCCCCCCCACCACGACAAGGCTCGGCCTTGGGGGGGTGCTCCCTCGGGAGGTAATCGAGAGGCGGCCCACTGGGCGGAGACCTAGAGGCCGACCCAGGACACGCTGGAGGGATTGTATCCTTGGGCTGGCCTGGGAACGTCCGGGAATCCCCCAGGAAGAGCTGGAATCTGTTGCTGAGGAAAGGGCTGTCTGGTCCACTCTCCTTGGACTGCTGTCACCGCGACCCTCACCAGGACAAGCGGTTTAGAAAATGGATGGATGGAATAATAAACATCTATCTGTGCAGCGGACGCGCCTATGCATTGTATAGAATTTAATAGCCTCGTCGCTTTGAATTGCACGGGGAGACGCCGCCAAGATTCTCATGCAAATTATAAAATTCAATAGCCATAGAATCTGCTGCGAAGGAATGCGCGAAAGCAACGTTTGACTCCGAGAAACACGTAATATTAAGCTATTGTAAATGCAGCGCACATAACATGAATCCATCCGTCAGTCAGGTTACGTCGCGCTCGTTACGAGACGGAAATACGTGTGTAAAATGTATGAACTTTAATTTGTATTATTCACGTGTATCGAATGTGCAGTCTGTCAAGCGAGCGCTAGTGTCCTCATTTCGCCTTGAAGTTGAAGATGTCGGCGCCAGAGAGCGGAGCCGTGTGGGACGAGGCGGAGGTGGGAGCCGGTCTCTATCCCCTCTCTCGCCCCCCTCTCTCTCCCCTCTATCCCATCTCACCCCACCTCTCTCTCTCCCCTCTCCGCTTCCCATCCTCTCCTGCCGTCTCCCCGTCCCCGGGAGTGTCGGGGCTTTGCCCGACGCGAGCGATTTGACTTGCGGCCTGGCGTGACTAGGCATCGTCTAGAATGGAGCCGCGGTGTGAATGACAACTTTGATTACTGATGGTTGCTCTTCAGAGCTGCTCTTTTGGGATAGACGTGTCGAGCGCTCTTCCTGGCGACGTTTCGCCTCCCACGTTGGATGCATAATCAGAACACTCGACACGGCTATCCAGAAAGAACAGCACTGAAGAGCAGTCATCATGAATCGAGCTGTGAAAACCTATCACATCAGAACTGTGGTAACTAACGATTCACTTGATAATCAGTCGGTAATTAGACAAGCAACGCCTTACTCGCGTGAGGCGCTCGACGGGGCCTGAGCCTCAATTTTCCCCCCTTTAAGAGGTTTGAGCGACCCAGGATTGCCTGAGTCACCCAGGAAAGTGACAAGACTGATTTTCAGGAGTCTTGCTGCTACCATGATTTGGATAATGATGGTGGTGGAAATTGTTGCAAGTTTAATGATGCTGTTACTAATACGATGGTGGTGATTTAGTGAGGGTGATGATGGAAGTGTAATGTTGCTTTAGTGAAGGTGACGCTAATGATATGCTCGTGGTACGAGTGATTAGGATGACAGTGCTAATTATGTGATTGCTGGGATATGTTAATGGTGGTTATAGTTATTGGGTGTTAACGTAGCGGATGTTGATCAATTGGGTAATAATGTGGTGATGGTCTGCTGCAGGATGGCATCGCTGAGGAGATTCTCAAGATGGGCACCGAGGAGATCATACAGCGCACACGTCTCCTCGACAACGAGATCAAGGTCTTCATCGCACACAACCATGACTAACATTAACCCTTTAGCCAAAGCCTTCGCTAGGTCCGGCTTCACTTTTTGAGGTTGAATTGATAGACGTGCTTAAGAAAACACACGCCTAATTACCAACAAAGCACAATAATATTGAGTAAATTATCTTACACTTTTAGTGTAATTATGAAGATTCACATTCCATCGGTTTGCTCAGTGGTGTAACATGGTTTGGTATAGGTCCTGCTGCGAGAAATAACATGTGGCCCACTTTGGAATGTAATCTCCTCTTTAAAGCCACTCCAGCAATGCGTTCACACCCAATATCAATGCCACTGGTTCTGATGGTGTGGTTTGATTGTGTAAACTGCAGTGTATGATTTATGACTTGTTAACCACTGATCCTGCACGTGGTAATTGTTTTTTAGAAACTGCTTCTGTGTTCATCCCTGATGCTGGCAGATCATGAAGAGCGAGACGATGAGAATTAACCATGAGCTGACGGCCATGAAGGAGAAGATTAAGGAGAACACAGAAAAGATCAAGGTGAACAAGACGCTGCCGTACTTGGTCTCCAACGTCATCGAGGTGAGTCACCGCTCGTCTGTGCTGCTACACAAACCCTGCCACTGACATCACAACCCCAGGACAGGCAGCATCTTGTAGCACGTTGGGTGTACAATCAAATGTGTGTGTTTTGATGATTCCTGCGCTGTAGTGTTTAGCGCACTGTGCAACAAACCCGGCGATGTCAGTTTTATTCCTGACCATGGCTAAAATCAGTGGCGCGTGATATATGAACTGATTTTGGTCCTCTCCTAGGTCGACTCGGCTATAAATGAATAGCTGATGCAATGTATAAAACAGTGCTGGACAGACAAAGACAGTTAGGTGTGGTGCTGGCCACACCATGCCCTCGTGCGCTGTGCTGGCCTTTAAAGCTGATTGCTAACAGCACCTGGCCCAACAGTCTAATGACGGTCTACAGTGTGTATTTGCTTTTGAAAAAAAGTCAGGGTTTTAAAACGTGTGAACATGCTTCATCTCGTCTTTATTTTGTGTAGAGCCTTTCAGGAAAGGATCACTTCAAAACGGTTTACGTAATAAATAAAAATAATGAAAGATTGTGAAGAGTTATACTGGAGAAAATAATAACAAGCATTCAGTATAACATTGTTTTAAATATCCGAAATACAAAATACTTGAAACCAGTAAAAGCAAGTGATGAAATAGCAGTGTGTGAAAGCGAGATCACAAATATGTGTTAACCTTACAGATTATGGCAGGTAATACCGCCGTTTATGGAATGCTGTATTGGCGAAAACTGTGCCATCTGTAATTGTTTTCTCCCTTAATGTTACATTTACAATGTGTCTGTGTGTGTGCAGCTATTGGACGTAGACCCCACAGAGCAGGAGGAGGATGGTGCCAATGTGGACCTGGACTCTCAGCGCAAGGGCAAGTGTGCCGTCATCAAGACGTCCACTCGCCAGGTACCGGGCCTGAGCACAGGGAAACAAAGGCGGCCATAGAGTGTCCGTTCCCCTATTGACCATTTGGCGGCTGGGTCGCACAGTGGTAACGTCTGTGCCTTACAGAAAGAAAATCCTGACCGCAACGGTTCTATTCCTGCCTGGGGCGTTTTCCTGTGTACAGTTTGTGTGTTCTCCCCCTGTTCTGTGTGGGTTTCCTCCGGGTTCTCTGGTTTCCTCCTACAACTAAAAAAAAACTCATTCATTTATTGGCCGATATCATAATATATAGGAAAGCAGTGTCTGGCAGGCTGGCGCCGGCTGACCACCTGGCTGACTCCTCCCCTCTCTGCGGTTTCAACGCTGCGCCTCCGTTTCTGTGTCTCATCCATGACCAGGCGTATAATTTGCGCGCGTTATAAATTGTACTATTATTGCTGCATGCCCCGTATTGTTGACAGCGAAGGTGTTTTGGTGATGATAGTGATGCACAGCTTCTGCCACCTAGTGTACCATCAGCTCTCTTGTTGCTCGCGATGACGCTGCTGGTGGTGATGTGTGCCGATTGCGTGACCACAGACGTACTTCCTGCCTGTCATCGGCCTGGTTGACGCCGAGAAGTTGAAGCCTGGAGACCTTGTGGTAAGTCACCAGCAAAGTGCTCATGCTCCTAGCGTCACATTGGGTGGCTTAGCATTCAGAGAGGACGCTGCAATCCGTTGCAGCGTGAGACTCGCTCACAGCCCCCCCTACTGTGTCCTCCTCTCAGGGAGTGAACAAGGACTCGTACCTGATCCTGGAGACGCTCCCAACGGAGTACGACTCTCGCGTCAAGGCCATGGAGGTGGACGAGCGCCCGACGGAGCAGTACAGCGACGTGGGCGGTCTGGACAAGCAGATCCAGGAGGTGCGCGCTCGCTGATGCAGCGTTCCGTCCCCCCGCATCACCACGGATTCCACCCACCACCACCAGTGTTGCCAAATGAGCGATTGACGCTTGCTCTTGAGAGCTGTTCTTTTGCGATAGTAGTGTCGAGCGCTCTCCCTCTCTATCCCAAAATGGCTATCCGAAAGAACAGCTCTGAAGAGCAACCATCATTAGTTGAGCCTTGAAAACCTACATCAGTATAAATGAGTGATTTGTTCACTGGATTTAGCATCGGTTTGGATTTTCTTCACAATAATTTTTTGTCAATCTTACTAACAAGATATGACTTTTTGGGATCAAAGAGACAATCTAGGAGTATGTTAGAGCCATTATCAGTTTACTGTGCATAACACTTAGTAAAATCTCTGTTGACATCTTGTGGCGTTTTTGTGTTAGTTTGGAATTTCAGTGTTAATGAGTTGGCAACACTGCTCACCACCCTGGTAATAAGATCACCACAACCTTTGTCGGTTTGTCTACCACTAGCCACAATGTTTTAGATTATTATTTTTGTTCGTATAATCCGGCCAGGTGGCTCAACGGTCGAGCGAGCGGTGCGTAGTTGGAAAGTTGCGAATTCTCAAACGTTGCGTGGAACTGAAAAGTGGCTGTCGTAAGGACTTACCCCATAATTTGAATATGGCAATTTCACCAATGGGGCTGTAAACAAGAGATGTACACTGCATCAATTTGATCGTTTGAGCAGGAAATCACTTGACTCTTTGATTGTGTTTGTTTAGAGGCATAAATGAGTGATTAGGAACGAGCCCAGTCAGACAGCGCTGCTATCTTGCATTTAAACACGAGGTGATGTGGGAAAGCGCTGTTGTTCAGTAACAATGCCGAGTCGTGGTGTTTGCTCTGATGTCTCCCGCAGTTGGTGGAGGCCATCGTGCTCCCCATGACGCACAAGGAGCGGTTTGAGAACCTGGGTATCCAGCCCCCCAAGGGGGTGCTCATGTACGGACCCCCCGGCACTGGCAAGACCCTGCTGGCTCGCGCCTGCGCTGCTCAGACTAAGGTACGTACACAACAACAACAACCCGCCGTTTGCTACCAAGTGGCGGTGACGTCACCATGGTGCCTGTGCCAGGTCAGGTGCACCTTAAGGCGACGCAGCGTGTCGAAGGCTTGTTGACAGGAGGTCATGGTACAGACCCAGGTGCCACGGGCTGACTGACTGAGATGACTAGCTGGGGCACCACCTATGTTCCCTACCATGCCAAATTTATGAGTTTTAGCCGCCCGGCGCTCGGCTCGCTGTTGTGAGCATAGTTCCTCCGCCCTCTGTTGTTGTTGGAAGGCGTCTGTCTCCAACTGCCCAGTAGCATCCTCCACGAACTTCCTCCACAGAGGTCGATCTTGACACCGCTGGTACCAGTCATCAGCAAGTCCAGTCACCTCCACATCCTGAACCATAAAACACGCGCTGACACGCACGCACGGCAAATGTGCACATGATCTTCACTGGCCGTGCTGGCCGCAGTGGGAACCCACACGTGCGAGTGTGTGTCAGTGTTGGTGAGGGGAGCGGTGGCTCAGTGGTGAGCGCACTGGTCTACAGACCTGGCTACCAGAGTTCGAATTCCGCTCACGGCCAACACCAGTGACGAGTTTCTGAACCGGTCCTTGGCCTCCCCTAGGTCGACTCGGCCTCCAATGAGTACCGTACCTATTGCGATGTTTAAACATCACCACTAGGGAGATAAAGGCGGCCGGGCGTGGTGCTGGCCACCCACCCCCTCGTGTGCCGTGTCGGCCTTCATAGGTGCTTGCTAACGGTACTGTTAAGGCTACACGGGGGCTTTTTGTCTCGTCAGTGTCTTAAACCCCGTATTTGTGGACGCCACAGGCTACGTTCCTCAAGCTGGCCGGCCCACAGCTGGTCCAGATGTTCATCGGCGATGGAGCCAAGCTGGTGCGCGACGCATTCGCGCTGGCCAAGGAGAAGGCTCCGACCATCATCTTCATTGACGAACTCGACGCCATCGGCACCAAGAGGTACCCGGGCCCCGTCGCTCCCGTCCCAGCAGCCGTTTTTCTCGAATGCTGAGATGGCAACTGCTCTTGAGGGGGAGCGGGAGGCTGGGTTGCATCATGCTGTCTCTGGTGTGCGTGCATCGCAGGTTTGACAGCGAGAAGGCCGGGGACCGTGAGGTGCAACGCACAATGCTGGAGCTGCTCAATCAGCTCGACGGCTTCCAGCCAAACACGCAAGTCAAGGTGTGCAGTCTCGCAGGCGAAACGGGGTCCTCGTGAGTTCCTGATGTGGTGTGCAAACATCAATAATGGAGATACAAAGGCGGTTGGGAATCGAGCTGCTACACCACCCACTTCTTCGTGCACCGCGCTGGCCTCAATAGATGCTCATTAACTGTACGGCTATAGGGGGATCTTTGTGTATTTTTACTTTTTTGATCGGTTGCAATTGTGAACAATAGCCAAATTAGATGCAGAACAGCATCCAGTTTGGCCAACGATTGGTTCACTGCATCTCAGTGGTAATTTGACGTCATCGCTGGGATGGCGTGGTGAGGAGGTGAGCATGCATGGTTAGTGAGTGGGTGAGTAAGTGAGTAAGTGGGTGGGATGGCGTGATGAGGAGGTGAGAATGCATTCAGCATTTGACGTCCTGGAGACCGTGGCCCGCATTCATTCCCTGGTGCTTGTACCTTCCAGGTGATTGCGGCGACAAACCGCGTGGACATCCTAGACCCCGCTCTGCTGCGATCGGGGCGGCTCGACCGCAAGATCGAGTTCCCGATGCCCAACGAGGAGGCCCGGGCCCGCATCATGCAGATCCACTCTCGCAAGATGAACGTCAGGTAAAGACACGGCGCTGCGGGGCGGCGGTGGCGTGGCCGGGCAGTAGCGCGTTTGCCGCTTGTGGCAGAGGTTCACGGTTTGTATCCAGCGGGCGTTAATACTGTGGGTCACATCTTCATCGTCACCCACAGCATTATTAGATACAGCATTGTCACACGGCGGCTGCCCGTGTTAATTCCGCGGTGTCTGTTATCCATAAAATACGCCGTCTGCTTCACAGTGCATGTCAGAGATCCCGTGACATCATATCAATACAGTTGGCCATCGTGTGTCGGCGTGACTGCAAATTTTCGAAATTTGATGGTGTACTTACAAAATCCTCAATTTAGTTTACAAATAGCAACATCGGCCCTCCTGAGAAACTACTGCAAACTACTGCAGACGAAAATCGCACCTTCGTGATAGCATTACACTATTAAAATGTCAAATACCAAATGTGCTCGTGATTTCGCTGGTCATGATTGAGTGGCCTGGTGTCGTGACACAGCCTGGCATGGTGTTGCTGGGAGCTCGTATCCGCGGTTCCTAATGCTCGTCTCGCTGTTCCGTAGCCCCGATGTGAACTTCGAGGAGCTGGCGCGGTGCACGGACGACTTCAACGGAGCACAGTGCAAGGCCGTGTGTGTGGAGGCGGTGAGATCCACACCCACACCGCAGACGCACTGTTTTAAACCATACATGAGTGAGTTCCACACCCACACTGCACATGTGCCATTTGAAGCCATGCATCGGTGGCTCGCAATAATAATAGCATTTATAGAGCGCCTTTCACCCGAGGGTCACAAAGCGCTGCACCAGGCTGTGGAGAGAACGGCATGTCAATAACATCTTTCTGGACCCGTCGATCGCTGTCAGCCCTTAAATATCTTGGTAGACTGCCATGCAGTCAAAAATACTGTGTTTTGTGAAGAAAGAATATCACAAATGCAAGTTCTGCAGACCACTTCCCATGGCCTTGCGAATCACCAATGTGTGCATTGTGTTATGCCACGTGTGCATTGTGTTACGCCGGTCCCTCGCGTCACCTGTATCCTGTTGCAGGGCATGATTGCGCTGCGTCGTGGAGCCACTGAGCTCACACACGAGGACTACATGGATGGAATCCTGGAGGTGCAGGCCAAGAAGAAGGCCAACCTGCAGTACTACGCCTAGACTGCCCCGTGTGTACATGCAGGCTGGCCAGTGGCCCGTGTTTTTGGTATGAATGGGTGATTATTAATGTTCCCATCTCAGCCTTAAGACTTATTTCAGTGGTTCCTAACCTTTGTCGGTATGGACGCCACACCCAATCGTGACCACTAGTTCACGTGTTCAGCCCCCACCCAGATTATGAAGGCCACAATACACACCTGTAATCACCTCGTGTTATTAGGGCATCTGTTTAATGTTGTGTTTCAGTGTGTTTGGTCGCCACATTTGGCGCTTACGTTCCTCGTGTGCATTAAACGATTATCACGCACGGTATCCATGCCACAGCCTGAGGCCTCCGTTGAAATGCTTTTGTTTTGTGTTAGATATTGCTCTGTCGGGTATATCAGGCCCGTGTTTGGGACTATGCCATACGGCGAGTGAGGAGGGTTCTGCATTAAGACCAGTGGCGAAGTTGGAGATGTGGATGGGTAGAGTTGTGGTGCTGGGTTTGGGCAGCAACTCCCGCCTCCCTGTGTGACTCGCACAGTCCCAGCAATACCGGCTGACACTGGGTGAGTCAGCGGGGCATCCATGCAACAGTCGGGACAGGGGTTGCGGGTAGATTTTGTCAAAGTGCTATTTCGTTTGGGGGAGATAAAAAATAATTTGCTTTGAGCAATTGTGGTAACGTTTCATTTTGTAATAAAATGAAAGATGTTCTCTGCTGAAATTCTGCTGAATTTACGTTTGTCAATATCCATCTGCAACACTGTAGTCCACCCGATACGCGTTTGTTATCTATATTTTCCTTGCAATGTGTTTCAGATATACAGTATATTATTGTTGTTGACTATTGCTCAGGTGCAAGGTTGTAGAGATGGCCATTTGTATTTATATTTACACCACGTGGAGACCTTTGAAAACTTGTTACATTGGCTTTATTTGCAGCAGTACGGTATGGCCATCATTATCTACTGCTGCCTTATGCCTTGAGGACATGTCAGTCAAACCTTCCCTGATCACTGGGGGACAATTTGGCACTGCTGACAAACAGCGATAACACTAGTAAATGCTGAAAAACGCAGGAGAGAAGTGTGTGCAGGATGGGAACGGGTAATTGTATGAAAAAGGTGATTTGTAGTAAGGAGAGTGACTTAGGTGTGCTTTTATTATCGCAACGGTGCTCATATTTCCCTCTCGTCCTGTCCTTTCGTGCCTTAACCTCCCCGTCCATGCTCAAAATAATTATCTTGTCCATCATGTCAACGCATGTCAGAGCAGCGTGCTCGGATGCAGTCACATGTTGAATAAAACTAAATGGTGATGTGTACAGCAGCGCCACGCAGTGGGCACCTGTCGACATCGACAGCTGCTGGGAGAGTGACGGGTGGTAATCTTGCCAATGGTAGCGGAGCATGGCTGGCGTGGACACGGGGGCAAGGAGTGAAACGGGGCCGTCTGCCCGCCTTCGTTATCGCTTGTATGTCTGGGCCCGTCCCGGCAATGGGCCTCGGTGCATTGATCGCCTGTACACTGGATAGCCACGGCGGTGCATTACGTCATCTCTAGTGGGGCACGCTCGGGCATTTTTCCGTTTTCGCAACCGCACACTGCGCATCTCCAAGAGAAAGCGCGCATTCGTCACCACTCTTAGTCAATGCTCATTCGGGCCAAACTGCACTTGTTCACAGAAGTGGCTGGGAGTAGAGCCACTGGCCGTGCAGGTCGGGTCGTCTCACTGAAGGGAAGACGCAGGACCATGAGGGATGTTGGAGGGGCCTTAGTCCAGGAATAGAAATCAGCCAGCATCATTTATGAGGTCATCAACATTCTGCAGGGCGTCATCTTGCCGTTGTCAACTCGGACACCTTTGTACGAGTTGTTTCACCTCAGGGGATTTTCCATGTGAAATAGTTTTACTATTCCAAAAAAGATCTCGCGGTCACCTGATCATTATCTCACCGTGACCTTATCATCGGGGAAGGCCGGGTAACAGTGCCTCGTCGCAACAGAAAGCTGGGTTCGCTTCCGGACTCGGGCGCATTTCTGTGTGGAGTCTGTATGTACCCCCGCCCCCGTTCTGCATGCGTTTCCTCCGGGTTCTCCTATACATGGTATCGATCAAAATATTCCAATCCTGCTAAATGACCCGCAACTGACTAATCACAAGGTGATCGAAGAACCATCGTCTCACTACACAATGCAACACCACCCCCGACTGCTGACACTTGGCGGGATCCTCGTAAAAAGCGAGTGTGTAAACTCGGCACCAGCTCGCCGGTTGAACAAGCGTGACGGTGACAACTACTGTAACGATAACGATGACCACCATCCCACAGAAATCCCGGCTCGGCTGCCTTTCTGTGTGGAGTTTGCATGTTCTCCCCGTTTTCGCGTGGGTTTTCTCCGGTCTTTTTTATGCTGTAATAATAAACATCTAAAGTCCAAAGACACGCTGCTGCAGAGGTTAATTGGCCTGCGGACTAAATTGCCCCCGGTGCCCTGTGATGCACTGGTCTCCGATCCTGGGTCTAGCCCTGCCTTGCGACCTCTGTCTGCCGGGGTAGGCTCTGGCTCACCGCGACGTTGTACAGGATTAAGCGGTTTCTGACAATGTATGGGATGGACGGACCATCCCATTGCGGTGACCTTAACACCATCATGATCACCACCACCGTGTGGCGGTGACCTCCCACCAGCTGAGCGCACGTGTCCGCGGGGGCGCGGTGACGTAACGCGTCGCCCCCGGAAGTGCCCCACGTGACGCGCCCATAAGACATGGCGGCCGCGCAGTGAGAGGAGCATAGCGGAGCGCGCAAAGTCCCCCATCGCTCCCGCGCGTCTCAGCGTCGAACCCTCGGCAACACCGAGCCGCACCTCTCGCTCCTCGACACACCTTCCCGCCGTCGCCTCGAGCCTCAGCAGCAGGAAGCGGGCGCGATTTGTCGGTGAGTTTGGGGCTCGGGCCTGCCAGCCGAGGCCTTCGCCTTTGCCTGGATACTCCGCGGGAAGCCTGCGCGTAGGCCTTCCGCGGGAGGATGCGCTCCGCCGCCGCGGCAGGGGGATGCGAGGACGAGGTCCCTGTCCCCCCGCCGCTGCTGGGTTTGGCTGAGGGTGTCGCGCCGCCGCTACGGACGCTTGAGGACGAGCGGGCGCGACAACTCAGCGGCCGCCGCGGCATGTAAACACGGCGGGGCGGGCGGCTCTCGGGCGCTCGGTTCATCATCACTGTGGGGCCCAGACGCCGACATATACTCCCACATCGCTCAGCTTGTTCCCGTGTCCCGCTTTCCTTAGTCTAATTTCATTACGTCTCACTTCCGGATCCATATTGCCTCCTGAGCACATCTCTCCTATCGGCCGTCTTTGCCGTCGCTGCCATCACTCCATGTCCCCCTGTTGGCTGCCCGAACCTCGGCTAGGGTGGCAGCGCGACCCGCGTAGCCGTCTTACCCGTGCAGGGTTGCGCCTGCTGCTCCGTCATTTCTCCCTGGATCATCTCTCCGTGTTGTATATCCGCCCCGCTCTCATCCATCCGTCCATTATCAGAAACCGCTTAATCCCATACAGGGTCGCGGTGAGCCGGAGCCTATCCCGGCAGACACAGGGCGCAAGGCAGGGCAATACCCAGGATGGGACGCCTGTCCATCAAAGCGCCGCTCTCGTGACTCCTGCCAATGAAACCCGATGTGTATACAGTAGATTTTATTGCCGCTTTCTTTCCAGGGCTGTTTAGACTTCGCGTCTGCCCAGTCTCAGCATATGTTTGTGTGACCTATGTGTGTGTCACCTCCAACCCTGCATTAGAGAATGAAATTCAAGTGCCATGAACCTGGAGGGTGGGCAGTACAGTACTCAATATGGGAAATGTATATGCGTTGGCACGAGCTTTTAGTAACGACGACCAGCTGATGGCGTCTGGTGTTTTGTTTGTTGTTTAGACTGCCGGAATAAGTGGTTCGTCTCTACTTTTCGTATCGAACCAGCGAGTGCCGCCTTTCTTACGCTCTCACATGGTTCCTCTTGTGACTCTCGCCCCAGCAGCTTTGCACAAGCAGCCACCACCATCACCACCGCTGTCTTCGTTGGAGAAACCTGAAAATCAAGATGTCTGCGAGCCCCGTGAGCGGCGAGGAGCCCAGCGAGTGCCCCCTGTGCATGGAGCCGCTCGAAATTGACGATGTGCACTTCTTCCCCTGCACATGCGGATACCAGATCTGCCGCTTCTGCTGGCACCGCATCCGCACCGACGAGAACGGCCTGTGCCCAGCCTGTCGCAAGGCACGGACACCCCTTGGCTATACACACGCACTGCTGAGACATCCACGCTGTAGTTTCACTACCCACAGTAAAGCCTTTATCTTCACGCTCCATCCTTTACCCACGTTAAAGCAGCCTCTACCCACACTCCATCCTGTATCCATACTCCATCCTATACCCATACTTAAGAAGGGTCTATCCACACACCATCCTTATGCCCATACTAAAGCAGTCTCTATCCACACCAGCCTCTATCTGCACTTGGACCTATATCACAATCCACACTTTGAGACCCTCGGGTGAAAGGCGCTATATAAATTATATTATTATTATTATTAAAACCGTAGCCCGTATCTTTACTTTCACTAAATCTCTATACCTTTACCCTCTCCTGAAGTGCAGTGTTCCTTGGTGGGCAATAGTGCAGTGCATCAAAATCCATTACTGTGATGTTTTTCTGTGCGCCCACATCTTTACTTCCCTCTACCACCAGTCCACACTAACCAGCATGATCCCCACAACCCAGCAGTGGTTTGACAGAAGCCCCGTGCATGTACACACAAGTGAGTGTGTGTGTACGTTAATCTTCACTCGTGTGTGTCTGCAGCCGTATTCAGAAAACCCGGCTGTGTACAAACCGCTGTCGACGGAGGAGCTGCAGAGAATAAAGAGCGAGAAGAAGCAGAAGCAGAATGAGCGCAAACACAAGCTGTCGGAAAACCGCAAACACCTGGGCAGCGTGCGCGTGGTGCAGAGGAACCTCGTCTTTGTTGTCGGGCTGTCACAGAGGCTGGCTGACCACGAGGTCACACGCACACACGACACACACACACTCAGGTTCCCCCTGTGCAGGCATGCAAGTTGTTGGGCCAAGTGCGGATAGTGAGCATCTTTTGAAGGCTGGGATAGCACACGAGGGGGTGGTCAGGCCACAACTACGCTCGGCTGCCTTCGTCTCCTTGCTGATGTTTACACACCACAACATGTACTTGATTAAGATTAGGTCGACCTGGGGGAAGCCTAGGACCGGTTCATATAGTCTTCATTGATGTTGACCATGAGCGGGAATTGAACTGTGGTTTCTGGGTGTGTTGGCCAGTGAATTTGTACATATGCGCCGCACATTCACGATAATATGGACGTGTGTATGCACACCAGAAAATGCACCGGTTTTTCCACCTGCCAGGCACCCAGTTTTTGTGTAAAAGGTTGCATTCGTCACCAAGTTACAACATGAAGCTTCGGTGTTGTGCTTTCATAGGCATCAACTTTTTATTAACTGTAAACATGGAAAGGAAGTGTGGTAAAACTTGTAAATTATGTTCTAGACAACGTGTTGTCTACCCTTTTGACTGATAGTGGAGATTTAGACACGTCATCCGGTTTTTTTATTGCTCTGTAGGGGGTCAAGGTAGAAGCGTTCACGTCGCGATCCCTGTCAGGTAATACTTGGTATTGCCTGCGAATTCTACCAAACACTTCGAGGCCGGGCTGGGGGACAGCGATATACAGAGGCTGACCATCGTGCTTCGAAGGAACGCAAAGAAGATTGCTCTGTAAAGTACTATGTTTACTTGGCGAAGTGTTTGCTGTCATGTGGGTAGTGAGTCACTCGGCCACGATAAGTGAGAAACAACTGATGGTTAAAAAGCTCGCTCGTTCATCATTAATACTTTGGCCTTGAAAGGAAAATATATTTTGGCCGATGTTTCGGCCAATGACCCTTATTCGTTGACCATAAATAAGCCAGAGATAGTTTGGAGACTGCATTATACAGCATGTGGTGATTGAGCCTAGGAATGAGTCACTTTGTGGATAAGAGTTATGATTTATTTTGGTAGGTAGATAATAAGAGCTGGGTTGACCTATAATGCAATATTTTTTTATTTCTTTAAATGTAATTTTGTTTTTTTAGTAATACACATTTGCTAAATCAAAGCTGTTCTTTCTGGTTAGCCGTGTCGAGCGGTCCATCTCTCTGCTTGCAATCCCCAAAAGAACAGCTTTAAAAAGCAACTACCATTAATCGAGCATTGAAAACCTTCAACAGTACAATCCACATTTGATTGTTAGGGGTTTGTCTGCTGCTCTGATTAGGTAATTATTCGTTTACAAATTTAAAACTTAATTGGGCATTTAACATATTTATTTCTCCTCAGGTCCCATCGAGTACAATGCAGGCTCAACTCCTACACTTTGTCCCTGGCCTCTCTATGCAATGAAAAAGTTACAAAATGTCACCAATTACATCTTAGTGTTATTGACAACGTGAGGTTTTTTCAAATTTTGCCGATTAGCTTTATCCATCAATCCATTATCAGAAACCGCTTAATCCTATACAGGGTCGTGGTGAGCCGAAGCCTATCTCGGCAGACACAGGGCGCAAGGCAGGGCTATGCCTATAATGGGACGCCAGTCCATGACGGCAACGGGCGCAATGTAGGCCGCAGGCCAATTAACTTATACAGCAGCATGTTTTTGGACTATGGGGGCAAACCGGAGTGCCCATCGAAAACCCACGCAGTTTTATTTTAAGTTTATGTTGCATTTTATTTCAAGCATTGTGATTAAGTTCACTGGCCATTGGGAGCTCCCGTTTTGCCAGTGGAGGCGGATGCATTGGCTTTATGTTGTTGTTGGACGTGAGTTGCTCTACCGTGCCCTGCTCTCTGATTGCCGGGTGTTGTCATTCCGTTCCCAGGTGTTGAAGCGGCCCGAATACTTTGGGAAGTTTGGGAAAATCCACAAGGTGGTCGTCAATAACAGCACCTCCTACGCCGGCTCCCAGGTATCGTCCTTGTGTGTGTGTCCCACTAGGGTGGAGTTGATCAATTTTAGCTGGGGCAGTGGTGGGAAGAATGTGCCTGTGATTATGTAAGTAGTGGCTTTAATCCTGGCGTGTGGGAGGTGTGACCAGGATTGCGTTTTGCTGAGCACACCCTGTGTTTCCTTAAATACTCGAGCGTCCAGTGCCTTGCATTGTCGGCACTGCTGGAGCCAACTTTCTCGTTCCGGTGATGGCAGCCACGCATGAGCGTGTTCGAGTGTTCACCACGGCACAGGCGTCCTGGTGACGTCACCACCACTTAGTGGGGATCAAGGTAGAGGCGTTCACGTCGCGATCCCTGTCAAGTAATACTTGGTATTACCTGCGAACTCTACCAAACACTTCGAAGCGGAGGAGCTG
>JAZEWU010000027.1:6819268-6832801 GCA_036362915.1 Geotria australis | reverse complement strand
TAGTTCGATCCGGCACGCGGTCGTGCTGTGTAAAGTTTAACCCGGGCGGCCCTTCGATAAGAACCCCTCGTGCTCAGCCAGACATTCGGGCTTTGCTCTCCGGCTAGAACCGTGAGCGCGGCTGCGGGTGACAGATAAACAAACCGGGCAGGAACGGTGACGGACATACGGAGATGGTTACAGCCACGTGCCACGTAAGGGCTCCAGGAATGCGACCGCTCGGCATTCTCACCGCGCCAGCACGTTTCTCCACCCGCTACCACCCCCGCCCCCCCCGTGGATGGAGTCATAGTAATATGCGGTGGCGCAGTGAGTAGCGCTGCTGCCTCACAGCAAGAAGTTCCCGGGTTCGAATCTCTGCTCGGGCGCCTTTCTGTGTGGCGTTTGTGTGTTCTCCCCCGTGTCCGCGTGGGTTTTCGCCGGGCGCTCCGGTTTCCTCCCGCAGTCCAAGGACATGCTGCTGTATCGGTGAATTGGCCTGCGGACTAAATTTATCCCGGGGCCCTGTGATGGACTGGCGTGCCATCGTGGTTATAGCCCTGCCGTGCGTCCTGTGCCTTCCGGGATAGGCTCCGGCTCACCGCAACCCTGTAAAGGATTAAGCGGTTTCTGATAATGGATGAATGAATGAACAATTTCAAATCTAATGATGCAATAACAACATCCAGCAATGATCTAGTAATCCAAGCGCCGGCTCGTTTCAAGCAGCGGGTTGACTCGCGTCCCCGCGCACGGCCAGCCGTTTCCCGATCGCTCGTTAGCAACAACACTTAGTTTTTCACCACGCTCCGATTTAATAATCTCACTGCCCGCCCATTCCCCGTCGCCAAAACTATTGTGATATGAATCTAATAACGTGTTACTGCGGAACGCGTTGTCGATTTGCAATTAAGGCGCGCCCGGCGCCCGTTCTTAACGGCGGCGGAGAGGTTAGTTTCACGTTTAACACGAAGGCTTTCGTGAACGATTGTTATCCACGGTATATAGATTTAATGGATTAGGTCAGGGTTAAATAAGTGTCGTTAACCCGCCTCCACCCGACACAGCCAATTAGCTAGGTGTTGTCACGTGAACAATACGTGCCGAGTCATCTCCGCAAACGTTTGTTCCCGATGAAGCTGATTGCGACTATCAGCGAAACGTCGTGATTTAATTGTAAATGTTGTGGGTTCGCTCTCCAACATACCGGCTCGCTCTCCAACATACCGGCGTGCTGAACTAGTAAAGAATTGCCACGTTTTGTTCGGGTGGAGGTAGGTTAACGACACTTATTTTTTTTACGTGACCTTCAAATTCGATTCGATTCTTCGAAGCGTGATGGTGATATGACAGTTTCCCATTGCAACAAGTTATTCTTTAGTTGCAGGCAGCCCTTCAACATTTAGAGATATAATAGTCAGTGCTGGCCTTAAAGGCGGGCATTGGCCTCTCTTCATGCTCCAGACTGAGGGGCTTCTAGCATCTGTTAAGCTTCTGGGCATCGTTGTCTTTTCAGCTCGGCTGCGAAGTGTTTAGTAGAATTTGCAGATAATACCAAGTGTTACTTGACAGGGATCGCGACGTGAACGCTTCTACCTTGACCTAACCCATGAACAAAAAAAAAGTATATACTCCGGAGCACTTGTCCTAACGGTGTGTAAAGCCTACACGGGGAATCCTTATCTTTGTTTGTGGGTCAGCCTGGAGGGGATCAGAGTCCTTGTGTTCGGAGGAGGCGCGTCATGTCTCCACACGCGGCTGAGCGCTAAAGTCTCCGTGAGGCCGCGTAATTCTGACACAATCACACCGGGATTACCGTGCTGTGTGACTCCATATATGAGCTTATGTCCGTGGGTGTGTGTGTGCGTGTGTGTGTGGGTGTGTGCGTGGGTGTGTGCGTGCGTGCGTGGGGAGTGGTAGCTCAGCGGACAGCGCGCTGGGCTACAAACCTTGCGAGCCGAGTTGGAATCCCGCTGACGGCCAACACCAGTGACGATTTTCTGAACCGGTCCTGGACCTCCCCTAGGTCGATTCAACCTCAAATGAGTACCTGGTGCGGTTGTGTGTAAACATTGCCACTTGGGAGACGAATGCGGGCGGGCGTGGTGCTGGCCACGCACCTCCTCGTGTGCCGTGTCGACCTTCATAGGTGCTCGCTATCGGCACTTGACCCTACAGTCTGTTGAGGCTATATGGGGGACCTTTGCCTTTGTGTGTGCTGTGCGCACCGTGCTCGCGTGCAGCCAGCCCAGCAGCGCCGTGACGGTGCCCGGGGACAGCTGCCGCCGCAGCCCCTCCCGCTCCTCGTGGCTGCCCAGACGCTCCAGCTGGTGGCGCAGCTCCTCCGTCAGGTGGACTACCTGCAGCCCGGACCACGGCGCCACCGCCGCACCCTCACCACCGCCACCACCGCCACCACCACCGTTCCGAGTCGCCAGCGCCCAGCTGCCACCGCCGCCCGTGTCCAGCGGTTCCTCTGCCTGGGTCTTCTCCGGGAAGTCGGACTGAGCTGTGGGTGAGAGAGTGGGCAATTGTGGGTGAGAGTGTGGGTGACTGTGGGTGAGAGGACCGTGGGTGGACAGCGCTGCCACCTCGCAGGAAGGCGATGGGTTCGATTCCCGGTTTGGAGTTCGCACGTTCTCTATCCGTGTGCGCGTGGGTTGTTGCTGGACACTCCTTGGACCTGCTGCCACCGCGACCCTCACCAGGACAAGCCATCCATCCATCCATTTTCTAAACCGCTTGTCCTGGTGAGGGTCGCGGTGGCAGCAGTCCAAGGAGAGGTGGACCAGACATCCCTTTCCTCAGTAACAGATTCCAGTGACGCACACCCACCAGGACAAGAGGTTTAGAAAATTTCTGGATGGAAGGACTCCAGTTTTCTCCCGCAGTCCAAGCAGGCGATGCTGCTGCTGCTGCTGCTGCATCGGTTTACTTCGCTGCTGACTAAATCTGTGAATTTTCCTGGAACGAGTCATTCATTCAAACTCCTGGTTTCTGCCAGGGCTGTAACCCAGTCACACAGGGCTACAGTCCTGTCTCTCGGTCTGCGTATCCCACGTACGATACGTCCTGGTTTTATTCCTCCGAGTAAAAAAAAAACT
This sequence comes from Geotria australis, assembly GCA_036362915.1. Taxonomy (NCBI): domain Eukaryota; kingdom Metazoa; phylum Chordata; class Hyperoartia; order Petromyzontiformes; family Geotriidae; genus Geotria; species Geotria australis. The sequence continues at coordinate 6,829,718 of JAZEWU010000027.1, read as the reverse complement.
AATTAATTATTTGGCCGATAACATCATAATATATATGAAGCAGTGTGTGGCAATATGGCGCCGGCAAACTGCCTAGCTGTCTCCTCCGCCTCTCTGCGCTTTCCACGGAGACCAGACCCGAGTGGGCCGAGTGGGCCTTGAGGCGCAAAAGGTTGAGAAGCCCTTGCTCTGTCGGTGGTCGGTTTAAACTCCCTCCACAGCAGATGAAACACCCCGCTCTTCCAAATGGGGCCAAACAACGTATCCCTCGGGCCCTCCAACACAGCGGGTAGTCCGTTTAACCCATACGCGACACACGATGCGTCCCGGTTTGTGTGCCTTCGAGGTGGCAACGCCAGTGGGCACCGCTGCCCTAGAGGGGGCTCCCTAGATCCCCCTCTAACGGGGGGAGGGGAAGAGGGGGGCGGGGGCTTCCACCAGCAGGGGGCTAGAAGGGGGGACTTGCAGGGGCTGCACCTTTACCGCCACAGACACACGCGGCGCAGGACATTATCTGCCGGCACCTAAGCTTCCCTGGTGACACCCAGGCACACAACCAACAAGCTGTTCTCCCGCCAAAAATACACCCCACGCGCGTAAGTTGTGTGCGTGCTCGCGCGTGCAATGATTCCGCGCTGTGGGGAGCGATGGGGAGCGGCGGCGAGTCGAGATACGGACCAGGTTCGACTCCCGCTCACGGAGACCCGACACCGGTGACGATTGCAGTGCGTGTGAACCCGGTTCTATGCCTTCCCCTACGTCGACTCGGCCTGGAATGAGTTGGTGTGCAGCACCGGTGTGAGCGAGCGTTGCTAACGGTGGAAATGCAAAGGCGGCGGGGCGTGCTGCTGGCTACGCAACCCGTGGTTTGCCGCGTCGGCCTTCACATACGCTCTGTAGCAACGCGCGTTGCTCCACAACTCATTATCAGAAACCGCTTAAGCCTATACAGGGTCACGGTAAGCCGGAGCCTATCTCGGCAGACACAGGGCCGAAAGGCAGGGCTTTACCCAGGATGAGACGCCAGTCCATCATCACAGGGCACCGGGGTGGCAATTTAGTCCGCGGGCCAATCAGCCTATGCGGCAGCATGTCTTTTGGACTGTGGGAGGAAACCGAAGTGCCCGGCGAAAACCCACGCGGAGCACGGGGAGAACATGCAAACTCCACACAGAAAGGCACCTTCCGGCCTAAATAACAACCGCGTGCAGTAGCGCAGTGCCCACGCCACCGTTCCGCGCAGTGGGTGTTCGCTGGCGGCACTTACCCTGTAATTTGATCTATTATATGCTATTATTATTATAATAACAGGGGGCCTGGGGGGGATCTTTATCTTGCCGAGATTTGTGTGCGTGCGAATGCTTGCTGCGTGCTCGAGTCATCACTTTGTAAACCCAAGCGTGTACCGTGCGTTTTCGCTACACGTGCGCGTGTTATGTGTGCCTAGTGTGGTGTGGTAAACATTGCCACTAGTGAGACAAAGGCGGCCGGGTGTGGTGCTGGTCACCCACCTCCCTCGTGCGCCTTGATAGGTGCTCGCTAACAGCACTTGACCGTACAGTATGTTCAGGCTGTACGGGAGATCTTTGCCTTAGTTTACATCCTGTGTGTGGGCGTCTGTGTATAGCATTGGACGCCTTAGTTTACGTGCTATGCTACACCCACCGTGACCAATTGCTAAGCAGGTGTAGCGTTCAGTAGCGTGTCTGAGCATGTGCTGGACCTCCGCCTAGGTGGACTCAGCCTCGAATGAGTAATTTGCTGACAATCAGCACTTTGGCGACAGAGGTGGCGAAACCCAGTGTCGATGGCCACCCACCCTCACCTGCATCGTTCCAGCCTTAACAGGTGCTCGCTAACAGCGCTCGCCCCGATAGCGACATGAAGGCATATTTGACTGTGCGTGCGTGGTGTGCGTGTGTGGTGTGCGTGTGTGCCTTAACGAGCGTGCGATACCTCTGTGAACTTCTGCGTCTGTGTGTGCACGCGTGTATGTGTGTATGTTTGTCCCTTCTCTACGCTCGCGAAACGTGGAGCCTATTACAGAAACATCTGCGCCGGTTCGAAACATTCAGGCTGGCACTGCGAATAAGTGATGCTGAGAGTGAGTGACTCAGAGTGAGTGTCGGAGTGACTCAGTGAGTGACCCTGAGTGAGTGACGGCGCTAGCGAGTGACCGTGTGTAATGAGTGTGTGCGTGTTACGAGATCAGCAGCGCGTATACACGTATCTACCCCGTGTGTGTCTGTCTTCGTGTATGTCTGCGTGCGCGTGTCTGCGGATGTGTGTCTGCCTGTGTGTCCGCGACTCTGCCTGTGTGTCTGCCCGTGTATCTGCGTGTGCCAGTGTGTCTGCGTGTGTCTGCCTGTGCGTCTGCGTGTGTCTCCGTGTGTGTCTGCGTGTTCGTATGTCTACCTGTGTGTCTGCGTGTGGCGTAACGCGTGAGTGTGAATGCGCGTGTCTCTTCCCGTGTGTCTGCGCGTGTGTGTCGTAATGAGTGTGTAATGCTTCTGGCTTAACCCGTCTATCGAGACAGCTGCGCTTGGCGCCTGCCAAGGTCTCCGTGCCTGCACTTGTCTGCACATCGCGTCGCGCCCCGCCGCATAATCGCTCATTCTGGACGGCGCACCGGGATGATAATAATAATAATAACACATTTCGCGTTTATTTTCAGCATTTTGTAAAAAAAAAAGTGTTTTATGTCTTACACAAAAAAACCGCCTCACGCTTTCTTTTCATTTCCTTCAGACGGAGGTGACTCACATTTACAAAGGTATATTATGTTTTTTTTTGTACTGATGTAGGTTTTCACGGCACGATTCGTGACGGTTGCTCTTCAGAGCTGTCCTTTCGGGATAGCCGTGTCACTGAGCGATCTCCATCGCTCCCTAGCGACGTTTCGCCTCCGGCGTGGACAGCATCATCAGGCGTTAACGTGGGAGGCAAAGCGTCGCGAGGGAGATCGCTTGACAGAGCTTTGCAGAGTAACCATGGTTGTTGGTTTTTTTTTTTCGGGAGCAGGCAGGAGACGTGGTTATGATGGATGGGGCACGGTGCGGGTGTGCGTCACTGGAGCGTGCAATGCGGGATGTGTCGGCGAGCAAGCAGCGTACCGGTTCGACCCGTTCCACCTTCACGCGACGCAATCACAGCCGGAGACGAGTGGCTTTTGCCAAAACTATGCTCATATTTTTTGTGTGTGTGTTTGTTTTACACCCAGGGTTACGCTGATTGTTATAGAGTCGTCGTGCGACTTGCTTTACTCACAACCCCATTCCTCCTCCCTTAGGTCGACTCAGCCTCAAATGAGAATCTTTTTCGGTGTGTAAGCATCGCAACTTGAGGGGCAAAGGTGGTCGGGAGTGGTAATAATAATAATAATAATTTTACATATATAACGCGCACATATTAATTCACTATCGAAGGTACTCATTCGACGAGAGAACGAGGCGCGAGGAAAGCGCAGAGAGGCGGAGGAGGTAGCCAGGCGGTTTTACCGGTGCTGGCCACCCACCCCCTCGTGTGCAGTGTCGACCTTGATAGGTGCTACTCGCTAACGGCACTCGACCCTACAAGTCTGTTAAGTCTATACGGGGGATCTTTGCCTTTGTGCATACATACCTAAGCCAGAGAGAGTGGAGGGTGAGCGAGAGCGGTGATTGGCTCCCGAGGGAGGTTCGCGGTGTGCAGTGCTTCCCCGCGACTACCCTTGGCCGTGACAGCGAATTTACGATGCCTCCTCGAGAATTACACGTCCTAGGTCGGTTCCAGAGCATCGCGGGCCGCCCGCTGTGTCGCGTGGATTGAAACGCGGCAGGGTGTCCGTGCGGCGCGAACATCTGCCGAGGCGACATCCGCGCCTCACAGAAAGAAGGTCCTGCCCGAGGCGGTTCCGACTCCCGTCTCGGCCGCGTGGAATTCGTGTGTTCGCGACGTCCCTGTTCTGCGTGGGTTTCCCGCTTTCCTCCCACGATTAAAACAAACACCGATTCATTAATTGGCCGATAACGGCATAATATAGAAATCAGTGTCTAGTGGCGGGTTGGCGCCGGCTGACCGCCCGGCTGACTGCCCCCCTGTCCGCGGCTTCCTCCCTACGCCTCGGTTTCTGCATCGCGTCCATGATGAGGCATGCAATTTGCGCGACGGGTTATACGTTGCATCATTCTGATGTAGATTCTGATGTGGATTTTCACGTCTCGATTCATACTATGATGGTTGCTTTTCAAAGCTCGCCAACGCGGGAGCGCGAAACGTCGCGAGGGAGAGAGCGCTCAGTGACACGTCAATCCCGAACGGAACAGCTCCGAAGAGCAACCATCGTGAATCAAGCGGTAGAAACTCTACGTCAGTACATCATTATATTATCTTTATATATAATTACGAATTCCGGTAACGTAGGACGGAGAGAGCATCTCGAAAACGCGCGGAGACGCAGCGAGACGCGCGCGTTCGGATGAAACCCAGAGACGCGGAGGCGCAACACGTGGATTAGCAAACAGCGCGGTTGGATACGCGCCTCCGACCGGAGGCTTAAGTCAGGAGACGGCGGCTGCTGCTGGTAATGAGCTGTGTGCGAGCTTAGTGCGGGTGCGCGGTCACCGTGTGACGGTCACCGGCAGCGTGACGGGGGTCGGCGTGGTGCGGCACAACGCGGGCTGTACCCGGCGCGCGCGATGCGTGTCATTCACGCCACGCACTCGCTCAGCGGCTTGCTCACACATCCTACTACTGGTTCACACACTGACTGTCAGACTCACTCACTCGCGGAACGCAACTACTCAGCCACTCACGGACTCGCCAACTCACTCGCCTGTCCACACGCTCACCCAGTCACCCCGTTCACTCATCCACAAACGAACACACGAACGTGCACACCCATCCACTCATTCCCTCACCTGCGCACCCACTCACTCACGAACTCACGAATGTACCCACCCATCCACCGAGTCATCCACTGACTCACTTATTCACTCACCCACCCAGCCCATCATGGACTCTAACGCACCCACTTATCCACCCACTTCACTTACGAACTCACTAACGTACCCAACCATCCACCCACTCACCCACACTCAGTACCCACCCACTCAACCACTCATCCACTCACCCACCAAACCGTCAACCATAATTGCACGTGTGCTGTGCGGGGGTGTTATATCGGCAGCAGCGTTCGGGGGGCGATAGGGCCCCCCGCCTGCGAACCCCGTGTCTCGATCCCGTGAGCGTCGCGGGTCCCCGGACCCCCCACTGCGCGATAATCATGAAAACAGCGACACCCCCCCCACCTCATTCCCCGCGTGCGTTAATTAGGCGGGCACGCGCGGGTGCCCGGATACGTGTGGGGAGCGGTGGCGCAGCGGTTAGCGCGCCGAGGTACGAACCCCGGCGACCCGAATTCCATTCCCGCTCACGGTACAACACCGGTGGCAATTATCCGAACCGGTGCTGAGCCTCCGCTAGGTCGACTCGGGCTCAAATGTGTATCTGGTGTGGTGTGTACACATCACTAGGTGCTTGCCCCAACAGTCTGTTAAGGCTATACAGGGGATCTTTGTCTTTGTCTTTGTGTTTGCGGGTGAGTGGGGAGCGGTAGCCCAGTGGTTAGCGCGCTGGGCTACAAAACTGGCGGCCCGAGTTCGAATCCCGCTCACGGCCAACACCAGTGACGATTTTCTGAACCGGTCCTGTGCCTCCCCTCGGTCGACTCAGCCTCAAATGAGTACCTAGTCCGGTGTGTAAACATTGCCGCTAGGGAGACAAAGGCGGCCGGGCGTGGTGCTGGTCACCCACCCCCTCGTGTGCCGTGTCGACCTTCATAGGTGCTCGCTAACGGCACTTGCCCCAACAGTCTGTTAAGGCTATACAGGGGATCTTTGTCTGTGTGTACACATCACTACTCTTTAGACAGGCGGCCGAGCGTTGGTACAGGCTAACCCACCCCGTCGCGTACCGTGCCGGCCTTCACAGTCGCTCGCTAACAGCACTTGCCCCCATACAGCCTGTTGACGGCTAGCCGGGGGCTCTTTGTCTTTGCCTTGCCGTGTGGTTGTGCGGAGCGCGCTTCATTACGCGCTCATCCCGGCCGCCGCCGCTAATAAGACGCATTTGCGCCACGTGGTTTATTGTGCATTCTGCGGGTGAATTCGCTCGACACCCAGATGCGCGGAGAGAAATGCGGGGAGCGAGCCGGGGAGAGACGCGGGGAGTGAGACGAGGGGAGAGATTCTGGGAGAGCCACGGCTAGAGAGAGAGAGACGCACACACAGCAAGAGAGAGAAGCCACCGCCACATCCAGCAATTAACTCGGAGCACACAGCCTGGCTCCGGCGGCCAATCACAGCGGCGGCGGCTTCGCGTGGAAACTCCGACGCGAGGCGGATGGCGCCACGACAGATGCACTCTGGGCGCAAATGTCATTCGCTCCCACGACGGAATGCGGTCTAATGGGCTTAACGCTCGCCACCGGGGTGGGGGGGTCTTCAGATGCTCCCCCCCGCGTGCCCCCCCCACGTGCCCCCCCCACATGCCCCCCCCCGCATATCTGACCGTGCACCGCACCCCCTCCGCCCAACGTAGCCCGCATCCCCAGCTCGTTAACTAACGAGCTGTCGTGACTGGCCATCAGAACGCGCCGTTCGTGCCATTGATAAATGCATTTCATTCTGGGTTTTGTTTTGTACGTGGAGAGGTTTTTAAAGTATATTAATAAATAATACAATATATGTTAATACAGGCATTCCGCTTTTAATGGATAGGATGCGTTCTTAAGGCTTGTCCGCTAAACTATGAATCCGTTAAGAGATGTAATTATAACACGTTTCGTTATAACTGTACAGTATTTATTAAATGGATACTATAACAATACTGTACTCCTAATTATAATCTGTGATTATTATCTGCCTTGCACCCTGTGTCGGCCGGCATTGGCTCCGCGACCCTGTACAGGATTAAGCAGCTTCTGACAATGGATGGGTGGATGGGTATCCAGGAATAGTTTGAGTCTCCAATAATAATAATGCAGTATAATAGTATGTATCGCTATGAGTCTCTATGTATCTCTACGAGTTTCTGTGAAGCTCTATACATCTCGATGAGGCTCTGCTTCTATATGTATCGTGCTTCTTCTTCTTTGCGATTCTTCGAAGCGCGATGTTAAATTACAGTTTCCCATTTTCTTACACAGCCCCTTGCATTTTCATTGAACTCCGCAAGGTTTGGTGTTTTTGACGTGCTCCTTAGAGGAGAGAGTGCGGTCCAGGGTTACTCCAAGGTAGACAGAGTGCTTACGGTGCTCAAGTGGTCTTCCAGACCATTTGATTTTAAGAGGTCGGTTGGCTTCACGATTCCTGAGATGGAATGTATCGTGCTGTATGTATCGTACGCATCATACAGTTGATATCATTTGTATCGCAGAGTTTGTATTGCATCGTACATATCGTGTGTATCATGTCATATTGTATTATCATGTGTTGACATTTCCTCGCACCGTATGCATCCAACCGCGCTAATTGGCTCCCCGATGCTGAACGCCATTCACAGAGCCGGTGGAGTGAAAATGCTGAGTTTGTGAATGGAAGGTTGGATAGACAGATTAATCAATGCCGAGATGGATTGATGATTAGATGGCTTGACGGAAAGATGAGGCTAATGGATAAGATGGATGATGGAATAATGATATAAATGCATGGATTGAATGATGAATTGCATAGAGTGATACATGGATGGATAGAAGGATATGGATAGATGTAAAAAAAACAGATTGCCAGATGGATAGAATGTACTGATGTAGGTTTGTCACGGCTCAACACGTGAGAATTGTTTTCCAAAGCTGTTCTTTCGAGATAGCCGTGTCACTGAGCGTTCTCGCTCTCTCCTTCGAAACGTTTCGCCGCCCCCGTTGGAAGGCATCCTCTCAGAACGCCGATGATGCCTCCAACGTGCGAGGCGGAACGTCGCGATGGAGAGAGGATGAACGCTCAGTGACACGGCTCTCCGGAAAGAACAGCTTTGGAAAGCAATCCCCAGACGGCTAGATTGATGGATATGTTCATTGAGGAATATATGGACGGATGGATAGACAGATGCCTTATGAAAGAACGGATTAATGATTGAATGAGCGGCTGAATTGAAGAATCGACTTCTAGACGACAGGACAGGCGGATGCGGGTGATAATGATTTGCTGGGTGGCTGGCTGGATAAATGAATGAATGGATTATCGTGAGTGTGAATGAATGAATGAGTGTGTCGCGCCCGCCATGATACCTGCTATGATTCCATCCACTTGCTGGATCGCAGCCGCCAGCATCCGGCTCGCGTCCGATTCCATCCTGCGGTGCAGAGGAGGCGAACCACGGTGCGATGCGTTAAATCGATTGAATAAGTATACATCGGCACGGTGGCGCGGTGAGTAGCGCTGCAGCCTCACTGCAAGAAGGTCCCAGGTTGGAATTCCGGCTCGGGTAACTTTCTGTGTGGAGTTTGCTTGTTCTCCCCGTGTCCACGTGGGTTTCGCCGGGCACTCCGGTTTTCTCCCACAGTCCAAGGACATGCTGCTGCATAGGTTAATTGGCCTGACTAAATTGCCCCCGGTGCCCTGTGATGGACTGGCATCCCATCCTTGGTATCGCCTGCCTTACGCCTGGGTTTGCCGGTTTCGGACAATGAATGAATGACGAAAATCATTGCACATAAGTGACTAAATAAATAAAAAAAGGTAGTTTAAACAGTTAAAAATTCAAAACGGTTGAACATTGTGATTCGGAATACATATATATAGGCAGCTTATTGCACATTGAGAGCGAACAAGTGCAACATTTCAAACACAAATCAAGATCTGCAATCACAGCTAGACAGAAATTTGTAATTCTCGTTTGGATCTAACGTTGCTCATCGGAGGGGGGCCGGGTCTCTCCCAAGCAGAGAGAGAGCGAGAGATGCCCTCGATATCACACCAGGAGCCACGGGGGTTTAACACTGTTCCTGGAGACACTTTGCGGAGGGAACACGTGAGACGGGAGGCGATGCAATTAAGGGATTTGCATCCGAGAAGATGAAGCGTCTTGTAATTACCGGCGCGACAATTGTTATGCGAGCCCCTGCCTTTACGCAACGTCCCAAGACTCCGACACGAGCCGAGCTGCACACTGCTGCGGCTTAGATAGCCACCTGTTAGCTGTTAGATAGCCACCTGTTAGCTAGCCACCTCTTAGATAGCCACCTCTTAGTTGTTAGATAGCCACCTGTTAGCTAAACACCTGTTAGATAGCCATTTGTTAGACAGGCCATCTGTTAGCTAACCACATGTTAGAAAGCCACCTGTTAGACATCCACCTGTTAATCACTTGATTGATAGCCACCTCTTTAGCTGTTAGATAGCCACATATTAGCTGCTAGATAGCCACCTCTTAGATAGGCACCTGTTAGCTATTAGATAGCCACCTGTTAGAAAGCCACCTGTTAAGGCCAGTACGGCACACGTGCAGAGGGTTGCAAACTCCTGCTTCACACCACACCAGGTACCGTACTCGTTTAAGGCTGAGTCCATCTATAGGTGTAGAGGAGTGGGGGCCGGGGGCCAGATTTTTGGCCGTGATTGAAAATCGAACTCGGACCGCTGGGGTTAATTGACCAGCGCGCCGAACACTCAACCCACCTACAGCAACGACTACAAGCACGGCCATTCGTTAATAAGTGGCGGTGACGTCACCACGGCGCTGGTGCCAGGCCAGGTGCACCTTGCGGCCACGCATCTGTGTGCGCGCACAGCACACAGCAATCACAGCACAGGCACACAGCACACAGACAGACACGGCATACACACAGCACTCACACCAAAGCCAGAGATTCCCCGTAGAGCCCTAACACACTGTAGGGTCAAGTGCTGTTGGTGAGTAGGCCAACACCGCACACGAGGGTGTGAGTGGCCAGCACCACTGCCGGCCACCTTTGTCTCCCTAGTGGCGATGTTTACACAGCGCACCAGGTAATCATTCACACCGCACTCACAGACACCGACGCGTGCAGAGGCACACCTTATGATAAGACAACCTTATGATAAGTACAAGATCATACGATAAGACACCTTTATGATAAGTACAAGACAACGCGGGAGGAGGTTACAGGAAGGCAGGCTTACACTGTTGGGAGCGGTGGCGCTGCGGTGAGCGCACCGCGGCTGTGAAACTAGGCGGCGACCTGAGTTGGATTCCCGGCAACGAGCGAAGCACTCTCCGCCGTGGTCGCTGGCCGTAAAGTCCCTACTGTAGCGACTCGTCTGACAGGTCTGCAGTCGGCGTGAGCTGAACCGCCCACGACACTAATCCACCTGCAGCTTACCTGCCCTCATTTCCATAGAGCGCCGAGACGCCACCCATAATAGCCGTGACACAATCGCGCCTGACTGTCACTCCCTCACTCCCTTACTCTCTCAAACCCATCGTGGTTGCCGACCTACACCGGTAATCCCCC